>CM061040.1:64812654-65407654 GCA_030762985.1 Adelphocoris suturalis | reverse complement strand
GTAAAAATGAGAACCTGTATCATGTGGTGCAGCAGTGTCCACGGACTCATGGTGGCCGCATTCTGCGTCATGATGCGGTTGCCAAGCAGATAGCAGGTGCTTTGTCATCCAGCGGCTGGGATGTGGAGAGAGAGAGACTGTACCATATGCCGAGCGACCGGGGCAAGAAGCCAGATATCGTTGCCATCAAGCTCGATGGGTCTGCCATAATCCTGGATGTCCAAGTTGTATCTGGCAGCATGGACATGGAGCAGACCTGGAGGGCTAAAATAAGAAAATATGATAGGAACGACCTGCGGCAAGCGATATCTGAGTTAAAAGGAGTGGCGCCTAACAACATCAAGGTCATGGCCGCGACCGTCTCATGGCGCGGGGTGTGGTGCGGGAAAAGTGCCACGGAGCTTCTCGAGTTGGGCATCTCGGCAGGAGTGCTCCGTGGTATCACCACCCGCGTCCTTTGGGGCTCTTACCTGAATTGGTGGTCATTCTATAGGGGCACATCCTTCCATCCCTCTCTCCCTCCTCCATCTTCCTCAACTTCCCTAATCCCTAGAGCCGGCGTCGGGTAAACCTGGGCGTCCTCCCCACTTTTTAATTTAGTTTTTTCGTTTTTTTCTTAATGGCGTGCCCCCTCCGTCTTTGAGGGGAGTTTTCTAAAAAAAAAAAAAAAAAAAAAAAAAAATGTGTGTGTGTGTGTGTGTGTGTGTGTGTGTGTGTGTGTGTGTGTGTGTGTGTGTGTGTGTGTGTGTGGACAAAGTTTTGTGCTCAGGACTCCTCCGAAACCGCTGGTCCGATTTGAACCTATTTTTGATGTTGACCTAGGATTGTCTATAGAAAGGGATTGAAAGCAATTTTCAAGTTTTCCACCCCCCGATAACCATGGGCCATGGTATGGGGACTCTATCCAGTCGCATCTATACATCCCACACGGAGCGAGGGTGAAACACCCCTAGCGAGTGAAGCGAGCAACATCTCCTAGGTACGCACGTCGGATTTCAACGGGGTTTTTTCTTCGAACTCGGGATGTACTAAATACCTCATCGCATCTATATGTACATCCTTCAGAGAGCGAGCGAAGCGAACAACATCCCCTACACATTTCAAGTCGCCTTTAGTGATCCACCGTTCCCAATCATTTTACATGTCCCACTCAACAGTAACGACCTTCGGATTTATTCTTCAGCCATACCGAGCGAGAAAACTAGGCTAGTCCCAAATGAACGTGTCGATAATTTGAATCCTTTGTTATCATATATTGATTATGATATACACATTATTGCCCTATCGGAGTTCAAGTCGCTCCCCAGTGCCGTGCGCAAGTCATACATCAGCTTTATATTTATACACTTGAAACGTAATGTTTTTAACGATATTTTGCTTTCATTTTTAGAGCCTCGTAATTCGTAAGCACCACCAATCATAATAGTGTTTCCAATTATTGTTGAAGTGAAATTTTTTACACGCTGTGAGTGATTTCATTTTGTCACTTTTAATTTGCTCGAACGAAGAAAGTGGAAGCCATCCGGATTCCGTCATCGGGTGTCCCCCTCCCCGGACTCCCAAAGTTAGCCTCACTGCCAATCTGTTGATACCCACCCCACCCTATACCGCTACGGGTCACCCAATTTTCCGTAATAAATAGTTATCACTTACGTACGCCGATCAATTTTTCCCCGGGTTGACAAGCTATATCCACAATGACTGTCAATAATGAAGGTATATTAACCCACCTAAAAAAGCATGTTTTACTCGACCCAATGAGTAAAAACATTGATAAAATGTCTGAATCCCTATCTGAAATGAACAGAGAAATTAAGAAAAATAAACAGAACATAAATTTAAAAAAAAAAAAAAAAAAAGTTATGGAATATAAAATATGAGAATTATGTGCTTATTTCGAGAATAGCTCATCTAGAGCAGCATTAAAAACACAAAAATATTGTAATCTACAACTTAGTTAAGAAAGAGAGTGGTCCAGCCGAGATGCGCTCCATATTGGAGAGGTTCATCAAGGAGTTGCTCAAGGTCGAAGTTGATATGAATAGAATTGACAATATTTACCGTCTTGGGAAAGGGAGCGGGGGTAGCCCAAGGCCTGTGCTTGTTGTATTCGCCGATATGTCGACCAAAAATCAAAGTCCCGCATAAACAGGGAATTAGAGAGCTACAAAAATAAGCATTAGGTCTACATTAGTCCTGCTCCCCATTTTCAAAACGAGATTTCTCCACATCACACTAACGTTTTTTAACTTTAAAAATTTGGTTTGGAATCATTAGACTCCCTTTTTTTACATCGTTGAAATTTGAAACATCCTAAATTCGATTTACATTACTAAATTCTGGTTTTAAAAAGTTGCCTAGTCAAAAACTTTAGTCCTGTCCTCCACGGGATTTTCTAGATTGTCAAAAAAAAAATTTTGTTTGACGAAAATATAGTAGGTATATAAATATATTGACTTCCATCATATCGATTCACTTGAATTGTGGGGGGGGGGCTGACCAACTCCTCCGGACTAGTGCCCAACTCCTCCGGTCTTTTCCCTCCGAGGGGAGGGCTAATGGTCAACTCCTCCGGTCTCAATTTTCTACCTGTAGGTACGTAGGACTTATCCTCCGCATCAGAATAGAGCGAGTATTCAGTGAAGACCGTTGAAAGAGAGAAAGATGTTGACCTACCTTTTCGAAGATGATGTATCCTCTCGTCGTCTAATTATATGTCGTCAATAGTTCTTGGTTGGTGCGTAATGATGAGAAGCGCTTCGCAGGAAATCCATGTTTGTCAGTTTTCCCGAATTATGGTCAGCAATGAGTGCGGAGACAGCCTCTTTTTTCGTTTGAACGCGTAGTTATTTGTGACTTTAACTTCTGCCGAAGCGTTGATGAGCATAATTGTGTCGGTGAACATTTATTTCAACACTGACAAAAACACAAATATATTCGGATAAGAACAGGTGGAATGCGCATTCTTGCCAGAGTCGCACATGACTTTAAATTGCGATGAGTCGAAAATATAACTATCTTACTGTCGGCGTCTTTGACAAGAAGGAAGTTCTGTCCATCGATAGTCATCATATCCTCATTCGAAGTTCTCGAAATAGACAACGCGTCCAAAGTTTTTTGACGAGCTCTGTACACATTTTTCCTAATTCCCGCAAACGTCAGCCGAACTCAGATGTTCAAGAGCATTGTCCTCCATCACTTCATTAGGCACGATTTTGGATCGCCTACCGCATAAGTCGTCGACTGCTTTTCTTTTGACCAAGTTCGAAATTTTTCCCTCAGTGTTTGCCTTTCAGTGACCTCTTCATGGTGATGCTCACCTTTCCTAGAAATCAGCACTTTCTCACCAGACAAATACAATTTGGCACAACATTTCTTCTGTGGGCATCTCGATTTCCACACGTTCAACGACTTCACAAAGTCAGTTTTATGAAACTTGAATGAATCTTTCGAAAATAATTACGACATTTCTGCGAGGACCGAACGACACTTGAAGAGCCATCGCCACTAACTGACCTTCAGGACCGCCGGAGGAGTTGGGCATTGCGATTCGATCTCAAGTAAACATGACCACAGGAGTTGACCTATGGAATTAATGAGCCCGGAGGAGATGGGTGCTCGCCAAATTGGGATTATTATTTTTATTTTTCATTTTATTTCATTTTTTATTATTATTTTTTTTTTTACAAGAAAGACATGAATGGATTGGACTAATAATGAGATGAATGGGGCAGAACTGGTGTTTTACAGAGGAAAAAGTAAGTGGTGCCCCTCAAGTTTTTAAAACTGAAATAAATAATACAACTTAACTTATATTTGCAACAAATTAATAAGTGTTGCTTAGCTTATCAAAATCACTCATTAAATGTTCTAAAGATTTAATTTTTTCGAAGAGTAATCTCATAATAATGGGTGAGGGGGAGGGGAGGAGTTCAAATTTATTTTTCGATTCTATACATGGATTTTGATCAATTTTTCCTATTAATCTATATATTTCCAAAAGGATTGATTCAGAATGTTTTTTATTTTCAAGATGCGAGCTTGCAAACATCCTGACCACCAAAATATACACATCATTCACATCTATTTTTCCAATAAATCTAGGTATATTTTACCAAAAGGATTGATTCAGAATTTTTTATTTTATTTTCATTTCTGTGATGCGAGCTTGCGAGCATCCAGACCACGAAATTAAAAGCATAGAAAATCCACAAACTATCCTGAGAACAGGGTCAAGTCCAAAAGTTATTACCTGACTAATTGGTTGACGGGGAGGAGTTCAAGAGTTCCCAGTAGGTAAGAACTACAATATCATTGCATCTAAAGCTCACAAATTTTGATCAAAGTGAGTATCTGTGTCATCAGTCACATGTGTGTTACAGTTGATAGTTACAATTAGATATTTGCCCCCCCCCCCCCCCCCCCCCCCAACGATTTCATACAACATTTAAGCAATGCAAATTGATTTTAGGATCTTTTAAATGTAAACGATGAGAAAGAGTAGAGTCTGAGTATTACAAATCATATTTTAAAAATTAGAAAACGATGGTTTGAGGTGGAAAAATCATGTTTTGAAAATGAGGGGCAGGATTAAAGTACACCCTAAGCATTTTTCTTGGCTACACGGAAGTTGAGCGCGAAAAAAAGAAAAAATGTTGTATTATGAAGGTTTAATAGTAAATGGCAAACTGGCAACGTTGCTTGGTTTTAACGTATAATAGTTACTTATTAGAGAACAATGTACGCGCAGAGCGGATTTGTACGTACTCAGCCTTGCATCCATTATAAAAAACAGAACCTTCTAAATGCTTATAAAAAAATTAGATTACAAAGCATTTTTTTAAATTATCATTGTATATTTATTTTTGCAACCCTCGGTGGCGCTCAAGAGCTTACCTAGTATCCCGGTCTATCTATTCACTCTTGGACATTGTGTTATAGATGAGTCATTCTAGTAGTAGGTATTATAGGAAGGGTATTGTTTAATTATTTCAGAATATAGCTTTCTTTGTTTTGGAAGCTAGTCTTCCTTTCTCCTCATGGATCAGTTGATGCGTCTGTTACTGAAGAAGCTGGTGGTGCATCTGGAATAATACCCTCTTCGTCTAGCGTTGCTGTATTGTCAAGCAAACTCTCTCCAGTCCCTGATGATCCTAATTGAGTATGTTCTGATCGTAGCTCTACCACTGGTACCAATGGTTGTGCTTGGTCTAACCCATAGTCCCATTTGAACAAAGGAAAGTCACCAATAGGTCCTTCTTCCCCAAATCCCTCCATAAACTCACCGATTCTCTCAAACCTAGTTAGAAAAGGCCACTCCATGTTTTCATCTTCGCAGAATTCGTGACGTTTTTCTTCCATTTCCGTTAGTAATCTTTCAATCTCACTCATAGTGTCCGGCAAAAAGCTGACTCTTGATTCTTCATCGACTTCCTTGTCTTCATCGCGTTCTTCTTCCTCACATATGGTGCTGTTAGATTCTTCTCCTTCTACCGATGCCTCCGGTTGAACAGATTCTATGTCATCTTGAATGTTCATTATCTTTCGCAACTGCTTATACTTTCTCGCGTCTTGTAGCATTTGTTTCACCTGCCGTCCTTTGAGACCAAATCGCTTGACTTTTTTTAACCACGATTCGTCCCCAGTGTCAATGAAATTTATAAATCTCCTTTTTGCTGATATTTCCTCTTGCCCATGATTCAATATAACATATCGTTCATCTTCGTCAGTTTTTTCAAGTTCTTTATCAGAATCAATGAGTGGAGTGATGTGAATTGCACTTCGGGATTTTCCATTTTTTCTAACTTGGACGTTCACAAGTTGAGGGGAAAACATACTTGAATCATACGATTTGGCCCAAGGTGGCTTATCTGTGCCGGCTTTTTCTTTTTCTAATGCCTCGTTTAGTTCATATTGGCATTTGCTAATGATTTCACGTTCTTTGCAAGCACGTTTTATTTCCTTGATTAGCTGCGGCTTGTCCTGTTCATCACCACTGTCAATGTATTTATTCAATATGGCGTCTTCAATTAAGTTATACTTCTCGTCTTCGCTGTCAATATATGGTTGCATGACAAAATCATCAATGAATTTAACAATACATTTAAGCTTTTTGTACTTGAGAAGGTAAGATACTAATGCCGGTGGTGGAAGGAGCTCTTGAGCTGAAAAAAAAATTTTCGAGTCTACTTTATCATCATGGCCCAGTATTTTAAGTTCTGATTTTTTTTCATTGAGCTCAGATTTCAGGCACCGGCAAGGGTCAATTTGAGACTTCAAGTTTGCTGGAATCGCCATCTCTCTTTCATTTCGAGCTATCGAAGGTTCGCTGTTGACCTCAGATGCCAAATATGAGTAGAGGTCGTAAAGTTTTCTTTTGAAACTGTGCAGCCTAGGTTCTGCAATTCGGTACAGAACTTTTTTTGATTCTGTTTGGTATGTTATCTCACCCGGAGGTTGTTCGGTTACTATTGAAACCCACTGATCTAGTATACAAGTTACTCTTTCAGAAGTTTCAAGAACCCTTCCAAAATCAATGAGCTTATATAACAATGAATTTCTAAATAAGGCGAAATGATTGTACAAATGATCAGCTTGTCCTTCAATCATTACTACTGCGAGTTTGACATTTTTATAAATTAGTAAACATCCACTGAGACGTTCATGAGGTCCTTCTTCCAACCCTTCATTGTCAAAAATATACTGCTCATAGGCAGCTTGAATGTCTTTTGGAGTCCACTCTGGCTTATATTGGAAAAAATAAATTCCTCGTGATTCAGCACATTTCAGCCCACCATTATAGTATTTCAATGTATCATCAACATCTTCTAAAGAACAGTTCATTCTCATCAGACCTGGAACTTGGAATATAAGAGCATTTCTATCAGTTAAAATCGTTTCTTCTATAACTTTGAAATTTGGGTCGGGGAAAAATTTATCGTTCAACATTTTCATGTAATTCTTGAATTCACGGTTGGTAAGAAAAGGGCTATCAATGTCACGGTCTTTTTTGATGAACTCGAACCACTCCCTACAGATTGGACGAAACCCGTGTTTGGCATTGAAATTGGCACTTGAATTCAGTACAGGTTGATTTTGCTTCGCATCATCTGTTCCTTCTTCATATTCATCTCTATCGATAAACGAAATATCCCCTTCCACCATCCTCAAGAAATCCCCGTAAGTGATAAGAGGTTGTCTAGATTGTGCAAAATTACTAAGAATAGTTAGTATGTTATTGTTCATCCGGGGTGGGGGTGGTGGGACATCAAAAAAAGAAGGGGTTTCTGCCCATACTTTCGACAAATCACCCACGGTTTTAATCTCAGATCTGTCTGTGAGCAACCCAGCTATGAAATGGTTACCTTGTACATCGATTGAAATCTTTTCCCGTTCACGCATGCATTGTATTGTCCTTTTCCATCGCCTATTCTCATCATCCTGCATTTTGAATGTGGTGATTGGTTCACCATTTTCTTCCTCAACATCACCCTTCACAGTATTATTGCATTTATTTTGTTTCTGAACTCGCTGGATTCTATGCATCAACCTTAGATTTCTGCTATCAATGTCTCTTTTCATCTTGTCGAGGCCATCTATCTGTCTCAATATCCATATCTGAAATAACTTCTCTTTCATCATGTCTCTGTTTCTGCTCATTACAACTACGCGGTGGTTCAGGATTCTGAAAAGCAGTTCCTTGAAAACAATTATCCTTCTCTTTTCCGAAATCTTCTGTTCTATAAACACAAATAACGCAACAACATTTGCAAATTAATAAATACAGTAGGAATAATAAATCCAATAATACTTATATAACGTTTCCAGAATATATTCCCTCATCATCAGGTCCTATTGATATAAGACTTAGGTAGCTAGCTAGCTATCCTCACACAGCAGGTACCATACTCCTCTGCCGTTAATTACATTCAACCCCCCCTCCACATTCCTTATAGGCATTAGTGCTTGGTATGAAAGGTGCCTAAGTTAAATTAGTCTAGTAAGAGTTGTCTCGGTGACCACACTTTTGTGCTATTTGTACTTTTTTTTACAGTTTATAACATCACCAAAGTTTCCATCTTGGGATGACCTTATAGCTCAAATCATAGAACTGTAAGTACATCATATTTATAATATCGTATATAGGCAACCTAGTTATTAAGCGAAATTTCTAATTCTAAGTTTGTATATTCCCGAATGAAACCATGTCTTTTATCAATAGGCCCTAATGATGAGGATATATATTCTTGAAACGTTGGCGAAATAAGAAGAGTTATCATCAATGACCGACCCTCAACATCCTTTGATATATATATATATATATATATATATATATATCGGGGATGACTACCAATAATTACAAAGTTTCTCATAAACAACCCGCACAACTCATTTATTTAGTTGATAAACGCGTTAGCGTTTACCCTTCAAGGGCCAGGTGTGTTTCGTCCCGGAGGGTTGGTATCCCTGACGCACCCCACTGCGTCATTGGGAATATTACTAGAGCGCTTCGTGGCGTGGCTTCAGTTCGTTTAAAACCTTCTTACGATTTATGTCACAATATTATTAAAACTTTCTTTTTCATTTCCTAAACAAGTTTTTAATTCATTTCATCCTCACTCCTGATCCTTTTAGTCAATTCATGAGATCAGAAGTGGGATATCTACTTATCACGTTCACAAGTGATTTTTGTGTTAAGACTCTTATGAGATAGACTACTAGTGCGAACATTGAAATAGTTTACGTGTATTTTTGTGTGAAACTTCAACCATAATGGAACCTGACAGGCAAGTACAGCCCTATAGGGAACCCGAGGAAGAAGAGGAATTTTCACAAGCATCCGGAGTTCATCAACGTGAGATGTCTCCAATTATTTCTATTCCGCCGACTACCCCTTCACTAGAACCCACTCAGGAAATTTTAACGCCGGACTTTCCGCAGCCCTCCATCTCAACTTACACTCCCCTATTAGAACCACTAAGAGATATTCTTATCGATATGGTACAACCTTTTCCAGCAGTACATGAACCCCCGACCATCAAAGTTATGGTACCATCCACAATAACTTTTCCGGAGTTCAATCCACCCACAACCGATGCTCAAATTTGGTTTTTATCTGCCCAGGCCATTATCCAAAAGCAGAATACTTCAGAAATGGCCTTATTTCTTCCGGCCCTAACCAAAGCATTTAGGGCACATAAAGCCTCTCTTTGGCTATCTTCTATAAACCCGGCCAGACTCACAATAGAAGATTTTTTGGACAAATTCAATCAACGATTTTACACTGCGGAAACCCCCATATCGAAAATTTATAAAAATTTTAATGCCCCCCCCCCCCCCCCCCAACAATCACTACAGTCCTCATTCGATAATTTGGGCCCAACCTTGCGGACGGCCTGTGCTGACAAGCCGCCCGAACAACAATATATTGATTTCTTGGCCGCCTTTTTGTCCTCACGACACCCGAATTTTAGGAATTGGGCCCTCTCTCAATCCCAAGTGACGGAACAATCTATGTTAAAAGAAATAAAACGATCAGAATTGATGGCCGCCCCCCAGCAATCAAATTATTCCCAACCTTCTACCACATCCAATCTTTATCGGCCAACTCCCTTCAAACGCCCCCTGCAATACCCTACTGTCAACTTACCAACATCAATTAAGAGGACCCGCACTGCAGAATCCGAAGAGTTGAAATGTGGGCATTGCCATCTGAAAGGCCACTCAGCAAGTAATTGCTTCAAGAATCCCAATTCCCCAAGATACCGGCCTTACTACGCCCTCCGCCGACCAGGTCCCTCAGGAATCCGCCCCCAAGGGCCGACGTACCGCCGGCCGCCACAGACTGGACAACCAAGAATACTGCCCGAACGACACGTTCGGCAATGCCAGAGCTCTCCCGTTGGGAACCTACAGAACAACGGTAAGGCGTTTAAATTTGTTTATGATAATGGCTCTGACGTGTGCCTCATAAACGAATCTACAGCTAAAAAATTTCAAGGTCAGAAATTTATTAATCCCGTAGTCTTAACGGGAATCACAAAAGACCAGATAATTTGTCATGAACAATTAGCTTCACAGATTTCTATCGATAATGTGGATTTGAACGTCGTTTTTGTAATCGTCCCGAATTCTCTAATTTCCACTATTTTGCTTGGAAAAGACATTCTCTCCCCAACATTATCAGTTCAAGTTCACCACGATCAGTATGAGTTCATTCCAAATTTAAAACCTGATAAACATTTATTAAAAACTTCCCTACTTGATGAGTCGAAATCTTCTTTTGAAGCTGCAGAAAAGAAGATTAAAACCAAACAAGAAATTACTGAAAAAAATAATTTCCCTGAACCATCTACTTTATCATTTACTAACACTAATAATAATTTAGTAGCAAATAATTTCTATAATCCTTCTACCTCGTCATTGAACAATATTCATTATGATTTAATAGGTAGTTATAAATGTTTAGATAAGAATAATAGACCGATTGTCCCGTACGCGAATGTACAAACAGAAGCTTCAGAAACTTTCCCTCTCATCGCTGAGGTCACTGACCCTGATCTACAGAGGGATGGCTCAGCTCCCGCCGTTCCTTGTATATATCCGATAATTGATAAGCAAATTAAAACAATTTGCACTGCTGAGTCAGCACCAATTTTACAAGGTTCAACTTTGGGAGAAAGTGAAATTTTTGAACCACTCTCAGAGCAATTAGACACCTCTCTGAAAGACCCTCATAATTTGTCTCGCCTCCGTACATTACTTAGTAATTATTCGGACTATTTTACACGTGGACTCCCGCGACAAGCAGTAAATGTCGCTGAATTCCACATTGATCTAATCAATCCATCAAAAATCATATGTAGACGCCCTTATAGACTCCATCCGCGAGATAAAGAAGCAGTTCGACAATACATACAAGAATTATTAGATGCAAATATAATCAGTAATTCTGAGAGCCCGTGGTCATCATCTGTATTACTTGTCCCGAAAAAGAACGGTAAACTAAGATTAGCTGTTGATTACAGATTATTAAATCAAAATACTAAAACACAAACATTCCCGATACCACTTATTCAGGACCAAATTGCCCGTTTAAGTGGTCAACATTTTATGACCTCTCTTGACTGTGCATCCGGTTTTTACCAAATAACAGTTAGGGAGAGTACCTGCGAGTATCTGGCGTTTTCTACACCAGACGGCCACTTTACTTTTAATAGGCTGCCCTTAGGAGCAAAAAACGCTCCTATTGTTTTTCAGAGGGCAGTAATGCAAGCTTTAGGTGAGATAGCTAACACCTACTGCTTGGTCTACCTCGACGACATCTGCGTCATTTCTGAAACGGTTGAACAGGGTTTCGAACGGCTGAATGAGGTCCTTAGAAGATTAACAAAAGCTGGATTTACTTTAAACCCTGATAAGTGCTCCTATTTGAAGACGTCGACCGTTTACCTGGGATATTTGGTCGAAAATGGGCAAATTCGACCACATAACGACAGAATTCGGGCCTTAACTGAGCTCCCACCTCCACATAATCAAACTTCACTACGTAGTTTCCTTGGTTTTGCGTCTTATTTTCGGCAATTCATTCCGAAATTTTCCCTAACCTGTGCTCCATTATACAGAATGACGTCAAACCAGGTCCCGTTTACGTGGACCCCCGTACACGAAAATATCCCTCAACATGTAATAAAACAATTAACTTCCGATCCTGCCCTTACAATTTTCAATCCTAAGTTGGTTACTGAGGTCTGGACGGACGCAAGTTCGATCGGGTTTGGTGGGATTCTCTTCCAAATAGAAGAAAATCGAAAACACATTATAGGCTATTTCAGCAGACAGACGACAGCGACAGAGGCTAAGTACCACCCTTACGAGCTGGAAACTATAGCTGCCGTCAAAGCTATAAAATTCTGGGAGAGTTACCAAATGTATATACCTTTCAAATTGATCACCGATTGTAAAAGTTTTCAGCTAACTTTTACCAAGCAAACCTTAATCCCAAGGATCCAAAGGTGGTGGGCGTACCTTCAGTCTTTTAATTTTATAATTATTCATAAGCCGGGATCACAGGTTCAAGTTGTTGACTACCTCAGCCGTGATCCGATAAATTGCACTGAAGATGTAAATGTCTTTGAGGTTGCGGCGACAGAACCAATTTCTGACAATTCAATTTCTGAATCTTAAGATCAACAGCCTCCACCAAATTTTGTTAAAATATCAATTCCCGATTCAAGACATCAACAACTTGAACTTGAATCCAAATATGTAAATTTACTTGAATTATCCAAGGAATGGTTGCAGGTTGCCCAGCTGCAGGATGAGCAAATTCAAAAAACTACCTCACATTGCACAAACATATGAATTAAAAGAATTTAATGACGGTAATTATATCCTGTGTCGTGTCATTCAGTATAAACAAAAAACAATTACCGTGCCAATTTTACCTACCGCTTATCGTTATCATATAGTCAACCAAATACATGAATCAATCCTCCATTTGGGAATACAGAAAACTACAGACGCGGTTTTGGCACGATTTTGGTTCCCGGGTCTTCGAAAATTCATACGAAAATTTATAGCAAATTGCATAACCTGCAAGCTTGGCAAACCTGTGACTGGACCCCATCCATCTCCTTTACATCCCATTTACAAGGTCCCGATACCGTTTCACACGGTTCACGTGGATTTAACGGGCAATTTGGGTGGTGGTCCGTCCCCGCTTATTTTCTTGTTTTCATAGATGCCTTCACCAAATTTGTTTTCCTTTATTTCACAAAATCTGGGACAGCAAATGTAACGATTAAAGCCTTACAAGAACTAATCTCTCTTTTCGGTGTTCTAAGACGATTGATCTTTGATCAAGGAACCAATTTTACCTCCCAGGCATTTACCAAATTTTGTGAACAGCAACGTTGGAATGTTGGAATTTAATTTTTTTTTACTTTTGCGTTTGTTGCGCGCATACTGTGCGGTTATGCGCGTTGCAATACCACTGCTCTCTTCCATCTTTATCATTTCTTTTTTTTTCAAGTTTTACTGATTTATTAATTATTTTTTCCTTATTCTAGCGCCTCCAGCACTCCCTGGTCGGGGCCATTAAGAACATCTCCATAATTTACAAAATTATGTTGTCATCTTTTCATTTTCGCACTTTTTATATGGCTTTGTCATTACAATGTCTTCCTTGCACTACTTTTAAATCATTTGACATTGGGATTTTTTTGTGTGAAGCCACTTGTTTTGCTCTTTTCTTTTTGATTCCTCTTTACGGAATCTTTTTATTGTTCATCGTGGAGTTTTTTTACACTTTGCTTGGCTGTCTCCGTGTGGTCGGCCGTATGGGATTGGAGTGCACGCCATCCTGTGCGTTCCGATTTATCTGTTTCGGGGCATCCTCGTTAAAGTTTTTTCTCTACGAACTAAATGCAAATCCACGATTGCGCACCTAGGCTCCCTTAATTTATTTCCGAATGGGACAAAATTTTCCCCGAGGGTCGTTTCGCCTCTGGGACGAGGCGTACCCAGTGAGTATAGAAATAACTAGAGCGGCCTAAGGCAAAGACCAAGTGTGTTTACCTTCCCCCTCTCCCTGGTGCCTCTCCTGATGCCTGGCGCCTCGCTCGGCACTCTTTCAGTAGTTTCGTTCTCTTCTTCCGTGTTTTGTTGTTGACGCGCCTACTTGTTTGAGGTACGGTTTCTTTGATTTTTAGTGCGATGTGATTGTGTTTGGTGTGTGAATGGATTGATGTACGTTGGTGAATAGCAAATTACTTTTAGCAAGATAAAATGCCGAGTGAGTGTGTCGCGTATGGATGCCAAAATAGTGAGAAAACCAAGGACGTTGGCGATGGCGAGGTAAGGAAGATTTCCTTCCACCGTTTCCCTAAAGACCCTGAACTCAAAGAAAAATGGGTCCGATCAATTAGGAGGGAGAAATGTAATCCCACCAATCACAGTCGTGTTTGTGGTGACCATTTTAAAGAATCAGATTTTGATAATTCATCTCCTTTTCGAAGATATTTAAAAAAAGATGCCATTCCCTCGATATTTTCTTCTTTTCCACCTCATTTACAGCCATCAACTTCCACTTCAAAGATACCACGGAGGGTTTTGAAGCGGGATTCCTCACCATTTCCACCTCCAGTTCCAGAAAAAATACCAAAAACTGTTTTAGAAATAACTTCGGAAAACCTTGAAAAAACAAAACAAAGGCTAATTGCTACAAGGAAAAAGTTGCGAAATGTCAATTTGAAACAGAAGCGACTGAAACTGAAAGTGGCAAATTTACAAGAGATTGTGAAAGAACTGAAAAATAAGAATCTTATATTGTCGGAACACGGTGATTTATTACACAACATTTCCAAGACATCGTTTTGCCTACTGCAGAGAGAATCTCAGAAAAAAATCAACCCAAAATTAAAAAAAGTATACGATGACCGATTGAGAAATTTTGCTATCACATTACAATTTTTGTCTCCAAAAGCGTACAGTTTTGTTCGACGCACTTTTAAAACTTGCCTTCCTCATCCACGAACAATAGCCAAGTGGTATTCTTCCGTCAATGCTAAACCAGGTTTCAGCTCGGAAGTTTTCCAAGTATTGAAAGACAGGTGCCATAACCAACATGGTCTGGTATGCTCTTTGATGTTTGATGCGATGGCCATTCGACAACATATCGACTGGGACGGAAAAACATTGTATGGGTACATGGACTTGGGCTGTGGAAATTCTGACGACGGAGCCCCAGTGGCGAGTGAAGTGTTAGTCATACACCTTGTCAGTATAAACGCTTTATGGAAAATTCCGTTGGGATCCTTTTTCATTAAAGGAATCAACGGTGAACAGATCTACTCATTGATTTCGCAATGCTTGCAACTTCTTTCTGAAGTGAGCATCAAAGTTGCCTCTATTACGTGCGATGGTACCTCTTCCAATTTCGCTTCTTTCGCAAGGTTCGGATGTAATATTATTATGAAAGATCCCTACCATCTTCAGACGAATTCCACGACTGGACCCCATCCCACATGCTTAAATTGGTTCGGAATTCCCTTCATGACTTGAAAGAGCTTCTGGACTCCGATGGCAGGGTTATTAGTTGGATATATTTTGACAAATTATTGCAACTGCAAGAAAAAGAGGGATTTTCTCAATTCAAGAAGCATCAGGTTCTCAATTCAAGAAAAAAAAATATTTAAAACAAGCTATAAATGAAAACAATGAAGTTGAAATTTTTAGAGCGCTGGAGGAGGCAGAAAATTACATACGTGGTTTAAAAGAAAAGAGTGGCAAACTCGTACTCAACGGCTCCCGAAAAACTGGGTTCATTGGCTTCCTAATATGCATCAATAGTATGAGAAGTATGTATGACAAGCTCGTAAAACATGATAGAGTGTTACAGTATGTACCCATGTACAAGATTAGCCAGGATCACTTGGAACGATTGTTCGGGTACATAAGACGGAGAGGAGGGACTAATGACAACCCTAGTGCTTATGAATTTTGCCACTTGTTCCGTAAGATAATTGTGCATAAGCAACTTCATGAAAGTGACAGCAACAGTGGAAACGCCATCCCACTCGACAAAATTGACCTTCTGGGACTGGGCTACGGTAGGAATATCGCCTGTGAAGAAAAAATAAATTTATCGACTCAAAAATCAAGTATGTTGGACTCTGATGTACCACGAGAAAACGACGCAGAACTTATCGAAGACGAAGACTGGCCTGAATTATTAATGCAGGTACAAAGTTTTTCCAATTTGATATTGGATGTTGTTGAATATATTGCAGGATATGTTGTGCTTGTCCTCGAGAGAAAAATAAAGTGTGAAGAATGTTTATTGGCTATCAGCAAGGACGAGAACAGTGCTGTAAATTTTACCACCAATTTAATCTCAATTAAGAACCGCGGAGGATTGACTCAGCCGTCACCTGATATTACCCGCTTATGCAGGATCTGCGAGCAAATTTTCAAGAGAACGATTATGAAATACAAAATCAAGGGCAACCTCAATCATTATACCAACAATTTACTTTCTGCTTGCTCAAATATTAACCTCTTCACAGAATCGACACATCTTTCAACCTAAGGAGAAGACAACCACAAGCATTGGTTAGTTGAAAGTATCGGAAAAATTTATTTTTCAATCAGAATTAAAAAATATATCAGGGACAAAAACCAGAACATTCAAGAAGAAAGAGTGAGACAGAAGCTAAAAAAAATAACTCATTTTAAGGGACAATGATTTCATGTAACCCATTGGCAACCTATTTTTCTATTGTTCGTTTGATTATTAAAGTTTATTGATACTCTTCTAAGTGCATTATTTTAATAAATTGCCTACCAATTATACAGGGTGGCAGGGGATAAGCGAAGAACAGTTTTTTCTATTAATTTTCATCAAAAATGTAGTAAAATGCCGGCAACCGCATATTTATCTCAATCCGTACTTGAGATATGATTTTTAAAGGTTTTGTTTCGAGAAAAACCGTATTTTTTCCTTTTAAAGTCAAATTTCTCCACTTTGGCTCATTTAATTTCAACTTTTGACATCATTTTCGGAATCAGCATTGAATTTTATATAAAAATAATGTACTTGAGTTCTAAAAAGTACCATCCGAAGACTTTCATATCAGCTCAAACATTGACGATTTTGAAGAAAAAACATTTCTGAAAATCGTTAAAACTGTACTACTCTTAAAAAAAAAAAAAATCTTGAAAACTGGCAAATCTCCTGAAAACTGTATCATCTAATACTCTTTTCAACGGTATAATCAATTTTACTTTTACTTTGTTATTTAGGGGAAAAAATTATGTTTTAATGCTAAAAAATTAAACAAAACCTTTAAAAATCATATCTCGAGTAAGGATTGAGATAAATATGCGGTTGCCGGCATTTTACTACATTTTTGATGCAGATTAATACGCAAAATTTCCGAGGGAGCTCATAGACCTATTTGGAATGATAATAAATCATCTGCACATGATTAAAAGGAGATGCGCTACGAGGATGCAAGTAGGGTATTTGGCCTTGAGCAGTGGAAGGCCCTTGCCTTGATAGGGCGGGGAAAGGCACCTGAGGGTTGGGGGGGCAGCGCATACGCCCGCCCACCTTCCAGCCCAGGGGAAGGCCGCTCTAGTTATTTCTATACTCACTGGGCGTACCTAGGCCCCCCCGTATCGGGGATGACTACCAATAATTACAAAGTTTCTCATAAACAACCCGCACAACTCATTTATTTAGTTGATAAACGCGTTAGCGTTTACCCTTCAAGGGCCAGGTGTGTTTCGTCCCGGAGGGTTGGTATCCCTGACGCACCCCACTGCGTCATGGGGAATATAACTAGAGCGCTTCGTGGCGTGGCTTCAGTTCGTTTAAAACCTTCTTACGATTTATGTCGCAATATTATTAAAACTTTCTTTTTCATTTCCTAAACAAGTTTTTAATTCATTTCATCCTCACTCCTGATCCTTTTAGTCAATTCATGATGTGTGTGTGTGTGTGTGTGTGTGTGTGTGTGTGTGTGTGTGTGTGTGTGTGTGTGTGTGTGTGTGTGTGTGTGTGTGTGTACAGATATATCGCCTCTCCTAACTATAAGATGCTGATGTGGGCTTCACCCACACTCAGACAATCAGAGTATTTAGCAGGAATCTGTCAAGCCCAAGGCGGCAGTTCCTCTCTCGACTTAGTCCCCGTGCATTACCTATCCTTTCTGAATAATTTCCGAATAAAAAGTTTGCTTTTTTAAAAAGCCTTTTTCCTCCAAACTCCCTATAACTGGCGCATTCTAAACCGATCTTGAGAAATACCTGAGCTTCCCGAGAGAACATCGTGAAGTCTTCAGGAATCGAAAAAGGCCCACAGCTAACCTAACGAAAAACGCTACAAATTATTACACAAATGTATTTCTGTATTAGATAGCCCTACTACGCAGATCTTTAGTCTATAATATTATTATTAAGGATGCGCAGATCGCACCTCCAACCGGCAGGTAGCGCTGAAGCTAACGGATACGATGAAGTTTCCCGGAGTGGGGATTGACCGGCCATTTTTTTAGTTTTTTTGTAGTCCAAGGCCACTTGTCCATTTTCTGTGCCACAGTCTTTGTAGGGTGGATCGACAACAATGTCTGTAACCCTCTCCTGTGACCCCCTCCCAACCACCATACCACCCCATTCATGTCCATTGCTTGGTGGTCTCGACCTCAACCGATATCAGCACACAATCCCACCGATCTCCAAGTTTCAACGATCGCGCACCTACTCCTCATAGTGTCAAGTGAATTCTTCTTTATTCCATTGATCGGGATCTTACCTATATTTTTCCAGAAGTTGGTTTGTTAATCAAAAACTATCTCGTTACCCATGTCTTCAAAGATGGACCGAAATAGCAATAAATACGGACGGAACTGCAAGACAAGAAATCGACCCAGGAAAGGTGTTACTACTGCACAGAGATCGACGTAGTTCTGAAGTAAATACCTTTTTTCTACTCACATTCCCTATGAAGTTTAGTTTTTGAAAGAAGTAATTTTCTATGATCAACGTTTTCAATTCAATATTATTTATATGATGTATATCTAGTGTAATAGGTTAGTGTAGAGCAACCTCCTGATTGCTTGATACTGATTATATTCTTCGATTTGCCATTGTACTGTTGCATTCTCGCTTTCAATTCAATATAACGGATGCAAATAACTTGAAATGTCGGAGATAATCTTGAGTTAGTACTTCTATAGACTACTTCTAGGTAGATACTTGTTGCAAACAATTCCCAGATGCCGGGTATTCACTTATCGGAATGTTTCTTACAACGAACATAATGGTATTTTATGAAATTTATTGAATTAGTGATAATAGACCCACCTACTTAGTGTTTTGAGAAACCAAAAAATAATTAGGTATTTTCTCCTGTTGATTGTTTTTATTAGGTAGGTAACAACCTAAAGTGTAAATCAATGAATTTAAATGGGAAGAACACGAGGTCAAATTTTAACCTGATGTTCGTATTACATCTATACTATTTATAAGAATGAAACTCCGTCTGTTTGTCTGTTTGTCTGTCTGTCTGTCGTGTCTATGCACGGCCAAACGGCTGAGTGGGGGGAGTGTACGAGTGGGGGGATCTTCTTGAGATTTTCCGAAAGGTGGAACGAGCGAATTTAAAATTGTCTAATCCCAGCCGAACCATGGGCCGTAGGGCGGGAGGGGGGTCGAAGTTCCGGTTAATGTGCGCTTTTTGGACTTCCCCGCTTCCCCTACCCCTCTAAACGGCCGTTGACAATTCCGGAAAAATACGGGTTTCGTAGGTTTTCCTACGAGGAAGACGACGGCGCGATCGGATCGCGAAAAAAGTATCGGGAAATGCGTCAAAAAATGCGAGAGTACGGACCCGTTTTCTCGAAAAGTCCGCCGAAAAACTTGGTTTTTTCCGATAGGGCAGAACATGCCCTACATACCACGTGGAGGCGAGCGTAGCGAGCCGGAGCGGCTAGTATTATATATTACAGTCGATTGTTTTCAATCGGTCTCGGTTGATCTTCAATCTTCTGAATGTAAAAATCATACGTGCAATATTATTAATAATAGGGATGAATGTAAAGATACCCACTGGTCGATATCATCAGTGCTCAAACATGTGCCACCTATTCAAAACATCGTAAAACTCTTAAACTAGACTGAAAAAAATAACTATTTATTGGAATATGCATAACTTTGAAAATGCTTATCAGATTAAAAATTGGAATAGGAACTTCATATCAACATCAATGGGTTTTTAGGATGTTCATCAGAAGCTAGGCATATATAGGCAAGGGTTCGTATTTATTATGGGATGACCTATTAGAATTGATCCAGTGGGGTGTGAATAACCCAAGCAAGACAGAAAATAATAACCGAATATAAATTCGTTTCAGAACATTCTAAGACCGAATCCGTGAAATACAAAATTCTGCCAAGTTGGGTGTGGCACATAGCTTCCTTGTATCCGTAACATTGAAATGTTTTAAATGATCTTAAAAAATTCCATTTCGGAAAAGATGTAGCGTAAAACGTCAAATCGCTAATTAGGAAAAAATAAAGTTATGCTTGAAGTAGGTAATTTACGTTTGCGCATGCGCAGAATGGAGTAACGATTTGAGAACAATGAAATTGTTAGGATACCATCTGCAGCCTAACCCGCTCATTCCCTGAAAATTGCATCAAAATTGAATGAGAATTGTGATAATGGAGCTCGTCACACATTCGCAGCAGCTACTAATGTTACAATCGTTTTGAAATCGATTTGGGTTGATCAAATTGTCGTCTCATAACTGTCCTCCAAATTTTAGCGAGATTGTAAGTCAAGGCCGAGAGAATATACGGGAGGAGGTTCAGTCCTCGTAGCACATTCATGTTAGGGAGCATGGACAGGGAACATTCGAAATTTATCATTTGTATAAGTAATTATAATTTGTTAGAACTATTTTTACGCAGGATCTAAATGGCGATCAAGTACACACAATGACAGATTTTAATGCTAACTTCCTAATAATGAACTTCCTATCTCGACACCACGATGAGATAGTAAAAATGACTTCAGCTGCTTGTGACGACGCACGCTTCGACGTTATTTCAAAAGGCAAAAGGTAAACATTTGAAGCAAAACTTTCAGCAAATGTTTCAATATCCAAATATTCAACCCAAATTTAGTCTTGAGAATGATGTGAAAAACGATTGAGACCTGTTATTTCAGTTACATAATTTTATCAACCATTGTACCTAATCAACTTAGAATTTGATAACACCGAGATGTAGATTCTTTCACCTTTGGTAGAGCATATTTGTATTATATCAATTTTGAGTGCAAAGAAACAGTTGACTCCCGATTGTATGGCAAAAAATCCCGTTCTAAACAAGATCTAATGCTTCCGCAAAGATTTGGGATCTTTAGCTTTTTTTGGCAGTTTTTATCGATTTTCAGTAAATATTAATGAAATCTGTGTACATTTTTCAGAACAATTTCGTGCCTAATTTTTGTAATGTTCTTCTTCATTGTTATTAAACATTTGTAACTAAAAATCTCCAAGAAAAAATTAATTAATTAAACAATTTTCAGCCGTTTTTATCGATTTTCAGTGATTTTTTCTGCACATTTTTTGAAATTTGACCAATTTACTGTGCTCAAAAAGTCCTGGCCAACGAACTCCTCCTTTTATTTAGAAAGTTAGGTTTTTCGGAACAAGATCGGAATTTTTATCTCAGTCCTAAGAAGAGTACCTATATAAATTATATGAAAAAGCGCAAACTTCAGGAGAAATCGTTACGGAATGCCTCAAAACGGTTTCAATGAAGAAATTTATCAGATATTTTAATTTTGAAATTTCCCGAGCCATTGCAATAGCTTAATTTTCTTTAAAAATATTAATATATTTACGAAGGGTTTCTATTTTTACTAATGGTTTACGAACAATACCTAGTTTGTTTCACGAACGATTGACTGAAGATGACTGAACCCAGAGGTTAGATTATAAATCCTCTATAGGCCTTCAAGGTTAACCTAATCTGAGCCTTAGACAATAATGCAGGTATTAAAGATTTTTTCTGGCAGAATTCTGGCGGATGTCTGGGTGTCCAATTAAAATTGGATTGGCTTCTTACTGACTTTAATACACTCGAACCAATATTTAGTAGGCATTAGTTTTATCTTCACCTACTACTGCTACTTCTATCACGCCAAGGAACTCGCAGTCGAAAACGACTTCATCTCCATCATCATTCGTTCTGACAAAATATTTACTATTTTATTAGGGTTCCTATTTTATTAGGGTTCTACATCCCGCCACAAAGTGATTGCGGCCCCCACATTTTCTACAAGACTGACCAAAAGCAGGAAATTTAGCTTTTGAGTGCTTAAATCCGCATTTTTTACAAAGATATACCGAATGGGATTGCTCACCAAAGTGCCTAGCTCTTTTCACTTGGTTCTCTGTATCGACATGTTCTGTGGGCTCCGGTTTTAGTTCAGTCATTATTCGTCCTTGATATGAAACACCTAATTGTACGACCCTACAGATTTTTTCGGCCTTTTTCAGGGTTAAATCATCCTCACGGAGATGTACCTAACCGTTGCGTTCCATGATCACGAATACCAATATACGATTGGCCTTCCGTTTGTACCGACTTTGAAACTCTCGATGGACAAATTAATGTTCGGAATGCAGTGTTAATGAAGAGTGGTGAGAACTCGACTCAAAGTGTCCTTCGCGTCTTTGAACGTATTAAAAATCTCAACCCTTTCTTCCCCAAGCAGCGTAAGTAGAATCGCAATCTTCACTTCCTCATCTTTTACTTCTTATCTCTCCCAAAGCAGTAAGGTATAATGTGAACGAATATTTCCACTTCGGCCGTTTCTCGGCGACATCGGGCTGCGAAAAACTGATCCTGGTCGGAGTCGGCAAGACGTTTCCCATAGTTGCGCGTAGGACTTGAGTCCTCTCCTCGCTTATTATATTAACTTATTATACCACGTCGGTCCGTTATAAAAACCTGATACTATTTATTTAAATGATGCAGGAGCATTTCAAACACGGGGCGGATGCACGATATAGACGTGTAATACTGAAATAATTAAATTCAACAGGTATCAGCTGATAGTTAAACTGGTTGGCCAACATTATATTAAGTAAAAAATTTCCGTGACAGTTTACCTAGCTTGGTCAGTTTAGAACCAACAGACACTTACGAGTATAACGACTTTTTTGAAAGCTTATTAGTAGAGAAACACTATGCTTACCTAGTTAAGAAATGCTGAACTTGTCCTTTATCATAAAATGTGCATAGTATTACAATTACCATGATGCCAATGGTGGGTTTCATCCCAACTACTTTCTGTTAAAATATGTACCTAAATTCTGTGTCTTATTACCTAACTAGGACCGTATGCAACCCACAAGAACATATAACCACTTTTTGGAAAGCTGAAAATAAGAGAAACACCTGACCTGACTGGTGGAAATAATGCTGTCAACGATTGGGCTTGCAAAAGCCTGGTAGACGAGTGCGCAGGACGGAAGTAGTGACGGCCACCGTTAATTAATTTTTGTCCATCCCTCCACTAAAACCCCCACATTACATTGCACGACGTAGAAAAACGGCAGCCAACTTTGACGCCACTCCCTTAGATAGCCACCATGATTTCTTCAAGTTCTACGCTGCAGTACACATGTAGTGGTGCTAATTCCCTTCCTCAACCATCAAGAGTAAGAGTTGAGATAACCGACATCCTTTCAAAGGGACAATTCAAGCATTGCAAGTGGGCGTCTTACCATCCAACTCTGTTCCAGGGAATCACAAAGGAGCATTTCCTTCCATCCTTAACTTCTCTCTCACTTCTTAACAACACAGATTATACATCCTTGCCTTCATAACTACCCAATTTACTTAGATTATGTTGGGATCCTCACACTGGTTCCACTATGCCATACAAGATATCCAAGAAGCAAGCACCAGACGAGAATTGATCTCGCAAATAGCACGGGTCTACGATCCTCTTGGGTGGCTTCTTCCAGTCATCAATCAATCTTGAATGGTTGTCAGATCATTGGCAATGCATGAAACAGCATGTAATGACCCGTTACCCTATTCAGTTGGCCAGGCCTGGAATGAACTGCGTCTGGGCTTCACTCTTCTATCTTAACTTATGGTATCTCAATTTGTTCCGGAAGGGGAGGATTTTACACATATTATTGGGTTTGCAGACGCACCTGAAAGGGCCTATGCTTGCTATGAATTTTCAGTAGATACTGACAAAAATGAAGGGAAACACTCCATTCTATTAGCTTCAAAAGGACGTAAAGCACCCATGGGGAAAGAAACTATGTATCCCTCATTCAGAGCTACGTGCAGCTCAGTTGTTGTCAAAATAAATCTTTTAGAACATTTGGCTACCATTTATTTAAAAATTCCAAACCAAAATATACTAGCATTCAGTGATTCTTCAATCGTTCTGTCATGGATAACAGCGTCCCATGCTCCCGTATGGAAGACATTAGTTGGAGATAAAGTTGCTCAAGGACCCTCTTGGCTTAACACGTTACCTGTTCACTGGCCATTGATACAAGCTCGACCTAGATGGAAGTCCCGCAAGTGATATCTGAAGCCGATTCTCCTTCTGTAGTCACCCTCCCAATGCTCTCACTCTACTCCCAATTAGCAGTTAAGAAGAAGGTCTTCATTCATCAACCTTCAAAATGTAATGTCTTAGCGAAGGCGTTTCACTGAAAATTCAGAGAGAATGTAATCTTCAGGTTACCACAACTTGCAACTGTAGCTGTTTAATAAGCTCTAGAACACTTTTTGTTTCAATTAAAACCTTATCCAACGCTAATGTACCACCTCTTTCTGTCAATGAGGGAAAACGAGCTACTATAACCCTGCTGAAAAGAGATCATTCTCTAGGCCCTCAGCTCGGTCAGGCTTGATTAAATCTCATCTTGGTCGTTCATTAGATTGTTTTATTGATGAAACTGAGGAGCTTTATTGAGTTGGAGGACGCCTCTCCGATACTAGCCTCGATCCTGACACTATTGACCCACCACTTCTACTTTCTGACCATCCTTTGACTGCTCTCCTCATTCGTGAAGGCCACATCTCAAATCTTGGTTCAGGACCATTTTCAACACTGACTTTCTTCAGAATACGTTACTGGATTGTGGATGGAAAGAGAGTGGTTAGACGACAACTTGTTTCTTGCAACAATTGTTTCTCCTTCTCCTCTTTACCTTTCCAACCTTCGATTGTTCAACTTCCGGCAACTCGGATTGCAGCTACCTCCCTATTCCTCTCCTGGGTTGATTATGCACGCCTGTTTCATGTATCCTCCTCCGTCAGAACCCCCCCCCCCCCACCATACCCCCAGAAACACTCCTCCTTCGACTAGGACTAAAACGTTATCTAGTAGTATTTGTATGGTTTTTAAATCAAGCAATCCACCTGGAATTCGCTTCCTCCTTACCCACTGCATGATTCATAGCTGCCTACCGTAGATTTTTTGATCGAAGAGATAATCCCCATACAGAATATTCTGACAACGGAACGAACTTTGGTTGGGCAGCTTCTGAATTGAATTAACTTCACACGTTCTTTTTGCGAGGTGAAAATCGTGAAACTTTGACCAGGGAAACCGCAAACCAAGGTACTTCATAGCATCCAATCCTCCTTTGGCTCCTCATTTTGGTGGACTGTGGCGGGAGGCTGCCATAAAATCTTTAAAGAGGCTACTAGGATTTGAATTGCGAGGCAAGTCTCTCTACCAAGAGATGTTCATAAGTCTCTTATCTCGTGTTGAAGCTATACTAAACTATCTTCCTCTCATTGATCTCTCAACACCTCCTGATGACTTGGAATTTCTTACACCTGGACACATCCTTATTCTCAAACGTCCTACACCACCACCTCCGAGTATTTATCTGACGAAACTTTGGATGTGAGCTCTTCCATGAGTACGAATACTTAGTCAGGGCTGGTACAAGACCCCTATGAGAGTCATTCCTGCTGGCAGAGTGGTCAAATATTCAATTTGCCAGCGCTTCCCAAAAGCTTTTTTAATTTGAATAACTGCCTTGTACAGAGTCCTCAATAAAAAGCTCTAATCCAAAGTGTCGTCAGATTATAATGTTGTGAGAAGAAGTAGGAAGCGGAGTGGCTGCACGAGTGGGAGAAAGCGGCAGATAATTGTTCGGAGGTGGAGATGTAGGAGGTCTGAGGATGACGAAGTGTCCTGGTGAAAGAAATTCCAAGCCATCAGGAGATGTCGAGAGATCTACGAGAGGACGAGAGTTCAGTATGGATTCAACGCGAGATAAGAGAAATATGAACATCCCTAGGGAGAGAGACTGGCTTCGCAATCTAACTCTCTTCGATTATTTTAGGGCAGCCTCCCACAGTCCACCGAAATGTGTAGCCAAATACGTCAAACTCGGATGTTAGGAACAGGAAAATGGGGTACCCAAATTCCTAAGCAGCGTGGAATTTCCTGCTATATTGAATATATAGAAAATAGACTTTAGTCTAAAATTTCCTATTCTTGGACCGGCACACAGTGGTGATTCTAACGGATCAAAATTATTTCATTGGCTATTTTCGAAGGAAATTTAACGCTGATTCCAAATTTACCACATGTTCTATAGCTAAAACTGCTCCTTAACGTAATTATTTCCCCAAATCCTCTAAGAACACAGTTGTTTGGTGCATTTTTCAAGTGTGCAATCCCTTAGGAATGAGCTTTTCAAGTGTGTAATCCTTTAGGAATGAGTTTTTCTTTAGATCTCCAAGATATGCAATCTTTTCCAGCATAAGTGTTTCAATTCCGAATTCGTTGGTTCTTTTCACCGGTAGTATTGAAAAGCGAGTTTCGAGGGGAAAGGTACCTACCGATCTTATACCGTATAGTACACCTATTGTCTTGTTTCACGGAAACGATCTTAAAATAGTTTCAAACGAACTGGTGTTCAGTTATTTTTCTTTCATGTTTGGTTTGTCTGGCACTCCCCTCAATCGATTGACATCATTTACCTATAGTTTTTCAGTGCCACAACTGCTATGGTGCCCTCTGGATTCTTCCACTCTATAGAAATTAAACGTTAACATAAAAATATGTCCTCAAAACACATTGATACAACGTATGGACTTATCCCATTCAATTAATCTACTTATAATAATTCTTAAAGGTTGGTAATGTTTTAAATCTCAGTGTAGAAACTGTTAACACTTACCTTCTACACTTTGAATTGAGGAGCATTTCTTTTCATACTCTTTCATAGAGGATTGTGTGCAACGACTCAATTTCTGAAATCAAAAGACCAAAAATTAATAGTTATAATTTTGGAAAGAAGATAGATTGTGGAATTTAAGGAATGATTGTTTTGTTGAAATATAGTATACCGAGAAATGTTTGTATAGTACAATAATATCGAACCACTGATAAAATGGAATCACATCTCTTATTTGGCTTTCGTTGTAATGTGAACTAATTAGATGTGCTAAAAACTAAATTACACAACAGTTTATTATTCCTGAGGGTAGAATTATTATCCAATATGGTATGTCTAGTTACGATCCACTGATGAGAGGCATTTGGAGGCTCCGATGAAAATATAATTTAATTGTGGAACATGGTAGTATTTCACGACATAATTTAGAACTACTTTATAATTTAATATGGTTACTACTGCGGGGAGAGTATTGCCCCACTATAGTATTGCCCACTATAAGGCACACACAGTTGAGTACCTAAGTTAAGAACTGTGATATCTGATCTGTGATATGTTTATATATATCTAGTCGTAGTTTTATTTCACTTTGCTGATTGTATTTACTAGTATGTACCTATAGTTATTAGCCATCTAAAATTTAGTTATTTTACATCTACTCTTGGAGCTCGAAATTGCGTTCCAACAAGGTTATGGGGTTTAGAGCTCCGTGTTCCAATAGATCTTAGAGAGCCCCCAGAGCTGCTCCAAGGGTCCTCCAATCAGCCCCTCACTTTTGACGGGGTCTCATCGAGAGATCTGAGCATTCTAAACTGTTTTCACCTTCTCTACTACGTTTGTTTTCATATTTCTCTCCGAAGTGTTCCAACAAACACAAAAGTGGGTGACCATGGAGCTAACCCCACGGCAACTCTGGAGGAGCCCCCTCTTAAAGCGTTGTTGCACTGAGAGAACAATGAGCTTGAAAACTACATTAAAGTCGCGCAATTGAGTTTTTTAAGGAAAAAAACTAGATTGACTGCTAAAATCACTCGGAATACCTCGGAATCCAATGGAGTCCTCCGTAGCACGTCTATCGGGTTTTTTGTGGCTGCGAATCGACTTTTTTTAGTCTCGGCGATCGAGTTTCTCTAGCCCTCCATCGGGTTTTGTTAGGTACGTGGACGGAGAATTTTACCACCCTGCGATCGACTTTTCCCTGTTCCCGGATCGTGTTTTCCTAAGCGCTCCAATCGATTTTTCCTAGCATCCGGATAGGGTTTTCTCAACAACGTCAATCGAGTAACCTAATGTTTCCCATCGTCTTTTCCTTGTTCCCCTATGGGGTTTTGTTGACAACGCCAATCGAGTTTTAATAATTTCCTCATCTGGTTTTCTTAACCCTCTCATCGAGTAATTTATAGGCTGCAATCGACTTTTTCCTGCTTCCTAATAGGGTTTTCCAAACAATTCCGATCGAGTTTTCACACTTTCCTAATCGAATTTTCTGTCATCTGGGATCGACTTATTTTAGCCGGTCGATCGTGTTTATATAGCTACGATCGACTTTCGTAGCTGACGGATCGAGTTTTCTGTAGACCATCGGGTTACGCTAACGCCCCTTCAGGTTTTTCCAAGCCCGTCAATCGACTTTTTCCTGCTTCCTAATAGGGTTTTCCTAACAATTCCGATCGAGTTTTCACACTTTCCTAATCGACTTTTCTGTCATCTGGGATCGACTTATTTTAGCCGGTCGATCGTGTTTATATAGCTACGATCGACTTTCGTAGCTGACGGATCGAGTTTTCTGTAGACCATCGGGTTACGCTAACGCCCCTTCAGGTTTTTCCAAGCCCGTCAATCGACTTTTTCAAGTCCTCCGATCGAGTTTCTTCTTGCCGGTCCCGCTATTCGGTACCCGGTTGGGTGAAACCTCTTGTGGAACTCTTTCACCATTTCAAACGAGTTTTCCGGTACCCCGGACCAGGAATTTCCAGAAAATTTGTTTTATATAATAAACCAGTTCCACAAGATGTGTCACCAGATCGGTTCCCGAAAACGGGTACGAAAAATGTTCACGGATACAGGTAGGAAAAAGTCCTTCGGGATTCTCAGCGTAGCCCAAAGAAGGTCCAGAATACCCGATGCGGTGAGCTGAAAGAAGAAGGAAAAGGCAAATATCAGACGCAGAACGCTGTTACCCAGCATGGCCATTTTTTTTTTTTTTTTTTTTTTGCAGCACTTTTTGCTGTTCACTTTTTTTCCTTGTTCAAATGATCAACCTCATAATATATTATAATATAATGTAATATAATATATTATGTAATGTAATGTCGCAAGAAGGAGAGGGTAAATAGTTTGGAAACATTGAGTAAGCTTCAAAAATAGATTGTATTAACAATAATGATGTGACATATGTACAAAAGTATCAGATAGTATACATTCTATACTATAGAATTGCTATAGAAATATGTAAAAGAACTACTATTACTATAAAAATATGTTGTGGAACATATCTAAAAAGTTCCCGAGTGAAAAAAAAAAAAAACAAAACGGTTATACACACGATCAGTCTTACTTGAGAACCTGTCCAGATCAAAGTGACAGGAGCTGAATTTCCAAGAGTAAATTTGAACGAGTTAGTGGTGCTATTTTTAATCATTCTTCATAGTCATTTTCAAGTCCCTTCAGTCATTTTCAAGTCCCTACATAATAATATCGTAGTCAATTCTATTTTTTTTATTCAAATTTATTCTAAACTTAAATGACCAGTCTTTCAAACTAGAATTCAGGCGTACACGGAGTGAACAGTGATAATTAAACTGTTTTAAGTGGAAAATGGCTCAGCAGGTATGGAGTGACCATACCACAAGGTAAGACTTAGCGATTGTTTAGCTAGAATATTTTGGAACATACCCTTCCCTCTCACAGTGAAGACTGGACGTTGATTGGCTATTCATGACGTCATATGTTGTACGTAGTACATATCGAATGATTGCTAGACGCTGATTGGTTGTTTATGACGTCACCTGGTGTATTAAGTACATATCGAATTTTTGATAGACACTGATTGGCTGTGACGTAACCTGAAGCAACCGAGGTTACAAATAGACCTAGGCTGCCTGATTTTTTAGTTCCGTCGATTTTCGTCTGGGTAAAGGAGATAGACGTGCTATCACGATGTAAGACTGAAATCCTTTCTGTTCACGATTCAGGTTGCTAAAGGGTTCCTTGACTTCTAACGGAAAAGTAGTGGTATGTGTTAGCGTGAGGTGGAACTGTAGGATCCCTCCAAGGTGTGTACCTATTGTAATCAAATAAACTAACATGAAAAAAAAAGAACTCTGTCATGGTAACCAAAATCCTACATTAAATGAGGCAATACTCATGAAGCGAGTACCAATGCTTACGTTTGTGACCAGGACACCCTGGGGAGAAATGTTCAATTACGTTCTCCGCAAAACAAGAGTAACTAGGGTTTATTATGATCGAAAATAACATAATTATATAGGAACAAAAATATGGAAGTCTAGCGATTAATAGTGATACTTGACATAGTGACAACAGTGAATGAATAGATATATACAGCTTACGTACTAAGGTCGAGAACAAAATATACCAAGAATACCAATAAGGAAAACTATAAAAACACAACCAAGATTACGAGAAGTTACAGTACCTCAACGGGTACCTTCAGGAACAAATAAAGTAAAAGAATAACTCTCAATAATATAGCACTTAAAATGGCGGATATGCCTCGACTCTGGAGATAAAAACTCCTGCTATAACAATGGGAAATGTTAGGGCTCAAGTAGCTTTAGTACTTCTCGAAGTAGTTATAAGGGCACAGCCTAAAGGAACAAAAAAAAAAAAAAAAAAAAAAAAAAAAAAAAAAAAAAAAAAAACGGTGACAATGACACTACTATTAAACAATGCTGCTCTCACTCAGTACCTCGGTGCATAGAGAAAGGTCGCTGGCCGTAGTGGCTGTGCGCAGTACCGGCTTCATCTTGGCGTGGTTACTCATCCCAGAGGAGATTAGTATTGGGCCCAAAAGACGCACGTTGCTACAGTAAGAACCCAATAATATAGTACATTGGATAGAGAAAGAAGAAAATGGTTGTTTCAACCCAATTCTGAAGCCGTTGGATGTAGAGAAGTACCGACCCAGTACTGAAACCGTTAGTCAAAAAGTGCGTACAACCTGGTACTGAAACCGTTAATTAAATGAACAGAAATATAAAGAAGACAAAAATATGAGGTGAAGTTTTGGTAAGGTGAGGGGTTGGGAGAGTAAATGATAAGTCAAAATTGATCTTACCAGTGATGGCCCGAGCATGTCTGATCAACTATTTATTGGCAAAATGTGACCCCCCCCCCCCCCCCCCCGACGGGATAGTAGGTGGCGATCATGTGGTCACACCGGTTATCTCTTATGTGACTGTTGGGCAGTGTGAAGATACGATCTCAGTTTTGCAACTAGTCATTCTGAAGCTAATTCATATAGGTAGGGCTTCGTATATTACAAGAACTACCTATTGAAATTGATTGATGGGGGCAGGGGACAACCCAAGCATGAGAAAATAATAACCGTACAAAAACCCAATTTAGACCATTCCATGACCAAATCCATGGGAAAATCCGTAGGTGTAAGTGTGTGTGTTGGGCAGTGCGTGTGTGTACGTTTTCCCATGTGTACGCTTCCTGCCACTATAAGCAGCTTGTCCAGGACGCAATGCTGGGAAAAGATAGCCGTACCTACGTATCAGGTACCTACGTATAGTCTTCGGAATAATTAATTAATATCATTGTCAGTCAGTTAATGGTAGTGAATCCAAGAATTAAAAATATTTACTTTTAGTAACTATTTAAAAAAAAAAAGTAAAAAAAAAGAGTTTGTATACCTAAATACTTTCCATAAGATAAGCACACGATTCTTTTAAATGACGACTGAAATACTGAATTCAAATAGATCAAAGGAATGTAAAAGAGAATTATCAATTTTGTCAGACCGAATAAAGATTATACTGACAAAAAAGATGAGGAAATCGTATTTTATCTATTGTCATTCCATAATATAAATTAACATAACGTAAACAAATTATCATAACTAACTACGATTATTTTACGAAAATTTGTTCATAAAATCGTACTTCATGACTGGAACTTTTCAACATTGAAGCAGGATTTTATATCGTCATTAACCAAGTAAAAGTTTCAGTCATGCAGCATGATCGTATGAGCGGATTTTCTTAAATTATCGAACTAAATATATTATATTACATTGCTTTGAAAATTGAGAACTTTGAGTGGAAATAAATTATTAACTAGGTACATATTTACTGCAAAAAACTCGTTCTAAATAATATTCTGCGATTCATGTAAGATGTCAGATTTTAACTTTTTTGCAGTTTCCATGTATTAGCAAATATTAACGAAATTTAAGTAGTTAAATTTTTCAGCATACATTTTTTAATGTTTCAATTCATCATTTATAAACTTCTTTTGACTAAAATTCACCTAAAAAGTATAAATTCAACGATTTAGCGATTCTTAGTGATGTTTTAGTTCATTTTTTGAAATTAGATCAATTTAATATGTTCAAAAAATTCTGGCCAACAAACTCGTCCTTTCGTTTGGGAAGCTTGATTTTTTGGCGCAAGAACGCAATTCTCATCTGAACCCTAAGCAGAGTTATCGTGCGGAAGGGCACATATTATGGTCGTATGCACATAAATATATATAATATGTATAAGTACTTTTGAAAAAACGAACTCTAGGATTTGTATCAGAATCTCTCAAAACGGATTTCCATTTAGACGATTTCTTGATCATTCTGATTTTAAAAATTTTGGAGCTTTCATGTTTCACGAAAATTTGCTAATTGACTATACTATTGGAAAACCGAGGTTTTCCGGAAGTTTTCCCGTGGAGTGCATTTCCAAAGTATTCTGTGTTTAAAAAAAGTAGATAAATTTTAAAAAAATGCCGGGGAATTTTCAAAATTTGATTATCAGCCTCCTTTGTAGCATGCGTATAACACAAATTGTTCGATCTATTGGTCCGACTTCGTTAAATTACGGGGGGGGGGGGGGGGGGGGGGTAGGTACCTATACTACATGAGTAGGAACTAGTCCAGGATCTGAGAGCAGTTTAGTGCGCAAAAATTGCTGCACTCAGTTTTTATGAAGTACCAGAAAATCATGTTGCCACCCGGGAACGTGGTCAGGTCTGGCGCTTGGTGGCGGTGTAGGTGGGGGGAGGGGGAATATCGCTCAGGCGCGCTCAGTCAATCGGTCGAAATTCGGTAACCGTTGGTAGTAGGGTAATGAAATTGACACCAAAGGGTTAAGATTTTTATTCTGTACAACTTCACTATTCATATATCCTACGAATTTAAAAAACTTCGTTTTCTTGGATAATGAGGTCGAAGTTGCAAAGTGCTGGCATAACGCTTGAAATTCTTAATTTACGGTATTAAAATCCCTAAATCGGGTACCATCAAGCGTTAGAAGCTCAAAGTGGTTTCAAATTGTCCCAATAATGGTAGTCCTCTACAACATGAATTTCCAATAATCTTCAAATAACCTATGATTATTTTTTATAAATACGGTTGAACAAAACACTAATATATTCCTCTCAACGCGCTTGAAACAGCAACGCTACAAGCAACTCTAAACAGTTGAGCACTATCAAAAAACGGCAAATAACTTAAATACCAACCTATATATTTATAACGTAATATTCCTCAGTCAAATTTAGATTCTTCTCTTTACAAAATAATTGTTGCCCACCCCATTTTAGTTTTTCCCCATTTCACTTCATTTTTTCCCTGCCCAATTAATTGTTCCCCAATAAAAATTTAGTTTTCCCCCAACCAAATCTAGTTTTTTCCTAATCAAATTCAGTTTTCCCTAATCAAATTCAATGTGCTGGAATGTACAACAACTTGAATTAGGCATTCAATTGATAACCTTTGAAAAAATGGGTTTTTCAATAACATGCAGTAGATTAATGTGCTAAAACGGCTTCAATATTTTCTATTTTTCGTCGATGAATGCAGCTGTGCATAATTGAAAACGGTAAATAGTGCACATGCCTACCTATATTATAAGTAGGTAATATTTCCCAGTCAAATTTGTTTTTCCCATCCAAAGTTAAATTTTTAACGTTCCACTTTATTTTTTCCAAACTTTCTTCTTTTCCCAATCAAAGTGGTTTCAAATTATCCAAATTATTATCCCCCACTACCTGAGTAATAATTATAGGAAAAGGTCCAGTCATGCAACATGATCGTATGAGCGAATTTTGATAAATTACCGTACTATATTATGTTGCATTGTTTTGAGGGAAAACAAGGAATTTGAGGGAAAAGGAATTGTTTACACCAGATTTTTGATTTTGTGTTGTGTCAAATGTTTGTGTGAGGACCATGTTGGGAATACTAAATGGAGATCAGAAAAAAAAGAAAAGCGAGGGTGTTTAGGCAAATTGAAAGTAGTTAGGAGATAGATAAGAGCAGTTGTCCTGACTATGCGTTTTTTTTTTTTTTTTTTTTTTTTTTTTTTCTTTCTATTTTTATCCTCTATTTTTTACGTGGCATCTCCCGACCTTTCGCCAACGATCCTCAGAGTCCAGGATTCAACTTTTTATCAGCGCCGCCTTGTTGGATTGCTTTCTGCCTCGAAGTAGTCAGTCTTCGCCGGGCGCCCGCTAAGCGATTATTTGTCTTTGCAAAACTATTCTCATTACCAAATCAGTGGCTCTATATCCCTGATTTTGGATTGCTGTTTCAACTCAGGTATAGTGAAGCAGCTCTGGTAGCAGATTATTCTGTACCAGAAACTTCTTAGAAGCACGGTATTCCAGTATTGGAATATATCGTTAACATCCGCACGGTTCAGCTCGCCAGAAAACGCTGCGAGGCGGATTGCTGAAGACCACAAGGAGCACCCCCTGGAAGTAACCACTGGACAGTCAAGGTCGGATCGATCCATACTTTATTTAATATATTTTATTTTATACAAGCAGCGCATTCAATCAGAAAATCTTATTTTAATATCGATTTGCCCAAGGAGCTCCTTAACACATGTAATTTCTTTTATAGAATTATATTTTTTTTCATTATTTGATTCTTAACATTGGTTTAATATTATTTGTCTATCAATCACCTTCCCGTATTTCTAATTCATTTTGTTAGGTATTTTATTTATTGAATTACCTAAACACTTATTTTATATGTTTAACAAAAACATATTTCTGGTAGCAGAGCGTGGTTTGCATCGCTACGGGTGGTTGAATTAAATATTTGAATTGAATTAAATACTAAACCGCAAGACACTGCATTGCGGGTCTTTGCCTAACTATACTTTACGAACCATTCTCTTCGGTTGAAAAACATTTTTTCTTCCTTTTTTTCAATCTACGAATTTTCGTATTATATTCTGTTCATGTTGTATTGAACCCTTTTTACTTATTATAACTACGTTTATCTTATATTTCTTGTACAGCCGAACATCTAGTAGGCATATTTCCATCATTTTAAAATTGTAATTTTGTATCTTCCCGCTCCTTAAAATCCCAAAAATTGTCCAATCCCTGAAACCGTTGTCCATTTAATCCTTTACTACAATATCACTAATTATGACTGGAGATGACATTCCACCTGGGGGTGAGCGTACTACTTTTCAACGGAAAACTGATGGAATGAGAAAGGTGCTTAAAAATGCGGGAATCGAAATCCAGTACATATGTACACGATATGGCAAAAAGGGTGATGAATGATAGCAGTACTCTCCCGGAATTTAGGGCCATGTTTAATTCTCTATCCCGATATTTGCAAAGATATGAATCGATTTGGGATGATTTAGTGCAAATATACGAAGATGAGGACAAAGGGGATGAGTTTCCATCGCCTAATGATGCGAAACATCGCAAAACCGTACGCAGTCTTTTTTATGAAATCAATACCATAAATGAAAAAATAAATTTGGAATCCGAACGATCTTCGATTCAACAACCAAGCAATATTACCATGAGTGAGCCCAAATCTTCCTCACATCTCCCAAAAATAAACTTACCTCATTTTGATGGCTCTAAAATAACCGATTGGCCAAAATATCGAGTCACTTTTCGTTCCCTAGTTCATGAGGACGACACGATTTACCGAATTCGAAAATTTCATTATCTAGTGACGTCACTCAGTGGAATAGCCTATTCGGTCATCAGCGAACTCAAAGTAGAGGACGCGAACTACGAACTCGCGTGGAAGGCTCTTCTTGATACTTTCGATAAGAAAAGAGTTCTTGCGGCAACATATGTAAATAATATTTTGTCATTTAAGCCAATACAGGGCAAACCAACGCCTGATGGTTTTCAGCAGTTTTTGTCCAAAATTTCGGACAGCGTATCGGCATTCAAACTGTTGAACATTACCCAACCCCTTGAATTCGTCCTTTTTCATATGTCAATCAAGTGCCTAGAACCTTTAACTCGCGAACAATTTGAAATAATGCACAAGGATGTCGAGTTTCCAACTATGGACGATTTGACGAAATATGTTCGTGAGCGGAGCCTAGCTTTACAATTAGCTGGAACCACCACTCTTGGTGATTCGAATTCTATATCGGATAAAATCCACCAACCTAACAGATTAAAGTTTTACAATTCCAAATCTAAATCGCAGCTAAAGCCTACATTATTTTCTTCCGAAAAATCAGGATCTTCTTCGTCTCCGAAACAATCCAACTTTGTGGATGCCAACATAATTTGATTAATTGTTTGAAATTTCATTCAATGTCCACTAAACAACGATTAGATTCCTTAACCAAATGGAAAGGCTGTAAAAATTGCCTATCGAGTGCTCACAATACTCACAAGTCCTCAAAATGGAGTTGTCGCTTTTGTCACCACCGGCATAACTCTATGCTTCATATCCCCTCTTCTCAACAATAGAACGACAATCTATCCGCCAATCCACTCCCACAGAGGTCTAGCGTGAATACAGAAACATCTAAACCATTTCCACCAGCATTGAGCTCTACATCTCAATCCGAAATTCAAGTTTTACTTGGCACTGCAGTGGTGGAAATTCAGGACTCGCGAGGAAATTTCCATGCGATCAGATGCGTGATAGATTCAGGGAGTCATTTCTCATTTATTACCCAGAAATGCGCCCAAAAATTGGGCATTTCTTTGGCTCGGTGCAGCAAGAAAATAAGTGGGATCGGCCAAACGCTTTTCGAAGGCATTAAAGGGCAATCGACGTGCAATCTGCGCCCTTTGAAGCGAGTTATCCCTCAACTAAACCTCGATGCTTTGGTAGTGAATATATTACCAGTTACTTACCCACTGTTTCGGTTCCGAGCCACATCGCTCAACATTATTCCAAATTCGACCTAGCGGATCCTAAATTCTTCGAACCAGCATCCGTTGACCTTCTTCTAGGGGGTGATATGTTCAGCGAAATTTGGATAGGTGCTCCTATTTTTGTGGGCGAAAACTTACCCAAAGTCTTCAATTCAGTATTCGGCATGATCGTTATTGGAAAATACGAGCATGTTGACAATTCCAATTTATACAATTCGAACGCATCGTTATTTGTTACTCAAGAACCTGACTGCTTAACCAATGAACTTAGTCGATTTTGGGATATTGAGGAGCCAGTAGCTTCACACACCGTTATTTTATCCGATGAAGAACGTAAGTGTGAGGAGCATTTTAGCTCTACTCACTATAGAACTGATAACGGTCGTTATGTGGTGAAGCTCCCTTTCATTGATCAACCTCCCGATTCCTCAAATTCACAGTACATTGCTATGAAGCGTTTCAAAATTCTTGAAAATAAACTTGAGAGAAATCAAGATTTGAAAATAAAATATATTGCATTCATGTCGGAGTATTTGAAGCTGCACATGACTGCAACGAATTCTATTTCAAGGTTTGTTATTCCTCATCACGGAATATCCAAGGTCGATCGAGGAGAGGTCAAATTGCGAGTCGTCTTTGACGCTTCAGTCGAAACATCGTCTGGCTCGCTGAATAATAGCCTTCACGTTGGTCCAAAGTTACAAAATGCTATAAGGAACATCATTCTCAACTTTCGTCGTCACCCGGTAGTATTTGTGACAGATATCGTTACGATGTATCGTCAAATATTAATTGATAACGAGGACCGAACCTTTCAACATGTTTACTGGCGTAATGACTCATCTCAACCTATTCAGAAATTTGAACTAAACACTCTTAGCTATGGATTGTCCTGTGCACCCTATCTCGCGCTCAGAGTTATTCGACAATTGTGTATAGATGAAGTTCATAGGTTTTCTAAGGCCGCCGAAGTTCTACTTCACGATTCATATATCGACGATATCGCTTCTGGTGGTTCGTCCATGGAAGAGGCTCTAGACCTCCAAACCCAACTGATAAATTTGTTAAATCTTGGTGGGTTTCAGTTAAGTAAATGGGCATCAAATAGACCTGAATTGTTATATAATATTTCCGCCGATCTCAACAATAATACTTCCATTTCACTTTCTGAAAAGGATGATAATAATTTGAAAATCCTTGGACTCCAATGGGACACTAAATGTGATAGTTTCACATACGTTATTGTGCCTCCAACAATTAAATACACAAAACGATCGATTCTTTCAACGGTCGCAAAAATTTATGATCCGATTGGTTTTCTTTCTCCAGCTGTTATTCAGATGAAGTCAACTATCCAGGATTTATGGAAAGAAAACTCGGATTGGGATCAAACCATACCCTCAGGTATAGCCGAAAAGTGGAAATGCTTAGTAGACGAGCTGCCACATCTATCTAAAGTGAAAATTCCTCGCTTTATTGGAATCCCATTGCAATATAGAATCGTAGGATTCGCCGATGCATCGATTACAGCATATTGTGCTGCTATTTATCTCCAATGCTTCACTTCTGCGGGAATTCATTCACATCTGGTTATAGCGAAAACAAAGCTGGCTCCCGTCAAACAAATATCCATTCCACGTTTGGAACTATGTGCAGCCTTATTATTGTCAAGATTGTATGAATCAATTTCACAATTTTTAGCAAGTTTATCGGGCGATAGTTTACCAGCTCGGTTCTTCTCCGATTCTTCTATTGTCTTAGGTTGGATTCATACACCATCATATAGACTTAAGACATTCGTCAGTAATAGAATCACGGAGATAAATCAACTCACCCCTGCGTCATCATGGCGTCATGTTTTATCACAAATGAATCCAGCGGATTGTGGGTCGCGAGGACTCTTAGCCCACCAGCTCGTCAACTTCGAGATATGGTGGACTGGCCCTCCCTGGTTGTGTTTACCGGAAGAGGAATGGCCATCTTCCCGAATTGATATTCCGACAGAACTCCCTGAATTATCTAACAAAGGGGTATCCCTCACTACTTCTGTTAATCATGCTCACTTCATTAAATGGATATCACGATTCTCGTCATATTTGAAACTCCTCCGGGCGATAGCATGGATGAAACGTCAGGTACAGAACGTGCAAAAATCAAAAACTGGGTGTTCAGATAAAACCAGTCATTTCACTGTTCCTGAGCTCAATGAAGCGTTGACGGTTTGCATCAAACAAAATCAGCTTTACTATTTCTTCGATGGTGATCTAAGATTTGCTTAACGTGCAATTTCCAAATTTTCAAAGCTCCATCCATTCTTTGACAAGGGTGGAATTTTACGCGCGGGTGGGCGGCTCCGCCACTCGAACTTACATTGGGATCACAAACATCCCATTCTTCTTCCAGCCGATGCTCATCTCACTCGAATCGTGATAGACCACTACCATCACCTATACCTCCATCCTGGACCAAACGCCCTACAGGCTTTGATTCAGATGAAGTTCTGGGTGCCATCTTTAAGAAGAGTGATTCGTCAAAGGAACTTTTACTGCCTAAAGTGTTATAAGGAGGATTGACTCCGATCATGGGTGACCTTCCCTCCTGTAGACTTCAAGGTGGGCGGGCATTTTTAACGTTGGAGTGGATTTCGCTGGTCCGTTTATCATTCGAGACTCATCACGACGAAAGGCTCAACAGTCCAAGGCATACTTATGCTTATTCGTATGTATGGCCAGCAAAGCTCTCCATCTAGAGGTGGTTAGCAGCCTGACGACAGAAGCCTTCCTGGCCACCTTGTCGCTTTTCATTGCGCGGAGAGGATTACCATCTGAAATATTTTCTGACTGTGGGACAAACTTCGTAGGAGCATCTCATAAAATTCGGGAATGTTTCGAGTGGTTTAACAAATCTTCCACAACTGATGCAATCGACCAATTTTCTACTAATCGGGGAATTCAATGGAATTTCAATCCTCCCCACACTCCTCATTTTGGGGGTTTATGGGAAGCGGGCGTCAAGTCGTCCAAAAGCTTGCTCCATCGAATTGCTGGTGATTCCATTCTCACCTTCGAGGAGATTACAACGGTTTTTGCAAAGATAGAAGCCATACTTAGTTCGAGGCCTCTTTGTCCCCTCTCAAACAGCCCTGAAGAGAGTGATTTCTTGTCCCCCGGGCATTTTCTTGTTGGTAGACCGCTTGTTGCGATTCCTCAACCGTCTCTCGAGCAAGTTCGCGACAATCTCCTGTCTAGATGGCAGCTGGTAAAGAAGATCGAGGATTCATTTTGGAGCAGATGGCGTCGAGAATATCTCTCAGTTCTTCAGGCAAGGGTCAAGTGGCATCGGCCTTCAACAAATCTTGAGGTAGGAGATCTAGTGCTGATAAAAGGAGACACCAATGTGCTGCAGTGGCCTCTTGCTCGAGTGACACAAGTACACCCTGGGCCAGACAACGTTGTACGCGTGGCTACAGTAAGGACCCCAACCACATCGTATAAACGTCCAGCCACAAAACTTGTTCCTCTCCTACCCTTGAAATCTTCTCCCTTCCCAATGAATCAATAAATTTGCTCACAAATTTGGTGGGCGGATGTTTAGGCAAATTGAAAGTAGTTAGGAGATAGATAAGAGCAGTTGTCCTGACTATGCGTTTTTTTTTTTTTTTTTTTTTTTCTATTTTTATCCTCTATTTTTTACGTGGTATCTCCCGACCTTTCGCCAACGATCCTCAGAGTCCAGGATTCAACTTTTTATCAGCGCCGCCTTGTTGGATTGCTTTCTGCCTCGAAGTAGTCAGTCTTCGCTGGGCGCCCGCTAAGCGATTATTTGTCTTTGCAAAACTATTCTCATTACCAAATCAGTTGCTCTATATCCCTGATTTTATATTGCTGTTTCAACTCAGCTATAGTGAAGCAGCTCTGGTAGCAGATTATTCTGTACCAGAAACTTCTCGTAGAAGCACGGTATTCCAGTATTGGAATATATCGTTAACATCCGGACGGTTCAGCTCGCCAGAAAACGCTACAACGGTCGCGTTGGAAGCGGCCATTTCAAGCGAGGTGGATTGCTGAAGACCACAAGGAGCACCCCCTGGAAGTAACCACTGGACAGTCAAGGTCGGATCGATCCATACTTTATTTAATATATTTTATTTTATACAAGGAGGACATTCAATCACAAAATCTTATTTTAATATCGATTTGCCCAAGGAGCTCCTTAACACATGTAATTTCTTTTATAGAATTATATTTTTTGTTCATTATTTGATTCTTAACTTTGGTTTATTATTATTTTTCTATCAATCACCTTCCCGTATTTCTAATTCATTTTGTTAGGTATTTTATTTATTGAATTACCTAAACACTTATTTTCTATGTTTAACAAAAACAGAGGGAGGGAAGAGTACTAAACCTGTCACTGACGAATATACAACAGTGAATCATATGACCGCATATAGTCATATGATAAGTGTTGGTTGGGAACGGGAAATTAATATAGGTGGGAAGTTGGGGATTTCGGTGGTGGATTGTTTTGTCTTACGATAGTAATACTTTCTAGATCCCTTCTCTTCTATTTATGAGTTTTTTTTTTTTCTTTCAAGTTTAGTTTTAGTGTAATTGGTTCCGTGGTATTGTGGTCATTCTAGGATTTGAATCATTGCGTTAGTGAGTAATGGTATGGGTACGAATCCTAAGGAAAACCCATCGGAAATGGTCAACGGTGAGGGATATGTCAGGAAACTATCTTTGAGGAATCGTAAGATAGTCCGTCCTACAGCAGAGGCTCGAATTATGGAAAAACCTACGAAAGCTGACAGAAAATCGAACGGGTCGGGCACTAAAACCGACTATGATCTCATAGTCCTATATTCTCCAAATAATATCTCCAAAAACCTTTTTACACATATTCAGAATGATGTCCTCTATGTCTGGAAACAGATTTATTTGTCAGCCTTTACGGGTTATATAGAGAAGAGAGGTCAACATTGATATAAGTGAGGAGGAGACTTCCCAAAGGGAACGTAAGATTGATAAAGTTCGCTTCAGTCTTCATTCGTCACATGGTTGTGATTGCAGAAGTAAGTCACCTCAGAAGACCTGTGAGAAAAATTGGGTTCCTCTAGAAGATTTAAGAGGATGGGTAACTCGCAAAAACACTACATTTGAGTTGCCAAAATTTGATGGCGATTCCACATAATGGCCACTCTTTATTAATATGTACAGGTCATCAACTGATTCGGGTCGGTACCCGACGAGAGTCCATGCTTCAGAAGTGACTTAAAGGAAATATTAGGGAGCACGTTGGGCCACTTATGTTCCTACATGGAGGACCTAATAGGGTTATAGATCGCCTCCAGAAGCGGTTCGGACGTCCTGACGCCGTCGCAAAGGAGGTTATGGGCAAACTCGAGCAAGTTAGAAGCATGGAAGAAAATGGGCTTATGGTATTGGATGAAATTACAGCAAAAGTTGACAAAGCCGTAACAATTGTATCGCTTGTTGGTAGGGCAGAATACTTATACAATCCAGCAATCCTCAATATCCTCGTGAGCAAGTTGAATGTGTTCCTTAAATTGCAACGGGGGGAACATGTAACCTCGAGAGGAAACTGCCCAATCATTCTTGAATGGTTTAATGAATGGCTACAGAGCAAAGTAGAAGCGATCGGAAATGCTGGAGTATGGGATAGATGGGATACTGCAGCTCAAGATAGTAATTGGCGCGTTTCAGAATTGAAGGCGGGGGAGGATAATAATGGCATACCTTCAACAACTTTCCCTGGGAAAGCCAACCTTGTTGAAGCCAAATACTTGTTGTGTATGGTCTCAACAGATGGTCTGAATGAATGCCGTAAATTTGCTGTAATGGGAAATGCTGAGCGGTTTCAATGGGCGAAAGAGACACAACACACACACACAAACACACACACACACACACACACACACACACACACACACACACTCACAACACACACACATCACACTGGACATTTGCTTTGGGTGTCTTCAAAAAAAACATCACGGGTAAAGTTGTAGAAATAAGGTCTACTGTAAGGTATGTTCTAAACGGCGTAATACGCTCTTAAACCCAAGGACAGTAGAATTGGTTCAGAAGGTTGAGAGTTCTAATTAACGAAATGGGAGCGAAGAGGAAATCTCGGAAACCAATGCAGAATGCAGTCTAGTTCTGGTTAAAATCCAAGGCCCCAATAAAACAATATAAACTTTTGCCTTCATGGATAGTAGGTTAACGGTAACGATGAGCCAAAAGGATGTTGCAAAGAAATTAGGTCTGACCCCTTTGACTCAGTTGGACTGATGACACATTTAAGGAAGAATCAGAGTCTTGTACTGTGAATACAGTATTTCTGGCATGAAACACAGTTCCAAGATGTTCCAAATCTATAACGCCCGAACGGTTCGAACCACAGCAAACTATTGACCATGAAATACTTGGACACTGGTATAACTACCTCAAAGGTCTAGAAATATCGGCCGATAAAGATGCTAGACCCACAATCATATTGGGCGAGGATAATTGGGCACTTGCCATCTGCCCAAGGTTGTGCATAAATCATGCAACGAGCCGGTTGCAACTAAAACTCGTTTGGGATGAGTCCTACATGGCACGGCGACACTTCGATTCGAACAAGGGTCTTACACCCAAGAATTTCAAAAAGTGCCAGTAGTTGAGGTGAATAGCAGTGTGAATGGCCATTTGGAAACAAAAATACTTTCAAAAGGAACCTCTATTGAAGGAGGTATGTTCGATACCAGTCGGACCCACAGTCAGGACTCGTTTGAAAATGAAGATGAACCGTTGAGAACACAAGTAGGAGAAGCTGTAAGTATGGAGTACTCCGACTCAAAATATGCAATCAATCTTCCACTGGAGCAGTTTTTGAAGAATTATCAGCACTGGGTCAAAGCACTCGGTCAAACACCGAAGGCAAGAAACCTTCTTGAATGAGTACTGCCAGAGACATTATCGAATATTAGAGTTTTGCGCCAACCCGGTACAAAATTGCATGAATATCATCAAGTCATTACAATGAATATACTATGTGCGCCCGGGAGAAATGTCACTGACATACACAACAGTGAATCATATGACCGCATATTGTCATATGATTAGTATTGGCTGGGAACGGGAGAATTCTGCGAGAAGTTGGGTTTTTTGGTGGTGGATGGTTTTCTCTTGCGATAGCAATACATTCCAGGTTCCTTCTTTTCCATTTATGTTTGTTCTTTCTTTCAAGTGAAGTTTGTTCCTAGACAAAAAACAACAAGCTTGTTTCCTGATACCAGATGATCAGAGGATCAAACATGGAGGGCACGTTGGATTAATGACCTAGGGTGAACCAACGCTAGCACGTGGCCGCAGGGACGCCAACCCTGTAGGACTTGAAGGGTCTCCCCTACGGGGTTATTATTATAATTACGTATTTATTTTATTTTTTCAAGTATTATTTATTTATTTTTATTTTATTTTTTTTTTTTTTTCATTCATTTATTTTATTTTATTTTATTTTTTTTTTTTTTTTTTCATTTTTTATTTTTTTTTTAATACACATTTTTTTATTTCTCAAAAGTGAAAAGAGCGCTTCCGCTAGCTATAGGTAGACTCGGAAGCATTTATGAAATGTAATAAGTACTTACATAACAATGCATTACCTACTATTACATGTGCACGGACAATTAACTCGATTTCGCAAATTAGAATAAATTCCATGGGAACTATATTACCAGATAATTTCGATATCAGCTGATATTTACCAGGCAAATTTTACGTATTCCGGTCCCAACACATTTTACCGATCATTGATGGAATTTAGTGATTGATTGGCTAATCAATAGATTCGTTAGCAGCGCATGGTCTCTTTATCTTAAAATCCGAAGGTGTTTTATCGAATTTATAGTCCTTAGAGAAAGCAAACCGTTCAACATACAGTGTTGTGGAAGATTTTAATCGATTATTTGGGATTATATTCATCATTAACGAGAGAAAAAGCATTACTGTTACCTTGAAAGTTTTTCCAGGATCCCGATTTTTGAATGTGTAGCCCTTTAATACAACCCTTTAGCGTTGATCAACATTAATGCCGAGCTTTTGGGATCATCTAGACCCCAAATGCGCAGTACACATGGACCAATCGTAAGAAATATACAATTAGCATGTCAACCCAGCGGCTTCAAATTTTGGGTGATTCCATTTCCGATCGTCCTCTATCCAGTCATCCACTTTCCCAGTCCCCATCTTCCTCCTTCTATACCTCAACTTGCCGTTGTGTAATAACTACACTTTTTAATGCCCCCTTTCGTCTACCCTAATTGTCGGACCGGCCCATTTTTTTTTTTTTTATTTTTTTTTTTTTTTTTTTTTTTTTTTTTAATAGATAAAAGTGGGAATACTCTAATGAAATCCAGAATTTCAGTCATTTTGAAGAGCTGGAAGGGCCTCGAGTTGCCAGTTTCATTTATCTACTACTCCTAGCTACTGACTGCTAGTCGACCTCAGTCCTTCACTTTGCTGGAACCGGGATGCCAGACGTTCCTGACTGACTCCCTGGCAATGCGGAGCCCGACCTCCATATCCACCGTACACCTCCAGATCAAGGACCCGTAGGGGCTCGCTCCTCACAAAAAAGAGCGACTGACAAGACGCCTCGGCAGTGCAAACTCACATCACCATCCGACAGCGAACAGAGAACCATCTCCATTCACTGCTTCCAGCGCTCATAGCGCCACCACTCTACTGCCGATCAGTATTCTTTTTGGGTATGCACACTTCAAGACCCTACACTCAGTGAAGAGATCACAGTTATTGTTTATTACTGATGATGACTTAACCGTCGAAATCGGTCTAACATTGTAACTCATCATTTTCGTGGAGTTAGACAACGTTCTTTTTTAACTTCCGTTTTTTATTGAAATGGGTTTCCACAACTTCGTTGCGAGTGATTTAGTTCGTACAGAACACAAATTGAGCCCAGATACAGGCTTTGTATATATTTTTCGCCAGGATTTTCCTTCTCTAAGCCTTGTCACCCTGAGACAGACACCCTTACAAGGGGCAACCAGCCGGGCCATCTGAACCTTGGTTTTTTAACGAGCTTATTACTCCTCCTCCCCGCCCTTTTAGATCCTGGCTTAGGACCGGCACTGACGGGTTCGACCGTACTGACCGGCACTGACGGGGCATAATTCGTGTTGATATCAATGGTTTAAAGCAAAGTTGGTTATTTTGGAAATAACAAGTAGTGATGTTTCAGTAATTCCAAAACTTTGTCTGAATATTTTGATTCAAGAAAGGGTTTGACTCGGAGTTCGAGATCACGAGGGGCAATGTGCAATAAGTGAACGCGTGCGCGTGTTCGTTTAATCCCTTTAATCATATTTACACTGATGCTCACGGGCTATTTTGCGGATAAGAAGGAAGGTCAATAAGATATTTTCCTTGAGTCCTGGTACTACCCTTATCTACGGGTTACCTAATGCTGTTGTTTCTTTGTGTATTTTTATTGCCGTTATTATATTGACCAGCTGAGGAAATGTCACGACCCCAAAATCCTTAAATAAAGCTTGTTACTTATCATGCAACATGCTTTATTTGAGTATCGGTATCAATACGTCAGGTAAGGCATATTTAAGTTTGTTCATTAATATCTTTTGAGTAATAAAACTAAAGTGGGAGACGCTATGAATACCAATAACAAACTATTCTTGCGCTCGTGATGGAAAAGAGTCGATTTGTTATAAAAATCGAATAATCTGTGTCGTCAAAGAGATCTATGTCTGATTCGGATTTACCTGAATTTTACTCATGAAAAAATGGCCTGATTTGAAACAAGCGTCATTAACAGGAAGGCATTTAAAAATCATTCGCTTGTACACACAATTTCTGACTCAAAGGTCAAGTTCGGATTCGAATACCGACTCGCGAAGTACAACTCAGAGGGTAGCGTATTTCTGTTCTTCTCTCCACGGAATCGCTCGGCACCAAGATAAGAACTTTCTTATCTCATGCTGTGTATTGAGGTAATAAATCCTACACTGAATTCTGCACCAAAATCTGTGCTCATGCTGACCAGAGTTTTTGTCATTTCATGTCTTTGCTATGGCACACAACCAAATTTTCGTTATGTCACGTTACATTACGTAACGAAATATGCTCAATTTCTGATGATTTCCGCTTACAACCGAGACGTTGCTAGGGAAATGGTACTTCCTCGTTTTTCATCCCACAAAATTCGTTCACCATTCGTTCGAAAGCTCTCGATTTATCCAATCATATTATGTTAACTACTGCGAAGTGCGTGGCCAACAATCACAGTTATGAGCATGGTTATTTGAATTATTGTTTACACACAGGTGATCATTCTCAATAATTGATATTGTGAACATGATTGCAACCGCTTGTTAATTTCTGATTGCATACGAGTCTGCTACACATACCTACGCGTCTGCAACTGAAGACATGAAATGTTCCAATGTGTTGCAGACTCGTATGCAAGCGTTTCGTTTTGGTTTTAGTCCTGCCTTAGGTACAGTCGCGTTAAGCTTTCTGCCCTTACACCACCACAGAACAGTCCGTGCAAAACACTGACCATCGCAGATCGCTGCTGGTTTACAGATAACTTAACACTTATCGAGAATTTTTAAATTTTAACTCCCAGTCCCAACTTTATATTCCATTTGATACCATTATTCGTTGTAAAAAAAGGCCTACATTTGATATAAATAAATAATTCTTTTACTTTAATTTTGTAATTTTATTATGAGAGTGCTTCAGTTGTTATTTTGATTTCATAATTTATATATTATTATTTTGGATCAGGTGTTGGGTTGTCTAATAAAGTTCATTCTTGTGATTGAAATCGAGAAAACCGGCAGTTTATTATTTATAGTTATAAAACTAGATTGTGTGTGTTAGTTCGGAGTTCAAAACATTGGTCCTTTCGCCGTGAATCAGTGTTGTGGCTGTGTGTGACTCGTGTTAGCTGTGTTAAAAAATTCGAAGATGCACTTGCGAAACAGACAAATTTTGCCAGTTGCCGGTGGAGATAATGGAAGATCTGGAAGTCTGCAGCGATCCAAATCTATCAGAAACAGCATTGAAGAAGAAATTGAACGAGTCGAGGGAGAATTTCTGGAGAAGAAAAAGGAGTTGATGGAACTGTTGGAGACACGGTCACAGCAACCTCGCCGAACGAGTGCTCCCCGAAAGCAAGGCAGGAGTTCTCAAGTACGGAATGACCAAATAAATAATTTCCCCTCCTCCCCCCTATTTTCACCTCAGCAAGAACTACCAGGTAACCAGATGACAAGAATACCTGTAAGTAATCACAGTCCTATAGTTAATGTTAGTAGTAATGTAAAGGACACAAATGACATGCGCTTTTTTATCGCCCGCCAGATTGAAGGTAAAGAGTTACCAATATTCAGTGGGGATCCACTAGAGTGGGCAAATTTCATCACTCATTTTAAGCGAACAACTCAATTATGTGGTTTCTCGGATGGTGAAAATCTTAGCCGACTCCAAAAATCTCTAACTGGACCAGCCAAACAAGCAGTCTATGCATTACTAGCTTTGCCGGATGGAGTACCCAAAATTTTAGAAATTTTAGAGCGAAGATTTGGCAGACCAGAATATGTAATTGGTATGGTGAAGGAAAAATTACTGTCATTCCCTATGATAGAAGAATATAATTTTCAAGCTTTAATAGAATTCTCATCGGAAGTGCAGAATTATGTGGTTACAGTAGAAATATTAGAATGTTGCGAATATCTATTAGAGCCATCTATGTTAAGTTGCCTTGTACAAAAGTTACCATGTTCAGTAATAATACAATGGGGTGAACATCTCGCCCTTATGAATTTGCTACCTCCTAGGATTAACGAATTTTCAATATGGTTGGAGAAAAAAGCCGATGCTTATAGTATGATCGCGAATTTACACATTACTAGCCAACGAACAACGTACTACCAACCAATTCCTAAAACACAAAGTTATCAGCCAGCCATGGCTGTCACTGATCGTGAGATGGAGAGAAAGAGTACAAGAGGGAGGGCAATTCCATTTAAGCTGTGTAAATTTTGTCAGCTTGAAGACCATTCATTAGAAGCGTGTGAAAAGTGGAGAAAAACCCCAGTGCATCTGAAGTGGGCATGGATTGTGAATAGGAATGTTTGTTTCAAGTGCCTGAAGCCTGGAAGTCATTCAGCCCCTCGATGCAGAGCAGCGAACTGCTCCATCTGTCAGGGTCTACATCACACATCTTTGCACAAAGCTAAAGAGGTGCAGGGATACCAAGGTAAGTTCACTACATTACCTGGTCAAAATCAGTATCATCATGAGCGAGAAGCTGAACCGCTTGCCGAGTGCCTTGCACACGAATCAAGTGCAGAGGAAGCATCGACTAACAAAAGTAAGAAAATGGTTATGTTGAGAGTTCTCCCTGTCCGAATATATGGCCCATTAGGAAGTGTGGATACTCACGGTCTTCTTGATGATGGTTCATCTCTGTCGATGATTGACAGTGAGCTCGCCAAGCAACTTGGGATAAAAGGTAAGAAAAACTCATTGACTGTAGCATGGACGAACAACATGAGTCGTACCGAGGACGAGTCCGAAGAAGTTTCCTTCTCAATCTCCAGCTTAAACCCAGAGGCAAAGCGTTTTGAGATATTCCGAGCAAGGACGGTAAGAAACATGGAATTGCCCAAATACTCTGTGGATGTCTCGGAAATAGCAAAGCAGTGGCCTTTTGTGGAGAAAGCTGCAGTGAGTAGTCTATCCAATGCTCAACCAAAAGTCTTGCTGGGACAGGACAATTGGCCGCTCCTACAAGCCCGAAAATCTTTCTCAGGTCCTTGGAATGGCCCTATAGTATCACTAACTTGGCTTGGTTGGGTCCTTCATGGCAACATACCACTGAACCGTGCTTCTACAGGTAAAACACAGGAATCACAGGTAAATCTTCAGCTATCACATTGGCAGGATATTCAAAGTGAGAACGATTTTAGTAGTCTGGATCAATTAGTTAAGGATCACATACTGAACGACGGTCTTGAAGAAGGGAAAGAGTCGTATAGGGCTACTAGTGGAGCAGAACGTTTATTCAGCGACACTACAAGGAAGATCGGTATGGGGTGGAAGACTGGCCTGTTGTGGAAAAATGATGAGCTACCCAAAAGTAAAATGATGGCACTGAAGAGACTCTATCCATTGGAAGCGCGGCCTAAAAAAGACCCAGAGTTGGCCAAGAAGTACTGCACACTAATGGAGAATTATGTAAGTAAAGGGTATAGTCGCATACTTTCAAGGGAAGAGGCAAGACAAGGTGTGAAAACATGGTACCTTCCTCACATTGGTGTTATAAACCCACGTAAGCCAAATAAATTAAGGGTTTGTTTCGATGCGTCTGCCGAAAGAGATGGCTATTCCCTAAATGATTTTTTGTATAAGGGAGACGATTTGCTTGCTTCTCTTCCAAGACAATTTCTAAGATTCCGTCAATTCCCTGTGGCTATCATCTCAGACATTCAGGAGATGTACTCCAAGATTCGCATTAGAAGAGAAGATCAAGATGCCCAGAGATATCTATGGAGGAATATGAACAAGGAGGTAACCCCAAAGGTATACGTAATGCAATCTGTGATGTTCAGAACAGTCTGCTCCCCTTACTCGGAACATATAAATGAATACCCCCAAGCAGTGGATGCCATATCACATCAGCACTACATGGACGATTATGTTCAGAGTTGCAGAACTGAGGAAGAGGCAATTCAGATGTATACAGAGGTTAGTGCAGTCCATGCAAAAGGGAGTTTCTTTATTAGAAACTGGGCTAAGAATTCTGAAAAAGTGAGGAACGCTACTGCGCCTGAAGCATTGGCTAGTGGAAGCAAATTAGAAATTGGAACTTGGAACTCTATCAACGATGTGATTGAGTTCATCAAGTTTCTGGATAAACCTGGCTGGAAATTTAAAGATAATGTGATACCTACAAAACGTTTACTCTTAAAGATGATGATGATGGTGATGGCAGTATTCAATCCCTTAGGAATGTTGACTCATATTAATATACAAGCCATAATTCTGATGCAAGAAATCTGGAAAGCTAAGTATGGGTGGGAAGAAAAGCTTCTAGAGAAAATAATCGTGAAATGGGTCAAGTGGATGAACGAAATGGAACGAACATTCGTCACGAAGAAGACCCGAAAAAAGAAGAGTGAATTTTTGTTGGTGTGGAGGATGTTGATGAGAGTGCTTCAGTTGTTATTTTGATTTCATAATTTATATATTATTATTTTGGATCAGCTGTTGGGTTGTCTAATAAAGTTCATTCTTGTGATTGAAGTCGAGAAAACCGGCAGTTTATTATTTATAGTTATAAAACTAGGTTGTGTGTGTTAGTTCGGAGTTCAAAACAACTATATTATTACTTACATTTTACAATGTGTTCACTTTTGATTATAATTAGGAGTTTATATAATTATATATATAATACCAAAGTGGAGGGATTATTTTTACAGTGAGAGGGATGTGAGATAGACTGTACCTATATTTTAAAATAATGGTTTTGGTACTTATGGTTCAGGATGATGGGAAGAAAAGTTGGTTTTGAATTGAATGTATAAATAGCAGATGGAAGCAGTTCCTCTTTCGTTGCGATTGATTTCACCTCAGGGGCCATCGGAAGGGGAATCAAAGAGCTAGTTTCAGTCTTGTGCGAGAGCTCGTTCAGTCAACATCGGAGCGACCTCCCGCGATAAAGGTTTATTAAACTGGTGTTTCGCTTTGCGTTTGGGAATGTTTACTTAGTGGCATGACCGACAAAGGCGACGCCGGTGGCGAGCAGACGCTCCAGGACATTGTTGAACAAACAAAGCAAGAATTATTGCAACATCGCTTAATAACAAAAGCCTTCCCGATTGCCGACCCCCACGTAAGTGATGCTTTCAATCATTTGTACTCTGTTATAGCTTCCTTATGCGATTACCTCAGTCAAGCCAACGATCATATTGTTAAATTAAATGCGAATCTAAAGGACAAACAAAGGGCATCGAAATTGACTCAACCCAACGTCCCTACATCCTACAGTACGGACGAAGATGAATTGTCGAGAGAAACTGACTGGATCCTAAAAAGGGCCTGCAAGAAGCGTAAGGCTGAGCGTTCTCAGGAGGTTGAATGGCCTACCAACAAGCCTAAGACTGACAAGGATGTAACCAAAGTAGAAATTATTAAGCCTAAAAAGGACCCTCCTCCACCACCCATAAATGTTGTAGGGCTAAAGAGCTACGCAGCCCTCAAAGATATGTTACACAATATCCCTAGAGAGCAATTCAAGGTTACTGCTCTCAATAATAACGTTTGGAAAATAAACGTTGATTCAAGAACTAATTGGAAACTGATTACAGATAAACTATGTACAGATAAAAAACAGTGGTACACATACCAAGATAAAGCAGACAGACCTATTAAGGTCATGGCTAGAGGCTTACATGAAACATGTGAGAAAACTGATATTATTGGAGACCTTAAGGAGCAAAGTCTTGCCATCCTGGATGTTACCAACATTCTCAAAAAGAGAAAAGGAAAAATGATAGTGGTGAAATTGTAAACCATCCATAAACCTCTTCCTCTCTTTATGTTAACCTTCGACGAAAATGAGGATGTAAACAAAATCAGATTGAGCCGGTGAAAAAAACTTCCAAACTCATTCCCCAATGTAAGAATTGCCAGTCATACCTGCATACCCAATCCTACTGCGGGAAGGAATCTGCTTGTGTGAAATGTGCTGGACAGTATAAAACTTCCGAATGTACCCTGAACAAAGCAGATGCCCCCAAATGTGTCAACTGCAAAGGGAATCATCCAGCAAATTATCGAGGATGCGAGGTAGCTAAGGAGCTACAAAGAATGAGAAACAAAATTACTAAACCCCAACTGAAGGAACATACCAAGCGCGATGCTTCAGTTGAGGGGAATTTTAGTAGGCGGAAATCGCTTACTACAACCATGACAGGAGCAACTACTTCAAAGGTTTCATATACTACCGCTGCTAAAAAAGGTTAATGTGTCGAACACAGAAAAAATGCTGGCACAGATACTGGAAAGACTGGATGAACAAAAACATACCAATAAACAGTTATTTGAAAGAATAACTAAGCTAGAAAAAGGACTTACCAGCTATGGACTAATTTAATGGGACCGACTTTAAGAATAGCAACATGGAATGCAAACGGATTGCTAAATCACATCAAGGAAGTCGAATTATTTCTCCACTCCAACAAGATATACATCTTACTTATTTTTGAAACCCATTTCACTCGGACGTCATACATCAAAATAAAAGGGTTCACGTGTTATCATACGTTACACACAAGTAATAAAGCTAGAGGAGGTTCGGCAATTCTCATTAAAGCTAACATCGCTCACCATGAAGAACCAAAAATCGAAGAGGAAAAAATGCAGGTAACTTCGGTCAAGGTACAACTCAATAATAAGCCTATACTGTCCCCCCAGGTTTAACTTAAAGAAAGATGATTATACGGTCCTTCTTAAATCGCTCGGTAACAACTTTATAATAGGAGGTGACTACAATGCCAAAAATACCTTCTGGGGTTCGCGATTAACCACGGCTAGAAGTAAAGAGTTGTATGAAGCAGCAGCTTCTTTCAAGTGCGACTTCCTCTCAACTGGAAGGCCTACATACTGGCCCACAGATGCTAACAAAACCCCAGACCTAATAGACTTCTTTATAAGCAAAGGTATCTCAAGTGGTTACATAAATCTAGAGGACAGCGACGACCTACCCTCTGACCACTCGCCTTTTATAATAACAATCAGTGAAAAAGTAATCATTAGTGAAAATTCTCCGAGTTTATTCAATAGAAATACTTGCTGGTCCTGTTTCCGGCAGCAATTGGAAACATCGATCGACCTTAAAACAACTGGAAGACGAATTCGACTTATTTATCAATAACATATTACAAGCAGCCTGGTTATGTACCCCAATAAACCAAAACAGTAACTATGACACTAATTCGAAATCATATCCGCTAGAAACAAGGGATCTCCTGTGCGCCAAACGTAAAGCCAGAAGGAAATGGAAGAATAACAGAACCCCTGAAAACAAAACTATTCTCAATAGACTCGGTAACAAACTTAAATATCTTATTAGATCAATGGATAACCAATCAGTTGAACATTTTTTGAGTAACCTAACTGCAGAGAAAGACACCGAATACTCCCTCTACATGGTAACCAAAAATATAAATAGACCTAAAGTTCATTCTCCTCCAATCAAAAAGGATGACGGGACATGGGCCTGAAGTAACCGAGAGAAAGCTCAACTTTTTGCAGATCATCTCTATGAAACCTTTCAACCTCTTCCAGTACAGACACCTGAAGAAAACGCAACACTGATAGAAAAAACGGATGAGCTCGATATTCGGCCCGTTACGTTAAAAGAATTCAAAGATGAAATTTAGGGCAACATTAATCCTAAAAAGACCCCTGGCTATGACTTGATAACCGGTCGAATTGTGAAAGAGCTCCCTGAAAAGGCTATAACAAAACTACTTCATATCATCAACGCCACGTTCAGGTTACAACATGTACCTTCCCAGTGGAAAGTAGCGGAAGTCATAAAGATCTCCAAACCAGGAAAATCACCAAATGAGAAGACGGGGTACCGACCCATATCCCTCCTCCCTGTCTTATTAAAACTGTTCGAAAAATTGTTACTCAAATGGCTTAAACCAATTATTGAAGACAGAAAATTGATACCAGACCACCAATTCGGTTTCAGGCAACGCCACTCTACGCTAGATCAAGTTCATAGAATCACTAACATAATAGAAAAGGCTCTAGAAGGTAAAAAAATATGTGCCAGTATCTTTCTGGACGTGGCCCAGGCATTTGACAAGTTCTATCACAAGGGACTTGAGTATAAACTGCACAAGGATCTCCCAAAACAGTTTTACTTACTCCTAAAAGCCTACCTATCGAACAGACACTTCAGGGTAAAGCAGGGTGACCTGTACTCTGTCTTGAAGCATATAAAAGCAAGGGTACTGCAAGGCAGTGTCCTAGGCCCAGTACTCTACCTGCTGTACACACGAGATCTTCCACAACAGGAAAATACAACTGTAGCTACTTTTGCAGATGATACTGCCATCCTCTCTGTTGGAGATGACGCTGAAACTGCAACTCACAATCTACAGACGTCTACTAACAAGGTTGTCAATTGGACCAAGATGTGGAGAATGAAACTGAATGGAACAAAGTCAGTTCATATCAACTTTACTAATAGAAAAATCTCAGCCCCAGAAGTTGAGATCAATTCAAATAAAATTATATACTCTGACACTGTAAAATACTTAGGGATACACCTTGATTCCAAACTTAACTGGAAATATCACATTGAAAAAAAGAATCAGGAACTAAAAATCAAGTTCAGAAAGATGTACTGGTTGATGGGAAGGAACTCCCATCTCTCACTACACAATAAATCACTCATATATAAACAGATACTGCGCCCTATCTGGACCTATGGGATTCAGCTCTGGGGTTGTGCGAAAAAATCAAATATTAAAACAATCCAAACCCGACAAAATATAATACTGAGAAGTATAGTTCGGGCCCCCTGGTTCATGCGGCATGATGATATTCATCGAGACTTGAGGGTAGAAACGGTCACCGAAATTATCGCCAAATATGCAAGGAAGCACGAACATCGCCTCCACAAACACGAGAACCTGGAGATGCTCAACGTTTTAAACAACGAAGGAAAACTTCGGCGACTCAAGAGAAATAAACCTCTGGACCTAATTGTGCTGTGCAAATAGTACAAGTGTAATCCAGTCTTTTTAACTGTTCTTGATACAAGTATGGGCCAGGCTTTGCTGTAAACCTCCCCCCTTAGTGAGCTTATCATGAAATGAAATATTGCTAGATGACTTGTACTATGTTTCAGTTGCAATAAATAAATCACGAAAAAAAGAAAAAAAAAGAGCTAGTTTAGGCGTTAGCTGGTAGTTCAAGAAGAGGGAGGGGGTTCTTGGAACGGAAATCTCTATCTCTATCTCTATCTCTATCTCTATCTCTATCTCTATCTCTATCTATACTATTTATAAGAATGAAACTCCGTCTGTCTGTTTGTCTGTCTGTCTGTCGTGTTTATGCACGGCCAAACGGCTGAGTGGGCCGGATCTACGAGTGGGGGGATCTTCTTGGGATTTTCCAAAAGTGGGAGCGAGCGAATTTAAAATTGTTTAATCCCACCCGAACCATGGGCCGTAGGGCGGGAGGGGGGTCGAAGTAAGAATTAATGTGCGCTTTTTGGACTTCCCCGCTTCCCCTACCCCTCTAAACGGCCGTCGAAAATTCCGGAAAAATACCGGTTTCGTAGGTTTTTCTACGAGAAAGACGACGGCGCGATCGGATCGCGAAAAAAGTATCGGGAAATGCGTCAAAAAAATGCGAGAGTACGGACCCGTTTTCTCGAAAATTCCGACGAAAAACTTGGTTTTTTAAAATTAAAATATACCCCATAAAGGTACGTTTTTCGGAACGGTTTTCGCATGCGAAATAAAGGTTTGATCCCGCCGAATCTGAATCCGAAATCGGATATCGAAAAAAGTGACGAGAACTCGGTCAAATTGCGAGCGGAAGCGAGGGAAGCGTTTAAAATTACATTTTTAATCGACCCGGGCCGCCGTTTCACAATAATGCGAGTTGAAGGGACTCAAAGTTCGCTCTTGGCCTCTTGCGAGCTATTCATAACGGTCACATAACGGTCGCTAATGATGCCCTAACACCCTTTGGGGTTCCAAATCCCAAGCAGTGCAAATTCGTAGGTAGTTTTAGCTATTCACATGTCGGAATATGCAGCAATACCTTGCGAGCGAAGCGAGCAACATTCCTTAATAAACTTTTCGTGGTTCCACGTAGTTTTATTAGATTTAATTTGTTTGTAAGAATTCCCAACTGAAAAAAACGTCTGCCAAGTTGGGTGGGCAGTATAACTTCCTCAAGCGAGCGAAGCGAGCAGCATCCCCTACAGAAGTTAAACCTACCCTTAGAGATCTACCGTTTGCGAGCAAAGCGAGCAACATCCCCTACACACGTTAAACCTACCCTTAGGGATCTACCGTTTGCGAGCGAAGCGAGCAGCATCCCCTACAGAAGTTAAACCTACCCTTAGGGATCTACCGTTTGCGAGCAAAGCGACCAACATTCCCTACATGCCACACTTTGCGAGCGAAGCGAGCAAAATTCCCTACATGCCACATTTTGCGAGCGAAGCGAGCAAAATTCCCTACATGCCACATTTTTCGAGCGAAGCGAGCAATTTAATGGGGGGTCCGGCTGGACGTGGAGGCGAGCGTAGCGAGCCGGAGCGGCTAGTTATTTATAAGAATGAAACTCCGTTTGTTTGTCTGTCTGTCTGTCTATCTGTCTGTCGTGTCTATGCACGGCCAAACGGCTGAGTGGGGGGAGTATACGAGTGGGGGGATCTTCTTGGGATTTTCCGAAAGGTGGAACGAGCGAATTTCACATTTTCCAATCCCACCCGAACCATGGGCCGTAGGGCGGGAGGGGGGTCGAAGTAAGAATTAATGTGCGCTTTTTCCACTTCCCCGCTTCCTCTACCCCTCTAAACGGCCGTCGAAAATTCCGGAAAAATACCGGTTTCGTAGGTTTTTGAACGAGGAAGACGACGGCGCGATCGGATCGCGAAAAAAGTATCGGGAAATGCGTCAAAAAATGCGAGAGTACGGACCGTATTTTCTCGAAAAGTCCGACGAAAAACTTTGTTTTTTCCCAATAAAATATACCCCGTAAAGGTACGTTTTTCGGAACGGTTTTCGAGGGCGAAATACAGCTTTGATCCCGCCGAATCTGAATCCGAAATCGGATATCGAAAAAAGTCACGGGAAGTCGGTCAAATTGCGAGCGGAAGCGAGGCGAAGCGTTCAAAATGACATTTTTAATCCAGCCGGGCTGCCGTATCACAATGTTGCGAGAGGCCTACCTACGCACTTAAGTCTTGAAGGGACTCGATGACTCATTTCAACGGAATAAATACCTTGCGAGCGAAGCGAGCAACATCCCCGAATAAACTTTTCGTGGTTCCACGTAGTTTTATAAGATTTAATTTGTTTGTAAGAATTTCCAACAGAAAAAAACGTCTGCCAAGTTGGGTGGGCAGTATAACTTCCTCAAGCGAGCAGCATCCCCTACAGAAGTTAAACCTACCCTTAGAGATCTACCGTTTACGAGCGAAGCGAGCAACATCCCCCACAGAATTAAACCTACCCTTAGGGATCTACCGTTTGCGAGCGAAGCGAGCGGCTAGTATTGTAGGAAGCGCGAGTACCCACAAACTTGGTACACTGTGAAAATTGAGTAGATTTTTTTTTGCATTTTATTAAAAATACTGCCATGAAATAACACATGAAATCCAACTTAAACTAAAACATCAAACCACAGTTCGTAATGCAATTATACAAATCTTCATAAATCACAGGATTGAGCCATAATCGAACATATTGGAATGGAGCTGGGATTGAATACGTTAATGTTTAAAATAAAATTCTGTTAGAGTTAGTTGTTTGGAAAATGCAAATTATTTGCATTTTTCAATATTATTACAGGATATATTTGCATGTTGTCCTAGGACAATGTAAGGAACAAGAGTTTCTAAACGTTTAAAAAGAAAAAAAAAAAAAAAACGAGAGAGCCACTGTTTTCTCCCTTCATGTAAGAGTAAACGCAGGTGAAAGAGGAAACAATTCTGATCCATGAAGCTGGTTATAAACATCACCTGACTAAAGTCTCAGCCAGCATTACAATTTTCAGATGGTTTTGCCCCCAAATTGAAATTTTGCGCTCCCGCCTCAGTTAAGAAAATAAAGTTAGATACAGAAGTTAGATGTATGAATTCTTCGAACAAACGTGCCAAATAAGTATTTCCTATAATTCATACTGTCTTCAAATATTTTTAAATTGGTAGTTTTGGGTAGATTATAAACGTGTAGAGTTTGAGTAAATATATACGGGTTTCCCATTCAGAACGTGAATCTGAAACTTACATTGGTACCATGATTCGAATGCGGTTCTTGAGCATCTAATCTATCAGCTATTGACGTTTTGGCTTCGTTCAGTGTGTTATCAATTTTTAAACCTTCTAAGTTTGGAGTAAATAACCACTCTTCATCTTTATCGGGAAGTAAGAAGTCGATTCCACGAAACGGTTCAAAATTTAAGGATTCTTCTTCACTACTTCCTTCTACATTGGTATCAACTTCTTCCTCCGAAGATGAACTAACGAGAGCGATAACCAGTTGTCTTACGTCCACAATATCGTTCTCTCCTATGGAATATACGAGCAGTTAAAAATGACGTGGGTAATTACAAAAAAGGTAGGTAGTTATGCAAACTATACTGTAACTCTAAACTATATATATATATATATATATATATATATATATATATATATAAATTTATCGAATAATAGGTAAAAATATAAACACAGATATAGAAATAATCAACGTTTCGCTATTTTGCGTTATCAAGATTAATGAAGAAAAAGGTGTTTTTATGGTGTCGGTGTTTGGGCAGTCTTGATCACCTGATAAGTACCTATTGTGGGTTGTGTTGGAGTTCAATTTTGAGTCAACAATAATTTTTGGTAAAAACATTTTTCAGGTCAAAGAATTTTTCAAATTTAAAAAAACGTTGTTCTTCCTCGGGGGAATCAGCCATGAGAGTTCAGGCCCGGCGGCTTGAGAGCACCCAGAACCCAAATTCGAGCTTGCTCCGCATGGTGACGAAGCAATGGATTCTCCTCCCGCAGCCTCTTGAGTACTCGAACTTCATAGCAGTCATTAAAACTTCGTTGATGTACTGCTGCATGACGGTTAACTGGCTGGTTCCCCCGTCTATCAGTCGTAGAACGATGATTGTTGATTCTCTCGTTCAACTGTGTAGCTTTTCCAATGTAGAAAGCGTCACACTGCTTGCAAAGCAATTCATAAACACACATCCTGCTTTGACAGTGTGTCGTTCCCTTTACTTTGTATGTTAGTGGGGTATTAGGAGAAGAGATTTCCACTCCTGGATGTATTATACCACACATCTGTCACCGGGGATGATTGCATTTTTGTAATCCAAGGGATGGCTCATTTGGCGATAAGTGCGCCTTGTGTGTGAGCATTTTGCCCAAGTTAAGTGGTCTTTTGTATGACAGAGACAACACTTCAGGAAAAACCTCTCGAGTTAGCTCACTAAGTATTCAGCAGAATCGGGTGCAGTTCTTTTAATATAGTTTTGATCTGTTGAATCCCATAGAAAAATCTGGTGACGAGGAAAGGTCCTTTTCAAAATCGTTGTTGGTTGGGAGCCTGGTACGATACATGTGCTGGAACGATCTTTCTCCTAAGTAAATTTTGTGGGTAGCCCCTTTGACTCAGTCGATTCGTTAAAGTCGAAAGATATTGTTCAAGGTCGGCCCTGTTGCTGCATATATATATATATATATATATATATATATATATATATCATTCCAGACGATAAATATCCTCAGAATTGAGAAAAAATTCCCTTTTGCGCCAATAAATCGAGCTTTCTAAACGGAAGGATAGGTTCGTTGCCCAACAATTTTTGAGTACATTAAATTGGTCAAATTTCAAAAAAGGTACGGAAAAATAATTACTAGGCTGAAAACGACCAAAAATTGTTAAATTTATAATATTTAGCTGATTTCCACTCAAAACAAAATTATCACCGATTAACTAGGGCTTCAAAATATTTGTGCACAAAATTACGCTGAAAAAAGTATTTAAATGTCATTAATATTTGCTTAAAATCTATAATAACAGTAAAAAAACCTATGAATCCAAAATCTTTTTTGAATCACAGTTTTTTATTTAGAACTATTTAGTTTTTTTATCCATAAAATTGGATTTTAACAATTTCTTCCTACTGAAATTTCTCAAATTTCTAAACAAGCTCAATATGTACATGCTCTTGTAGAGCCATCTCATTTGGTTATATTATATATATAACCGAATGAAATGGCTCTACAAGAGCATATAGGTACATATTCAAACAATTTTTAAGGAAAAACAACAATAATTGACAACATGAAACTAATTTTTATATCTCGGTTTACCTAAGCCTTTTTCAAACTAAGAGCCAAGATATTTGGATTTTTGTAAATTGGTGACAAAATCTTTCCATGGAGAAGCGTGGTTGCCCAGTGTATATATATATATATATATATATATATATATATATATATATATACAGGTATTAAGTACAGATGGTTGGAAAATAAAGGAAAAAATAAAACTTTCATTTCAAACTTCAAGTACCTAACTAAACAACTCGTAAACGAGTTCCACTATCTGCTTTACAAGCAGATACCATGTTATATGGATATGTCTTTGATTGGGGATTTCATAACGGTTGTCCTCGAGAGTTGTAAACAAATCCTTTAACTTTAAACAAATCCCTGGGGCGCATGGCCGCATCCCGACTAATTCCAACAAAACAACGGTTTACTTATAGACATATTGAAAATAACTGTGGAGAGAAGCCACTACAATGAGTTGTTGTTAACAGTCAACTGTTGTCAAGAAGATGAAAATGTTTTCTATGGAGTGGAGTAAATGATGCTATTGCTTTACGTTAAGAATATTGTAACCGGCTCATTAAAATTGTTTATAGTCCAATCAACTTAGTTTAGGAATGTAGCCAGGTACGTAAGGAGGGGGGAATTGGTAGCTTTCGATGTGAACATTTATCACATAAATCAAGCGCTTTCCAACGAGTGGCGAACGATTTCTGTGCGATGAAAACTGCGGAAGTTCCATTCCCCTAGCAACGTGAAAAAACACAACTGCGGAAGTTCCATTCCCCTAGCAACGTGAAAAACACTGAAATTGTGACACAAATTTCGCATCACGGAAATTTTTGGTTGACCCCCCAGAGCAAAGACATATCTATGTCAACACATAAATATGACTTACAAAATTGAGAGAATATTTTGCCGTTTCGGCGTCGTCAGCTGAATTCCTCAAAACAAATTTCAATGAGGAAATTATTCAAAAATTTTGATTTTAATGTTTTCCGTGCCATCGCAATATCTTCATTTTTCATGTAAATTAGCTACAACCTCGTTCTAAAAATATTCAAAGATTTAGAAAAGATTTTGGAATTTTTATTTTATTTTACCATGGAATCATGTTTTAGCGATAGTCTGGGAGCCCGGCTGAAAAAGGGCAACTGATCGATAGAAAAGCACCAATTATTGAATTTCATAGTACTCATTGTGGTTATATATAAAACGCACGTCTGCCATTCTAAAGCCGTCGGATTAAAAGATGGCGGACAGTGAAACAGAACTCAAAACTATGAAAATCCGACCTACAGGTGGATGAATACCACTTCGGCCAATGATACTTTCATCCATGAGAAACTCAACCATGTTCGTCTGCCACTTCACAGTGGCTGGGTGTTACAGGCAGACGTAGTAAAAAAACACGAATTTGAGGGTCTATAAACGACTGATTTGTAGATGGGTGAAATTTTCAATCAATCAATCAATCAATTTTATTGTTGACGTACAGCAAGGGTACATAACAAACGTCATAAAAGTAAAGTACAAGTCATGTGATAACAACATACGTCAGATATATAATGTAAAAGATAAAAATCTTAACCTAATCATAAATAACACATTTAAAAAAAAAACAGGGACGGCACACTGCCGTAAGGAACGACAAACGGAACTTACAACTGACTCCAACAACCACAACAACACAGAAAAACACTAAGCATCACAAAACATCTACACTGAACTCGCCCACCGAATATGGCGCAGCAGACACGAGGATTTCCCTGATCCTCCTGCTAAACTGTCGCAGGGGAAGGGACCTGAGGTGCTCCGGAAGACCGTTGAACAATTTGATTCCTACAACGTCAGGATTCCGCCGTTGAACCAAAGCCACACGATGGCGCTGAATGGCAAGCCCCCTGTCCAGCCCACTGTCTGCTGGAAACCTCCGGACGACGAAGATTTAACCAAGGCAGTTACATCGTCTGCATACATGAACATCTCCACTTCATCATGAGATACAGCGGCTACCGATTCCATGACAGCCCCCAGCATGTCATTGGTGAAGACAATGAACAACAGAGGACCAAGAATTGACCCCTGTCGCACGCCAGTCGAGAGTGGGCGGAACCCCGAGAAATCCCCATCATACTTGATGCACTGCTGCCAACCCACCAAGTACTGTTCAAAGAACGACACAGCACCATCATCGAAACCCTAGTGCCTCAATTTCAACAGAAGAAGAGCTGGATTTATAATGTCAAAAGCCTTTGACATATCGAAGAGCAAAGCCCCGACCACCTCCCCCTTGTCAAGACCGCTCAGGCACCCAATCACCATCTCTGTAACGGCTTGCACAGTGTTACGTTTTTTCCGGAATCCAAACTGTGCATCTCCAAGTATCTGATTCCCTTCAAAGTACTCTTGGAGCTCAACGTATAGTACTGACTCAATCACCTTCAAAAAATAGGGAATTATCGAGACGGGCCGAAAGTGGTTATAGTTGTCCTTGCTGCCCTTTTTGTGGATAGGACTCACAACACTGCTCTTCAAATGAAGGCAAATACCCGGACGATAAGCACTTGTTGACCAGATAGGCTAACGGCTCGGCGACAAAGGGAGCGACCGACTTTATGAGTGCAGAGTTGAAACCATACACATCGGATGCACTTGAGTTCTTCAGCCCCATCATAGCTCCATACACAGCCTCAATCGACACCTCTTTCAGAGTGAAAACAGCATCCGGTCGTTCAGTCTGGTGTGAAAAGGTCAAAGCGCTTGAGTAGTTTTGATCCACCTTGGCGGTGGACAGTGCAGACAGAGGCCCACTGAAATCGCCACTGAACTCGAGAAGGTCGTTCACGCTTGAGGCAAAGAAGTCACTGAAACCCGTCGCACTCAGTCCCGGTGATGGAGCCGATGAAGGGTATCTCAATAGTCCACTATTGACCTGCCCCTTAATCATTTGCCAGGCTGCTTTGCTTGGGTTTGAAGCTATAGATATCTCCCGATCATTACAGCCAATCACAAGACGCTTTACTCCATATCTGTACTCTCTTCTGGCTGCTCCTAAGGCCCTCGCAAGAGAGTCATTATGTGGGTTCAGACGAACACTCTGTGCCAGCTCAATGAGTGCACTCCTATGGGCTCCAATTCCGATTCGAATGTCCGGACCTTCTTCCGAGCCCTCTTCACCCTGACCCGCCTCCAGGGACAGGTCGAGTCAGCCGCTCTGAGGACTCCCCCAAAAAACTCGGACATGCCAGCGTCCACGCCGAGACCGTAGACCTGTAGACCTTTAGCCAGGATGAGGCTCGCAACCAAGCACCCAGAGCATCCAGGTTCTCAGGGAAAAGTCCCCTCCCGGATCTATAGCCCCACAGTGCTCAGGTAGTTCATCTGAGGTGGGCATAAATATGTCGCACTCTTGGGCTAGATGGTCAGAGAAGACCATATCCGACATCCTGCTCACTGTTCGGCCCGGCAAAATATTAGTGATGACATTATCCAGGCAAGACTGTCTACCAGAAGCATCAATCCGAGTAGGGTCATGTATCGTCAACCTCATGTCATGAGAAGCGCATACGTCGAGAAAAGCCTCTGGAAAATGCGAATTCTCCTCTAAATGTACATTAAAGTCACCGGTCATCACTACAGGCAACCTCATCCCTCCGCACGACGTCAGAGCCGCATCGATTCTCTCGATGAAGACCTCCCTGTCAACGAGGGCAGCTCTTGGAGGCCTGTACGCATTCAGCACCGAAACAAGCGGGGCCTTGAGTTCAACCGCTGACATCTCACATATCATTTCCTTTGATACAGAGAGACGGGGCCACTGGTAACGCTTTGAATGAGAGACTGTCATGAACAAATATTACAGAGCCACCTCCAACAGCGGTATCCCGGCAAAACGCCGAGCCAACCACAAAATTTGAAGGGGCATACAAGGACAACTCATCAGTCTTAAGCCAATGCTCCGTAAGACATACGATTTTTATAGCAGGGTTACGGGCCAGAAACTGATCAAGAATTGAAAATTTATTCCTCAGACTGCTTATATTCGAATGGAAAACTGTGACCTTCTCCACTGTCTCTACCTCTAGTCATTGGGAGCCGCCCCTCCCCAGCTCATTGGGATGGAATGCCTCTTTTCTCGGGACTCCCCTGAACTCTGCGATAATGCAATCAGCTGGCCAAACATCCAAAGAACTGAGAATAGGAAAAAGTTCCTCACGTGCCTCAACGCAAAACGATGAGTATGTGTCATACTTCGTGCGGAGCTGCACGCAACGCGTGAATTCCACTGAGCTCTCTTTAAGGTGTTTTATTATATCCAACGACGTCAAGTCAGGCTGAAGACGAGATACAAAAAGTCGTCTCTGCTTCGCTACAGCTCTCAATGTTGAAGACCCAATTTCCACAGGCTTCCTCGCGCGTGCTCCCCGAGTGCCATTACTCTTTTTTCCACTGTCACTACCGAGGGTTGCATGGGATTGAGCGTCCTGGGATTGTGCGCCATTCCGAGCGCGCCTATTCCTCACGGCACCCGTGACCTGCGCCCAAGAACGTTCCGCTGGTTTCCCCGGAACCTGAGGATTCCCTGGACCAGCCCCATTCACTGCATTTGTCCCAGGCATGCCTTTGTCCAAAGAGGAGGGACTACCAACTCCCGACAGCAAGAAACCGTCATTATTAATTGCAGATGCAAACTTTGAAAAATTTCCAATAGCGCCTTCAGATCCTGAGCGCGGCCGTCCCGCAATACTTGGAGGCACTCCTGGCTGCGTTACGTGAACCGTTTGGTTGGTGGACAAGTTTGGGTCAGGAGAGATTAGCTTATCACCGTCCACGAACGTTTTATCAGGTCCAACGCTGTTGCGATTGTTTACGTTTCGATATTCGGGATTATTTGTGCAGATTTTGGAATTATTCGCGGAGTATTGTGCTCGATTTGAATCCGAATTCATGCTGGTTGTGCTCAATCGTGTCATCAAATGCTGAATCCTTTGTTCGACGAGAGTGACTCGCCTTATGAGGAGGTTATTCTCATTTATTACAGACGCACACTCGTCGGATTTATCCTTCAACTGGGTAAGAATCGTCAATATTTGTGATTGCTGTTTCATGAATACAATTAGTAAACCTCGTACGTCCATGGTTTCGATCTCGGTCGCACTAAATTCTATAGCAGGTACACACTTAGGAAGAATTACTTTCGTACTGTTAGCAGGTGTTACGCTACATGTAGGGCAGTACCACTGGGTCATATCTACTTGTATTCCCGAATCCGATTCCTCTCCCAAACAAGCCCTATGCACAACTGACGGACATTTATCTAGATTGCAGTGTAAGAGATTTTCATTTCTCGTGTTTTTAACCACCTTACAGCAAACTGTACAGCGTGTTTGCTGGTCAACTGCGGTATCATCACCCGCCATGCCTCCCCACGATCGCAATAATATCACTTGGAACGAGAAATTCAATAAAAGTATCAAATTTCAGCATGGACTGATTTCAGAAAGTCTTAGATGAACTATTTAAGTCAAGTCAGAATGCAAGTTCAAGTTAGAATGCATATTATAAATTAAAATTTACTTAGCTGATGTTGTGCCTCTGCTTATCACTTATCACATTTTGGTCAATCATACTTGGGTTGATAGGTAACGTATAAATTCAAGTCTGCCACTTCAGTATCGCTGGGTCCTCGATGCAGACGCTGTTCAAAAACGCATATTTTTGGGTCTAAAATCAACTTATTGGTAAATGAATGAAACTTTAGCCAATGATACTTGAATGTACGTGTAATTCAAAAATGCACGTTTGCCGTTGAAAAGTCGCTGGATTGCTAGGGCAGATGAAGTCCAAAAACACACATCCGAGGGGTCCAAAATGAACTCATTGGTAGATGACTGAAATTTTTAACCAAGATACTAGGAGAAATTTGTAACATAAAAATGCACGTCTGCCGTTAGAGTCGCTGGGTTGCTAGGGCAGATGAAGTCCAAAAACACACTTCCGAGGGGTCCAAAATTGACTCATTTGTAGATGACTGAAATTTTAAACCCAGATACTAGGCGAAAATTGTAACACAAAAATGCACGTCTGCCGTTGAAAAGTCGCTGGGTCGCCAGTGCAGACGGATTTTGCCAAAAACACAAATTTGTGGGGTCCATGTGGACTTACAGGTAGACGGCTGACATGTTGGCTCTTAATATTAGGTTTGGTATGCAACATGAAAATATTCGTCTGGCATCAAAAATTTGATGGATTTCTGGTGCAGACGGACTTCAAAACGTCCCGTCATGCAGCTTTAGTTGATGATCGAATTTTAAAAATGCCATTTCAACTAACTGTTCACTATTTTTGAAAGATGTCAATTTTGAAGTTCTGATGAAGGTTTTCTGATAGACCTTTTCAAGGTGATTACCAATATACCATACTTAGTATGTTTGAGAGGATAATTTCCACAATTTCCGAATATATTAATTCTGTAGATTGATGAAAATTTTGCGTACAATACTAAAAATTTAATTGGAAACTTGAAAGCATACGTCTGTCATCACATTAGTGGGATCATCCACAACCTTTCGTTACCCTTAATATGCACGTTACCCTTGATACTCTGTACGTTTTGAGGTCTTTGGTGACGTCTTCTTTTTTTGACAGTTCCGTCTTCCCCAAGACATGGCTTACAACTTCTGTGCGCTGAGAGTGGCTGATCGCCCAGCGCTGTCGGGCACTGATCGAATTCTTCATGGATGAAATGCCTCCAAGTTTATTTCCAGCATCAGCATTTATTGATTGCTCCAATGTGAGATCTATCGGAGATCTTGAAAAAGGGTTTTCAGTTCTTCTGATTCCAAAAATGCCGCTATTCAGTTGCTGGGCAACTGTGTCATTTTTTAATACTGCCTTTTCAAATTTGTCCAAATAAACGACGTTCCACCGAGCGTAGTTTTGGTGATTTAAAGCAAAAAATATATCAGTGAATATAGCTAGACTTTTTTTGAACAGGTCCAAACTGCCCATCCTCACGCTCCGCACAAAGTCATGGTATGTGTCAATGTACGTAACATATAGCATCTAGTACTGGGCTGTCTTTCCATGAACGCCAGCAAGAGTCAGCACCTCGAATGCCCGGTATTCGAAAATTCTTTTCTCCAGTTCAGCATCGATATTGAATGAGGTCCCTGGAGCAATGGTTTGTTGTGTAGCTTTCTTAAGGAGCTGTTGCATTGTGTCGTAGTCACTGTTCATGAAGCTTTCGCGATTTTCCGTCTGTGATGAAGTCAAATAATCCAGATACATTTGATAATGAAGCATTCTGAAAACTAAAGCAATCAAAGGATGGATCGATCTACATCGATTATAGTTAGTACCCCCTATGAAGCCTGAAACGGAGCCTGGGACGATAATACCACATTCTGACAAAATTTCCATGATCCCTGACTGGTCAATAATTTTCCCTAGTGCTTTAAAATATGCATCTTCTATATGGAATGTTCCGGGGAAAATGAACAGGCGGTCAAAAGTGGGTTTTTCTTCTTCCTGTAGTTGGAGGGCCATCTTAGCAATATTTAAATCGTATGGACATATAATGCTTTCTTGCTTACATTCGTCAGCTATCATCAATGCAATTTTCATCGTATGAATGACAACACTGTATGATGTAGGGCTTGCATTTATTTAGGGTAGGTATGCAACTTTCTGCATTGGAAGTTCATCGGTGAAAATCGAGGCATTAAAACCAACCCACATAGGTGTCATTGATACTCCATATTTGAAAAGTAGGGTCCACAAAATATCAATATTTCGAAAATCACATGATGGGTGTTTTTTGAGTTCTGCACCAGGTAATGGGGAATGAGATGAGTTAGATGAAATTGGAAACGTAGGTCTTGGTTTCTTCGTATATGGCTCAATATCTTTGAAAACCTCTTGAAAGGCTCGTCTTTTCCTCTTTGTAATCAGAGTAGAATCTTGTTGGGCGAATTGGTCTGTGGTTCCAGAAAAACCAGAAAGTGGTGGGCTTGTTCCCATATCAATGTCTTGTTTTGGATCACACTCTTCAAATACATTTTGGAAAACAATACCGACGGTATCATGAAGTGTATCCTTACCTGTACGGGTTTCAACAAATCGGTCGAAATTGTCAAATGCCACGCCAGTATATAAATCTGGCAATTTTTTCAAACATGCTGGCAACATCGATGATTGATTATATGCAGTGTACGATAGCTCCGTTTCAATTTCTTCTACTGTTGAATAGCTCGCTGTATGACCGAATCTGTTCAATATATTTATAACTCTTTTACTTCCAGTCAACGTTTTCAATGCCACTCCCAAAGAAAGATGTTTTTCAGGTTTCACCCGTCCATCTGTGGCTGAAAATATTATGTCTTGAGTTATTGCGTTTACATGCCGTTTTACTCTCTGTTGGCCGTCACGTAAAATAGATTTCCCCGCTATTAACGTAGTTAAAACAGTAGGTAGGTAGGTAGTTCCTCTGGAATGTCACATTTTCCCTCAGTGATACTTTTAACATCAAGTGAATCAGGGAGTGGTCTTCTTTCCTGATCTAGAATTTTTCTTCTTAGGTCACGGGCAACGTCTCTAGATTGACCAAGTTTCTCCATATCCTTCAGTTTTTTGGAAACGACTTCAGGTATCAAATCAGTGCCCTCTTTGAAGAACAAGTATTCCTTCTCAGTCACATTCATTAGTAGTTTTGATGAACCAGGAAACTGTGAAAGAATTTTGTCGCGCAAGTTCGTTGCCGGGAAGTGGATTGTTTCCTTGGCTTCCAGAGAGTTTACGCCCCTAATTTCTTTGACTGTATCCATATATTCTTTGTACAATTCTTTCAATGTATAAACCTCTCCTTTAACCCGTATGCGATCTTTTATGAATTGGTGTATGTAGTTGAAAGCATGAATGTGACTTTGTCTTATTTTATGCCACGTTGTAGCCATCTTATCTACCCTCTCAGCTTTTTCCAAGTAATTCAGAATGCAAATTCTATGGTATCTTACTTCTTGAGAAACAAAATCGCTGCTTGAAATGCGGGATAGCAAATTGTAATCTTTCAACTTTTCGGATGCTCTCCTCAATCTGATTTCGAAGTTCTTAACTGCAGATAGAATAAGTGGCTGCTCCTGTTTTCTGTGTGTTTTACGATTTTTTGTTGCATATAACGCAGAAACGTTTTAGTACTCCTCTACATGTTATGAGCTTTTCTCTCTTTGGCCGAGAGGATGAAGATGACGGTTGAGAAGAAGGTCCAGGTATCGAGGTTGGATCGCCATTCGGATTTTGGTTAAATGAAACTTTGAATTCAGGAGAAACTGATTGAATGTGCTTGGACTTTACAGCGGTAAATTTAGAGTAACATTCTTTATGATACCCTGAATTAGGCCGACAATTTTCTGGATTTTCTGGAAGTATGAAATGGCTGTGACTCATTTTATGGTAGCATCTTGCTCTTGTAACTGAATGACATTTTGAGAGTGTGTCAGTTGTAAATGGTTTTATCTCGCTTTTTGTATCCATTACGTGAATGCAGCAGTAGGAATCCATCTTGTTTCTCGAGACAAGTGTCCTCATGTCCCTCGTATAGTACAAAAATGTTCACCAACCTTTTTAAATATGATTCCGATGCTTGGAAACGATATGCAGCAGGAGGTCGAGTAGATGACTTAGACATTCACTCACGGCTTTCACGGGAAAACTGAAATGACTTAGGTGACTATCGTAACTTGTTCATACACTAATCAATACACTAATCAATACACGCATAGTTCGCACTGCAATCAATTATAACACGAACTATACAAAATATTCAACATTACAAGAATGAAGAATGGTGAGTTTCCCGTTACCATGGACACAATCGGGGTTATTAGTAACTAGAGACGTGATTATAGTAGATCCTTGAAGCATTTACCTATCAAGTCTCCCCCCTTAGTCCGCAACTTCTTAATTGATCCGCATGACGGGACGTTTTGAAGTCCGTCTGCACCAGAAATCGATCAAATTTTTGATGCCAGACGTATATTTTCATGTTGCATACCAAACCTAATATTAAGAGCCAACATGTCAGCCGTCTACCTGTAAGTCCACATGGACCCCACAAATTTGTGTTTTTGGAAAAATCCGTCTGCACTGGCGACCCAGCGACTTTTCAACGGCAGACGTGCATTTTTATGTTACAATTTTCGCCTAGTATCTGGATTTAAAATTTCAGTAATCTACGAATGAGTCAATTTTGGACCCCTCGGATGTGTGTTTTTGGACTTCATCTGCCCTAGCAACCCAGCGACTTTTCAACGGCAGACGTGCATTTTTATGTTACAAATTTCTCCTAGTATCTTGGTTAAAAATTTCAGTCATCTACCAATGAGTTCATTTTGGACCCCCCGGATGTGTGTTTTTGGACTTCATCTGCCCTAGCAACCCAGCGACTCTTCAAAGGCAGACGTGTATTTTTATGTTACGAATTTCTCCTAGTATCTAGGTTAGAAATTTCAGTCATCTACCAATGAGTTCATTTTGGTCCCCTCGGATGTGTGTTTTTGGACTTCATCTGCCATAGCAATCCAGCGACTTTCCAACGGCAGACATACATTTTTGCATTACACGTACATTCAAGTATCATTGGATAAAATTTCATTCATTTACCAATAAGTTGATTTTAGACCCAAAAATATGCGTTTTTGGACAGCGTCTGCAGCGAAGACCCAGCGATACTGAAGTGGCAGACTTGAACTTATACGTTACCTATCAACCCAAGTATGATTGACCAAAATTTCACCCATCTACAAATCAGTCGTTTATAGACCCTCAAATTCGTGTTTTTTGACTACGTCTGCCCGTAACACCCAGCCACTGTGAAGTGGCAGACGAACATGGTTGAGTTGCTCATGGATGAAAGTATCATAGGCCGAAGTGGTATTCATCTACCTGTAAGTCGGATTTTCATAGTTTTGAGCTCTGTTTCACTGTCCGCCATCTTTTAATCCGACGGCTTTAGAATGGCAGACGTGCGTTTTATATATAACCACAATGAGTACCTACCATAAAATTCAATAGTTGGTACTTTTCTATCGATCAGTTGCTCTTTTTCAGCCGGGCTCCCAGACTACGATGGATCCCCCGCCGAAAAGTCAGATGAAAGTAGCGCCTATAATTGTGATGATTTCCGCTTACAACCAAGTCGTTGCTAGGGATATGATACTTCTTCGTTTTTCATCCCACAAAATTTGTTGACCATTCGTTCGAAAGCTCTCGATTTATCTAACCATACTATATTAACTACTGCGAAGTACGTGGCCAACAAGCTGAGTTATGAGCATGGTTATATGAATAATTGTTTACACACAGGTGATCATTCTCAATAATTGATATTGTGAACATGATTGCAACCGATTGTTAATTTCTGATGATTTCATTGAGTTGGTGTTCCGATGATTTGATTCATAGCAGGTGATCCGAATATTGCGAGAACGGTTTGATTTGTGAAGCGGTGGTTAAATAATTTTAATGGGTAATTTCTATACTTTACACTCTAGGAAGCTGTAATTTTGTATGTAGCCTCTTCAGGACATTTACTTGACGATGCCTAGGGTCCGGATCAGATGAGTCGCTCTTAAAGCTATTTTTTATGCTTTACACTCTAGGAAGCTGTAATTTCGTATGTAGCCTCTTTAGGACATTTACTTGACGATGCCCAGGGTCCGGATCAGATGAGTGGCTCTTAAAGCTAATTTCTATGCATTACGCTCTAGGGAGCTGTAATTTCGTGTGTAACCTCTTTGGAACATTTACTTGACGATGCCCAGGGTCCGGATCAGATGAGTGGCTCTTAGAGCTAATTTCTATGCTTTACACTCTAGGAAGCTGTAATTTCGTATGTAGCCTCTTTAGGACATTTACTTGACGATGCCCAGGGTCCGGATCAGATGAGTGGCTCTTAGAGCTAATTTCTATGCTTTACGCTCTAGGAAGCTGTAATTTCGTATGTAGCCTCTTTAGGACATTTACTTGACGATGCCCAGGGTCCGGATCAGATGAGTGGCTCTTAGAGCTAATTTGTATGCTTTACGCTCTAGGAAGCTGTAATTTCGTATGTAGCCTCTTTAGGACATTTACTTGACGATGCCCAGGCTCCGGATCAGATGAGTGGCTCTTAAAGCTAATTTCTATGCTTTACACTCTAGGAAGCTGTAATTTCGTATGTAGCCTCTTTAGGACATTTACTTGACGATGCCCAGGGTCCGGATCACATGAGTGGCTCTTAGAGCTTGCATGCGAGTCGGCAAAGTGAACATGATTGCAACCGCTTGTTAATTTCTGATGATTTCATTGAGCTGGTGTTTCGATTATGTGATTCATAGCAGGTGATCCGAATATTGCGAGAACGGTTTGATTTGTGAAGCGGTGGTTACATCATTTTAATAGGTAATTTCTATACTTTACACTATAGGAAGCTGTAATTTCGTATGTAGCCTCTTTAGCCTCTTTCTATAATAAAGTGAATGTTTACTCGCGAGTTTCTATTTGGAGATCATCATCTCACAAGAGCTCAATCGTCGTGATCATTTCTATAATAAAGTGAGAGCGAGGAGCTAAAACATGATTTCATGTTTTTTAAATTTTAGCAGTCAGGCTCAAAGTAATAACATCCGGGGGGGTTCAGGGGGGGTCAAGGGGGGGAGCCCCTTGCGAGGCCCGAAGGGCCGAGTTTTTTTCAATCTTTTTATCAATGTTTTGGCAAATTTCATTGAAATTGCGGTATGCACATTATTCGGCATTATTTTGTGCATGCATTTTTTAATGGTCTAATTCATGGTTGAAAAATCTCTTATTACTGAAATTCTGCTAAAAATATAAATTTAACAATTTTTCGTGGTTTTTCGTGATTTTTAAGCACATTTTCAAAGTTTGAACAATATTATGTGCTCAAAATTATTTGGCTTTTTGACACAAGAACGGAATTTATATTTCAATCCTAAGGAGAGTTATCGTTTTGTATATTTGAAAAAGCGATAATTTTCTACATCTGGCAACCATCTGTCCTTGCCCCAGGGCCGCCACATCTCCAAGTCGGGCCCGGGACCAGATTCTGGCCACGGGCCTCCCCCCCCCCCCCCCCCCCTTTTTTTTTTTTTTTTTGTCGCGCCATTTTTACTAGAGATGGCTATGATAATCGTTTAAAAAACTATTAAACCTTCTCTAACCAAACGAAAAATCATTTATACTTCCTACCAAGGTTCAGTGTTTGAATAAGAACACTTGAGGGGCTGAACTCTTACTACTTCACTACGTTTTATTCAACATTTAATCAAAAGTAAAGAGTAACAATAATTGAAAATTCAACTATTCATACTCTAGTAATTACCAACCAATTACAAAACCATAAAAATGCCATAAAACCTTGAAACAAGAATTCTATATCCAATCGGTCATAGGATTTTTATTTTAACTACTTTAAATACAATTGTTTGTGAATAGTGGGCGTATTCAGAGAAGTTCCAATTTACTCATTCCTCAATTGGACGATTGTAGCAGAAATTATGATTGACTAAATTTCATATAATCATTAATCAACACATACAATTAACTTTATTTTAATGTTATGGACGGATTAAAAAGGAAAGTCTTTGTATACAAGATGGCTGAAGGAATTAATTGAAACAATAATTATGTCTGAAAGAATACATTTATTAATTTTGGAAAAAAATAAAATAAAAATCTACAAAAATTTAATTGTTTTATTACAGTTTATCTACTTGTAATGAAGCTATGCAGTAAAGAATTAGATTTATAACAACAAAAGATACAAGAATTATTTAGTGAAAAACTATCAAAAATATGAATTAGTAAAATGAAAAATTTGTTTGTTGAGTTATAATAGCATTCTGTAATTGTAATTATAATTGTGGAAAACTTTTGAAATATAGAAAACTGTAATCTATACTATTTATAAGAATGAAACTCCGTCTGTCTGTCTGTTTGTTGTGTCTATGCACGGCCAAACGGCTGAGTGAGGGGAGTCTACGAGTGGGGGGATCTTCTTGGGATTTTCCGAAAGGGGAAGCGAGCGAATTTAAAATTTTCTAATCCCAGCCGAACCATGGGCCGTAGGGCGGGAGGGGGGTCGAAGTAAGAATTAATGTGCGCTTTTTCCACTTCCCCGCATCCTCTACCCCTTAAACGGCCGTTGAAAAATCCGGAAAAATACGGGTTTCGTAGGTTTTCCTACGAGGAAGACGACGGCGCGATCGGATCGCGAAAAAAGTATCGGGAAATGCGTCAAAAAAATGCGAGAGTACGGACCGTGTTTTCTCGAAAAGTCCGACGAAAAACTACGTTTTTTCCCTTTAAAATATTAACCGTAAAGGTACGTTTTTCGGAACGGTTTTCGCGGGCGAAATACAGCTTTGGGTCCGCCGAATCTGAATCCGAAATCGGATATTGAAAAAAGTGACGAGAAGTAGGTCAAATTGCGAGCGGAAGCGAGGGAAGCGTTTAATATGACATTTTTGATCGAGCCGAGAAGCCCGTTGCACAACGTTGCTTAGCAGAAGGGACTCGACTTCTACGCAATACCTTGCGAGCTAAGCGAGGAACATCCCCAAATAAACTTTTTTTGTGGTTCCACGTAGTTTTATAAGATTTAATTTGTTTGTAAGAATTTCCATTAGAAAAAAACGTCTGCCAAGTTGGGTGGGCAGTATAACTTCCTCAAGCGAGCGAAGCGAGCAGCATCCCCTACAGAAGTTAAACCTACCCTTAGAGATTTACAGTTTGCGAGCGAAGCGAGTAACATCCCCTACACACGTTAAACCTACCCTTTTTCGCGGGCGAAATACAGCTTTGATTCCGCCGAATCTGAATCCGAAATCGGATATCGAAAAAAGTGACGAGAACTCGGTCAAATTGCGAGTGGAAGCGAGGCGAAGCTATTAAAATGAGAAATTATACGTGCCGTGGACGTGAGGAGGCTCTCGGAAGACGTGTTTGGGGTTCGATGACTCAGGTGTTTCACAAGGTTGCGGGCAGGTACTCATAGCTATACCGCACAAGTTTACGTCTTGAAGGGACTCGATGACTCATTTCAACGGAATAAATAGGGGTTTTTTCCTACAACATATACAGGTATACCTTGCGAGCGTTGCGAGCAACATCTCCTGATAAACTTTTCGTGGTTCCACGTAGTTTTATAAGATTTAATTTGTTTGTAAGAATTTCCAACAGAAAAAAACGTCTGCCAAGTTGAGTGGGCAGTATAACTTCCTCAAGCGAGCGAAGCGAGCAGCATCCCCATACAGAAGTTAAACCTACCCTTAGAGATCTACCGTTTGCGAGCGAAGCGAGCAACATCCCCTACATGTTTCAATTGTAATACATCGCATGTATACAGCCACACTTTGCGAGCGAAGCGAGCAACATCCCCTACATACCACACTTTGCGAGCGAAGCAAACAACATTCCCTACATGCCACACTTTGCGAGCGAAGCGAGCAATTTAATGGGGGGTCCGGGGGGCCTGCCCCCCTGCTGTACGTGGAGGCGAGCGTAGCGAGCCGGAGCGGCTAGTAGGCTATAATTTCATGTTTTATAAAATGAAACATTTTAAAACTAATAAAGTGAGGTGAGGAAAAGTGTATTTGCATTTGAAAAATACAAGACAAAATACTTATAACTTTCGTGCCTTTTTAAGTGAAAATTCTTTAATAACCTTAGAAAAGTCAAGTTTGGATGCTAACTTGTGCTTAATGCTGAGAATGGCAAGGGAATTCAACCTTTCTTGGCCCATGGATGCTCTCTCCCAATTCTTCAGCCGAGTACCTACTGGTAAAGACGGTAAAGCGTAAAGAGTAATATTTTGGGCCATCGCAATCATCGCAACTGTTTAAGAGAAACAGTCTGGTGTAGTAAATCAAATATAATCTGATCAGGGCCCGTCAAGTGTAATACACTCTGTTTTAAGTAGGCCTAAAAATTCTAAAATAGGTACTTTATTTACTAAATTCAGGACCGGACCGCCCCCCCCCCCCCCCTGGGACCGGGCCCGGGGCAACAGTGCCCACTTGCCCCCCCCCCCCCCCCCCCCCATGTGGCGGCCCTGCCTTGCCCGGCCTAGTGCGTCTTTCTCCCACGATTCAGTTTTCTATTTTTATTTTTAATTGATTAATGGACCCAGCTATTGTATAATACTGCGTTGCAGATCAATCAGTGCTATACTGGGAGCATCCCTGATTTTTCCTCAAAAAGTCATTGGACATTTTCAATTTCCAAAATTGCGAAGTACAGATTCGCCCTTTCTGGGAAAATGACCCATCGGAATAAAGTAACGATTTTCTTGTTCCAACTTGCCTTATCTTCTAAGAAGACCATATACTCAGTAGATAACGTATTTCCATTGTCCGAATTGAAGTAACGAAATGAGTTACGAAGTGACAATTTCTAGTTTGACCATATTAAATAATATTTTCTGTATATTTAAATGCACAGTTGTCCAAGCAGACTAAATAGTCATCATATGTTGTGCTTCTGTTGTTAAGTTGAAAAGTAACGAAGTAGCGATTTCTTGTTTCACAACTCAAGTGACGATTTTTTGTGTTTTAAGACACCTAATCTTCTGAGCTGACCAGATAATTGATCTATGTTTTGTGTCGTCCATTGACAGCATAAAGTAATGCAAAAGTAACGAAGTAACGTTTTTCTGTTTTACGAATTTATTTGAATAATTTTATGTTTTGACTTGCAAAATCATATAAGGAGACTTTAGACGTGTAAGCCCATTCCATTTGAATGTCATACAAAGTAACGAACAGAGTGTTTTATCATTTTATCCTTGGATCCCCTTCACAGTGGTTCAGTTTAGATGTCTTAGAGTCAGCCAGACAAAAGTAACAAAGTAACGAAAACACTAAAGTAACGAAAACACTAAAGTAACGAAAACACTAAAGTAACGATTTGTCAGATCTCTGTATTGCACTGTGAATTTAAGGGTTTTGAGAATTAGATGTGTTAACCAACATCTAACTTTCCTTCAGCATACTACCCTCCCTTCCCTTGACAAGTAATGATAACAATTCGCTCATAGCAAGATATTCTGGTGTAAAGTATATTACTGGTTCAATTTCAACATCAACTGCATATTTGTGTAATCACCTTCCAGGTTACTGTTAGGGTCAATAAGATTTCTCAACTCGTGAGGAACGCTTTTAAGAAGGAACTTTGAGGAACGCTTTTAAGAAGGAACTTTGAGGAACGCTATAAAGAAACAGGCTTTTCAGCAAAGTAACGAAGATCTGCATTGTCTACTAGACGAGATAGCCCTTCCAGACAATAAGTTAAGTGCTACCGTTACTTTTGTTGATACGCACTATACGTTGTCCCTTGTCATAATCAGCCTCAAAGTCCCTCCTAAGAACCCCAACTCGACCAAAGTAACTAAAGTAACGATTTTTTCCCTTTAGTATCAGTTCTTTCCTAAACCTCCCCATTTGCTAACATTTCTACTTAACGGAGATATCCGTCAACTCCTTGTATATTCAGTTGATCCTCTCCAACGATGGAGCTGTAACTCTGGTGTGAGAAGCCCTATCTCCCCGGTAACTCATTCCAGTTACACCAGTTACTGCATACAATTCCCACGTGATCCCTTTGATAGTGTTTCTGAATGATCAGCCCCTCAACCAATCAGTATCGTCACCAGAGTTTCCCACCTTCAGTGGTAAATCCTTTCCACGGCATTGAGATTGCAAAGTAACGATAAAACACCACATCAGAGCAGGCTTACATATATACCTATATATATAATCTCACCAAGATTATATACAATCCATTCATAGGGACGTCCCTGTAATGCATACATTATTTACCAATAAGTTCTGACACTATGTCAATGAGCTGGGTTACAAGCAAGTTTGTGTCTTCGCGCTCTCTCTATCTGTTCACATTGCATTTCCTGATTTCCTATACCTTTGTTGAGCAATTACTTTCTTGTTTCTAGTTCACTCACTTCAATCCATTCCTTAGAGTCCATGTTTGGAAATAAGAGGTAACATTGAAGAAGTGTAAAAGAACAAGGGAAGGTTCATAAGCTGAATGTTTTGTTTGAAAATAGACAGCCTCAGGCAAATTCTGACTTTTGTTTCAATGTCCCAAAAGTTACACTTCCTCTTGGAATGTTGATATGCTCATTTTTAAATGTTCAAAAAAAGGTCAAGTTTGATAGAAATTCAAAACCCAAAAATCACTAAAATATAGCAGTTGAACCCCCTTTAACAAGCTTTATAAAAAAGGCCTTCTGTCCTTAATTTTTTTTTTTTTTTTTTTTTAATATTTTTTATAAAATTTCAACGTTTCTCCCCAGAAACTGGGTCTTCTTCAGGAAGATTAATTTCAGAAGTGTTAAATTATCTAATTACTTAGAATTTTAATTTTTTGTTATAAATCGAATTTATAGTTATGAGTTTTTTGAAAATCTAAATTAAAGTTGTTTACGTTTATGTAGGTAATGATGTTTTTTCATATGTTTTACCTAGTTCGCTGGTGACAGTAATTATAAATTTAGAGTCCATCAATCAAATACAAGTAAATTTTGCTCAAGTTTTGAGTGTCTTTTCGGAAGTTAATTGAATTTGAATTTTTTATCTTAACCATCTCTAGAAACATTCTTTTTTGCAAATTCCTCCTTAGTGTTGTGATAATAGACAATAATGAATAGGAAAATTACCCTCCACAATATTATGACGACGTTTCCATGTTCCGATAACAGTTTTTATATTTAGTAAAACAACTAATTAGCTTACTTTCTTGTTTGTGTTCTACAGAAAAATATAATAGTTCTTGAATGACAAAGAAGTTCAATTGTGTCCGATTAATGTGTCAGAATAGTCACAACAGTTGACGACGAGGATAGAAGAAAAGTTGGGTAAGTGTGTTGATACAATTAAAACATACATAATGAATGCTGACCAGGTTCAAGCACTCATTGAGACAATGAATCAAAATAATGAACGCCTCATAATGTCCTTTCGCCAACATGCTACAGAGACATCGCCCCAAGTTTGTACATCACAAGATATCAAACCTGTAACGACATTACCATTTTCTCATGTACCTCCGTTTGAAAATTATGATCCAAAAATAGAAAAATTTTCATATTACAAACAGAGATTTGAGAATTATCTAGATCTGAAGGGAGTCAGAAACGACAATAAAAAGTGTGCTCAACTCTTGCTTAATTCGATTGGAGCACATAGTTATAACATACTCGCCGCCTTGATGGCACCCAAGAAACCATGTGACTATGAATACGATTCACTAATAGGAGAATTAGAGAAACATTTAGATCCAAAAAAGAATGTACTCGTTTCTCAACATTATTTTCTATCAAAATTTCAAAATGATAATGAAAAAGTTTCAGAATACGTAGCTGAACTTAGGAGAGACATAGGAGACTGTGACCTTCAGCAGAAATGTGAAACATGTGAGCAACCTGTTTCTGTGACTGAATTGTTTCTCAGAGCCCAATTTATCCGGGGTTTGAGGGATACATGGATAAAGGAACAAATTTTACAATCAGAGTTGACAGATTTCAAGGATATCGTAAATAAAGCGATAGCCCTTGAAGCGTCTAAAGTAGAAAGTAGGGAACTTTCCCAAGCTACACCTTCCTCATGTACGACAATAAATTTAGCCGAAGATATAAATAAAATCCACGTAAAATCCACTCAACGAAATGCTCAAAAAACGGGATTTTCGAAATCAAATAGCACTTTCTACTCCAAATTAGGTTTAACAAATGTTTGCCTTCGTTGTGGTAGAGATAATCACTCCATTGGATCATGCCGTATTGACCCCTCGCGCCTCCACTGCTCATCTTGTAATTTGAAGGGACACATACAAAAAGTGTGCATAAAAGCATTAACGAAATCGAAACTGCCAGCAGAGAAACGAGGTACCGAGTCGAACGCCAATCTTGTGGAACCTGAGGATAGTGCTTCCGCTGATGTTACGTATTTAGAACAACTAGGAGTAAATCAGATACTAGATATTTATGATCAAAACTTTTCAGGATATCAGTCTAGAGATGCTACCAAGTACGTAACTACAGTGAAAATAGAAGACCAAGATCAGCAGTTTGAGGTAGACACGGGGGCAGGTTTTACATTATTGCCAGAGAAGTTGTTCAAAAAACTGAATTTGAAAAACCCATTAGGACCCACAAATGTTGCTTTTCGGTCTTATACTGAGAATGTATTTTTGCCTCTGGGAAAAATTGTTGTGAGAGTTCAATACAACGGAAATGTGTCGAAGGAGGATCTTTACATTGTTCCAAATGGCTTCACACCACTCTTGGGGAGAGTCTGTTTAAGACATCTTAAAATTAACCCTAACGAAATTGATCAAAACATGAAAAAAAACCTGCAAAATTCAGTATTTAAAATAGAAACAATTCAAGACGCTGAAAGAATTTTCCCAAACGTTTTTGAACAAAGAGTTGGATGTGTTCCAAATGTCCTTATAAAATTGCAGCTCAGGAAAGGAGTCAAACCTTCTTACAACCCACCTCGCAGTGTTCCATATGCTTTACGAGAAAAGCTAGAGAAAGAGCTTGATACTCTTGAAGCAGAAGGGATCATCTCTAAAGCGGAAGCAAGTGACTGGGGATCACCACTTGTGGTTATTCCGAAAGCAGATGGAACTGTTAGATTGTGTGTCGACTATAAAGTCGGAGTTAATGATAAAATTGTCCAAATTGTCCATCCCATTAGAAAGATTGACGAAGTTTCGATACCTTAAAAAATTCCAAATATTTCTGTCGCCTTGATCTTTATAAACCTTATTTACATTTAAAAACAGACGAAGAAAGCAGCATAATTCAATCAATGTCTACCCATCGAGGAACTTACAGAATGAATAGGTTGAGTTTTGGTATAAAAACTGCTCCGTCCGAATTCAACCGAGTTCTAGACAAAATATTGTTCGGGTTACCTAAAACTATATCATATTTCGACGATATTTTGATCCACGGTGAAACTCTTGAAGAGTGTCAAAAAAATCTTTACACGTGCCTTAAGATTGCCAGAACATGACCTACACGTTAACAAGACTAAATGTAGTTTTTATGATACCAAGACAGAGTACTTGTGTTTCAGCTAAACCTCAAGTGACGAAAAGTGTGAGCGTGGATCAAAATAATAAAAAAGATATTTAGTAGAAATACGAGAGAAAACAAGTTTATTATAACTAATAGCAATGTAATACGGAGCTCCGATAAATAATTGAAATAAATAATAACACGCGTGAATTTAGTTAAGGCTCTTATAGCTATTAGTAATTTGACTTTTATGCAGTGGAAGCTGAAGATTTTTAATAGTCTTTAATAAATGGAAACGATCCGACCTTGATTCCGCAAAGATGGCGATGTCCTGCAGTCCACACGAACGCACCTTCTGAAGACGACGGCGACTCCCGGCTTCAATATTCCGCGAGTGAATGTTGATCAGTATGAAAGGTATATCACTGCATAAGCTTGCAGTGTAATATACATACAGGGTATTTCGACAAATAACAGTGAAGATGTCTCTACACTGGAGGATCCGCAAAAGCCTGGATCTAAGGTGACCAGAAGGCGGAAATAGCGGTTAGGTTTTGATGGCACGGGAATTCGGTTGTTACTAACTGATAGCGGGGATAGTAGCGACGAGTGATCCGAGCGGAGCGTAGAAGCGAAGGCAGAGAGTCGAAAGGTCGAGGGCGGATTAATAAAAATACATAATAATAACAAGCCCTAATCAAAGAGGAAAAAAATGAGAAAAAAAAACAACAGTAGAACTCGGAGCCTCCTGGCTCCTACATACTCCCCACCAAATTTGGATACCAAATTTCAAGGATCAGGATTGAAGGGATCAGACTTTAAAGGAAGGAGCGGGACGAGCTTTGTAACTGATCTCTGGTAGACAGCTCTCGGAGTTTTCACAGTTACGACGCGTGTAACACCGTCCTTACCAGGATGGACCTGGATCACTCGAGCGGTGGGCCATTGAAGGGGATGAGCAGCAGAATCCTTAATCAGGACCAAGTCCCCAATCTCCAAATTCTGCGAATGACGGTGCCATTTGGATCTTCTCTGAAGGGTGGACAAAAATTCCACACGCCAGCGTTGCCAAACCTGAGCAGACATACGCTGGACCATCTGCCAACGCGACAGGGTATTCGTTTTCAGATCCAACACTGAGGGCTCCGGAAGAGACAGAATGGGACAGCCAATAAGGAAGTGGCCTGGCGAAAGATAGTCCGTTTCAGCAGGATCGCTGGACAGTGGACACAGAGGACGTGAGTTGAGAATCGCTTCTATACGTGCGAATAACGTGGACATCTCCTCGTAGGTTAGAGGATTCTTGCCGGATGTCTTTTGAAGAATGGTTTTTACAGATTTGACCCCGGCCTCCCAGAGGCCTCCAAAGTGTGGCGAGTAGGGAGGGTTAAAGTGCCAACGAAAACCAGATGCAGCTGAGTAGTTGACGATATCGTCTTTGGTTCCACTTTCCTTGTACCAATTAAAGAATTCTCGCAATGTTCGAGATGCTCCTAAGAAGTTGGAGCCACAATCCGAGTATATAGCTTCGGGGAGACCTCGACGGGAAATAAAGCGGCTGAGAGATGCCAAAAATGCCTCGGATGATAATTTTATTACGGCCTCTAAGTGTACAGCCTTCGTGGCCATGCATATAAAAATGCAAAGGTAGGCCTTTCCAACTGCTGCCTTCCGTCTCAAAGATTCCTTAAGTTCGAATGGTCCCGCAAAATCAACTCCAACATGGAGGAAGGCTCGGCCACCCTTCAATCTATATTCTGGTAAATCACCCATGATAGGAATTGAACTTTTGGCCCTGGACTTATAACATGTGATGCAATGGAATGTACGCTGTCTGACTAAGCGTCGCAGTGATGGCACCCAGTAACGTGTCTGAACTAAAGCCTGCAAGAGACTGGGTCCTGGATGAAGATGGAGGTAATGATAATAATCGACAATCAATGTTGTCAAGTGAGCGTCAGTAGGGAGAAGGATCGGGTTTTTGTGATCTCCAGGCAAATCTGCATGACGCAAACGGCCTCCGACTCTCAGAAGACCATCTTCTGCAAGAAATGGGTTCAGATCAATGTATTTGTTTATCACAGTGCTCAATGAAGATGATTTATCGGTCAGGAAATGATGGCGTTGGACGGCTTTGATGCATATTTTTAGTGCATCATTCAACTCGGTTAGAGTAATGGCACTCTTTTCTAAGGGCTTTTTTTGGAAATATCTCCGACAAAATCTTTTGAGCCATGCAATAGAATGCAACAATTTTGAATAAGATGAAACTCTGGTCATCCAAGGAACTAGAATTTTTGTAAAAGGCGAGTGTGTGAAATCATTAGCCACATCCACAGAGGAGACCAATGCAACGGAAGTTTTTAATTCTGGGACTTCAATAGGAGCATTGATAATGGATTTTGGCCAATTTTCTTCGGGAATTTTGAGCCAGGTAGGTCCACTCCACCATATTTGGTGATTAATAAGTTTTTCAGGAGATATACCCCGTGAGCTGCAGTCGCTCGCGTTGTCTGCTGAAATAACATGATGCCAACAGTCCGAGGTGGTGTATTTTAAGATTTCACCTACTCGATTGGCAACGAATGTTTTAAGTTTGAGCTGAAGTGTTTTTAACCATGCCAAAACCTCTGACGAGTCAGTGAAAAACGCAGGTTTCAGGGGTGTTTGAGGTAAAGATTCTCGAAACGACGAAATGAATTGGTAGAGTTTACTAAGTAAGACGGCTCCACAAAGCTCGAGTCTTGGGATTGAGATCGATTTGATTGGGGCCAGCTTAGTTTTGGCAATCAACAGATGGACTGAAATATTGCCGTCAGTGATCGAACGTAAGTATATAGAGCCGGAATAAGCTTTTCCTGAGGCATCAGAGAAGCCAACGATTTGAAATTGCGATGACGGCCTGCTGCCAACGAATCGAGGGATTTTCAACACGGATAGATTAGGCAGTTTGTCAATTATGTTCCTCCATCTGTTTGCAAGTGTCGACGGGATTGGATCATCCCAATCCAAATTTTCCTTCCACAAATCCTGCATGATAAGCTTCATGAGAATAGTAGTGGGTGAAATAAATCCGAGAGGATCGAAGAGTTTCGCTATAGTAGATAATATCGCTCTTTTAGTACATGTAAGAGTAGGTTCGGAAAAGGTATACGAAAAACAATCGCTAGTGGGGTCCCACTGTAATCCTAAAATCTTGATTGACTCCACTGGTTCGGAAGACAACTTGATGGGACCATTGACGGTATTAGAGACTGAAATGAGAAGCTCAGGTGAGTTACTTGCCCATTTGCTTAATTCGAAACCTCCCTTTTGGAGTAGGGATATAAGTTGATCCCTTAATTCTATCGCCTCTTCAATCGTGTTGGCTCCAGTAGCTATATCATCGATATAAATGTAGTTTTTTAGCGTTTTGGCTGCTAACGGAAAATGCTCACCTTCATCGTGAACTAACTGCTGGATGACTCTAAGCGCCAAATAAGGACTTGAGGTTAGACCATAGGTGAGCGTTACCAATTCATAAGTTTGAATAGGCTCGTTAGAATTAAAACGCCAATAAATGTGTTGATACTGTCTGTCTGGCAAATCGATCAAAATTTGACGGTACATTTTCACAATGTCCGTTACGAAGACAATAGCGTGTTGCCGAAAATTCAACAGGATTTTACGAATATCCTTTTGTAATTTTGGCCCAACCATCAAAACATCATTTAATGAGTGAGGGTGACAATTAACAGATCCGTTGAATACTACACGGAGCTTCAATTGATTTCGATCAATTTTTGTCACACCATGGTGAGGTATGAGAAATTTAGAAGGGTTTGTTGTGGGAGCCATGTGGCGTAAGGATAAATATTCCTTGATGAAATCGAAGTACATAATTTTCATTTCTTCGTCCTGTTTTAACTTACGTTCAAGAGTCTTAAATTGCTTTAAAACTGTAAATGAGGAATCACCCAGTTTGAAATCGTGAGTCTTGAACGGCAATTTGACAACATAGCGTCCTTCAGTTGTCCGATAGTATGTGTCTAAAAAGAAGGTTTCACACTCGACATCTTCCTCCGACAACGTTGGGGCAGAACAGGAGGCCTCTTCAAGTTCCCAAAATTTTGACAACCCTTCGTTCAAATCATCTAATGGAGCCGAAAAAGCAAGTAGAGATACACCATTCATCGCATTACTAGGTTGTGTAAAACGACCAATCACTACGTGGCCAAAAATAGACGGGAACAGTTTAGGAAGCCCTTCAGAAACAGTCACAACCCCACCAGTCCATATCTCACCATATAAATCGGCACCTAGAAGGAAATCTATGGACGATGGCTCCCAAAAGGTAGGATCAGCAAGCTTGTAAGAGGAAAATTGTGACGTAACTTCAGGAGATAGAGTCGAGGTAGGCAAAAACGAGGTAATCTCCCTTACCACCGTGGCAACTGTGGTTAAATTGGGAGATGATCAATTTCGGGGACGCAAAGTACATGACGTTTTCCCTTTGGCACCTTCAAAAATCGACTGTCCGATTCCCGAAATTTTGCGAGGACATTGAGTGTAGGACAAACCAAGTTTGTTTAGGCATCTTTCAGTAATAAACGAATAATGGCTTCCAGAGTCTATGACAACTCGAAAAGGTTGGAACATCCCTCGAGCATCCTTGAATTCTGCCCAGACAGTACCCAATATTACGTCAACTTCTCTATCATAAGTAGATTTTAGAGAAACAGAAGTTAGAAGAGAATTCTGAAGATGTGATGACGCAATGGAATTACCAGACCGGACAGGTGCCGACGATGAGGAGGATTCGAGGTGGAGCATAGCATGATGTCTACGATCACAGAACCGACGGTTCCATTTGGAAGTGCAATCCAGTGTTTTGTGTCCGTAGCTTAAGCAGTTACGGCACCCTTTAAAATCTTTGAGACTTTGTAGACGAGCCTCGGGAGTGATCCTATAGAATTTTGGACAACCTAAAAGTAGGTGTTTGTCCCCATTGGAACACAACACGCACGTAGGAGGAGTTGGTGGTGTTGAAACTGTGGATGATTTAGATTTTGATGAATTTTTAAAAACGCCCAAACTTGGTTTAGTTATAGATTTATTATAAGTTTTATTCCTTTTTTCATGACTAGTATTAGGTTGTGCAGTAGAAGGAGAATTTGAACATGACGATGTATTATGATTTCCTTCAATCAATTGTAGTGCTAAGCATCTTTCCCGCACAAATTTTTTCAAATCGCTATGTGTGGGAAATTCCACGTTTTTATGGCTCATTTCAAAACTTTCGCGCGTTCGTGGATCTAGGTGTCTGATTGCTAAATGAAAAAGGATAAATTCTGACTCCCTTTCGATACCTAATAGCTGGAAAGCGGATATGTTGTCACAAATTCTACTTTGAAATAATTTAAGAGATTCGACATTAGGTTTCCCTTTCGATGAGCTAAATTCCAAAATATTGTTCAAATAAAAGGATGCGAGAACTCGTTTGTTATTATACGCATCAGTGACTGCCTTCCAGGCCATTTCGTAATTGTTTTCTTCGAGTTTGATACCCTGAATAACTGATAAAGCAGAATCAGATAGTGAAGTTGCCAAATAATGAAATTTCTCCATCGTAGTAAGTGAATTGGAACTATGAACGAGAGACGAAAATGTATCTCTATATTGAGGCCAAAAGGTTAAATTTCCATCAAATTTTGGTAAACTTATTTCCGGCATACGAAGAGCTTGAGTTTCAATATGCGATTCATTTTTAACCATTTCACCTGAACGAGTAGTATCGATCATGTTTTCGTATATGGTGTTTGATTGGTAGTAATATTCCCTAACATTCGATTGGAGTCGTTTATCAGTTGAAGTAGGGAAATCGGATTTACCGGCTTCATCATGAATGTCATTAAGTTCTTCCCATGTCGACTCAAATTTTGAATAATACCTCTCCAACGCTCGGAACATGCCTTTAAAAATTAGAGCTTTCGAAGGATCGGTCGCAATGATCTTACCGGCATCCACAATAGCCTCCACTTCCTTTCCCGATGAGTGGAGTTTCCGTCTAAGAGATTTCACTTTTGCATCGAATTCTTCCATGATGAAACGGGAAAATAGTTTGGGATCAAAGAGCGGTCAAATAATTTGGACAAGGGAAGGTAGAGGATGGATGAAAATGGTTCCAAATTTAACAATAAATTCGCACGAAAATTTGTTCCGATTAATCTTCAAGATTTATATGACTAATACGATGCAATAAACCAAGGTAGGTACTAGAATAGGCAATGTACCGCACAATCAATCAAATCTTCAAAGCGGTATAATATGATCGCCGTGCAAATTAATATTCCGAAAAAAATATGAAAGGATCACTATTATGAATAGTGGTTAAAATAAATACTGAAAACCACGAATATGTGCCTACGATGACAAGCAATATAGAAATTATTTAAATGGTTGAGAAAAGGTCGAGTATCAATATGAAAATAGAATATGTAGAACAGCTAATAAATTACACTTATAGTACGAAGAAACACGAAATTAACACAAATGATAAACAATAATAAATAGAACAAGTACCTACAGACACTTTCGACAAAGATTATTTATAGATTTAAAAACCTTGTACTATGGAACTGGAACGGATTAACCGACCTTGTGAATACAAGCGGAAATTGGCAGCCGAATCTGGCGTAATGTAATTTGCTAGAGACACAATAATGAAAGAATAGTATGTATGTATTTGAACCACGCTCTGCTACCAAAATGTTTGAGCTAAACCTCAAGTGACGAAAAGTGTGAGCGTGGATCAAAATAAAAAAGATATTTAGTAAAAATACGAGAGAAAACAAGTTTATTATAACTAATAGCAATGTAATACGGAGCTCCGATAAATAATTGAAATAAATAATAACACGCGTGAATTTAGTTAAGGCTCTTATAGCTATTAGTAATTTGACTTTTATGCAGTGGAAGCTGAAGATTTTTAATAGTCTTTAATAAATGGAAACGATCCGACCTTGATTCCGCAAAGATGGCGATGTCCTGCAGTCCACACGAACGCACCTTCTGAAGACGACGGCGACTCCCGGCTTCAATATTCCGCGAGTGAATGTTGATCAGTATGAAAGGTATATCACTGCATAAGCTTGCAGTGTAATATACATACAGGGTATTTCGACAAATAACAGTGAAGACGTCTCTACACTGGAGGATCCGCAAAAGCCTGGATCTAAGTTGACCAGAAGGCGGAAATAGCGGTTAGGTTTTGATGGCACGGGAATTCGGTTGTTACTAACTGATAGCGGGGATAGTAGCGACGAGTGATCCGAGCGGAGCGTAGAAGCGAAGGCAGAGCGTCGAAAGGTCGAGGGCGGATTAATAAAAATACATAATAATAACAAGCCCTAATCAAAGAGGAAAAAAATGAGAAAAAAAACAACAGTAGAACTCGGAGCCTCCTGGCTCCTACACTTGTGCTATCTCGTCCAATACAACGAAATTAAAGAGACACCGAAACGAATAAAAGCTATTACAGATATGCCACGACCACGAAATGCTCAGGAGGTTCAGCGGTTTTTAGGGATGCTTACGTACTACGCCAGTTTCATCCCACACCTCTCATCAATGACCTATCCATTAAGAAATTTGATAAAAAAGGAAAACAAATTTATGGACAAAAGATTGTGAAACTGCGTTCATGAAACTCAAAGATGAAATCGCTAGTGATAGGGTTATAGTGCCTTTTGACCCAAATATTCCGCTAGTATTGGCCACTGACGCTAGTTCCAACGGAGTCGCAGCAGTACTTTCCCATAAAATTGAAGACATTGAACATCCAATTGCTTTTCTATCACGGTCCTTCTCCGAGGCTGAACACAATTACTCACAAATTGACAGGGAAGCATTAGCAATTGTGTTCGGCGTCAACCATTTTTATAATTATTGAGGAGCTGACATGGAAAACGAGTTAAGTCCAAAAATCGAAAGAACATTTTTTTTCGTCGAATTGCAAGTAAACAGTCACGCCAACAGACATAGGTCCTCCCGTCCTTGCTAGATCGCACCCTGAATAAATGTGTGACCTTTGTGTGGACCTTTGGATTATGTCCAAAAAAATCTGACAAGAGTTCAGAGGGAGTTCCTATGAAATTTGATTTTTGGACTTAACTCGTTTTCCATGTCAGCTCCTCAATTATCTTATTGGAAAACAGTTCACGCTCATAACTGATAATCAGGCATTGTCTAGAATTTTTCACGAAAAGGCAGGATTTCCAAAAATGACATCGGCAAGACTACTTCGATATGCATCTTTTCTGGCTGGCTTCGACTACAAAGTTGTCTTCAAAAAGGGAAAGGACAATCAAAATGTAGATTGCTTATCACGAGCACCAATTCAGCAACACTTTTTGTCCACTGATATGTGCTTGAATGAAGAGGATCACCTGGTTTGTACATCCTTAATTACTCACATTTCCAACGAGGAGATATCATGTGAAATCATTAAACGAGAAACGGATAAAGACGAAAATCTGGCCACCATAAAAAAGCAAATACAACATTATTTAGTGGAAAGTGATTATACCCTCGATAACGAAATTTTATTCAAGGAGGGACGAATAGTCATACCTAAAACTCTCCAGCCTGCAGTTCTTAGAGATCTCCATTCAACACACATAGGGATAACAAAAATGAAACAATTAGCTCGACGGCATTGCACATGGCGAAATATTGACAAGGATATAGAGAGATTAGTCAAATCATGTGAAGAATGTAGTCAAATAAAGCACAGTGCGAACAATGTACCACTTCACCACTGGGATCCACCTACAAACAATCTGGGATAGAATCCACGTGGATACGCGGGACCATTTCAAAATTTCTATTATCTCATTGTTGTTGATGCGAAATCCCGATGGGCTGAGATTGAAACAATCCGGGAACCTCCGACATCCAAAAACACTCTTGACTTGCTCAACAAAATTTTTTGTTCCCATGGCTATCTCATGATACTGGTATCTGACAATGCCACAGTATTTACCAGTGAGGAATTCAAGGCATTCTGTAATTCCAATGGTATTCGACAACGATTCATTGCAACCGGGCATCCAGCGACGAATGGTCTAGCTGAACGAAACGTCCAAACTCTAAAGTTTCGATTAAACACAATGGAAAATGAGAGGGCTCCTATCCACCAAAAAATTCAAAAGATTTTGTTACGCTATCGTGCAACGCCCTTGTCTTGTGGTTTATCTCCTGCGGAGTTATATCTAAACCGATGGACCGACGGATCAGAATAAAATTAGATGCCATGTTCCCGAATCATGAGCTACCATCTTCCCAGCGAATACAACCGAAAACAAGGCAATTGCAGGTAGGAGATCGAGTCAGGACTCGCTTTTTTGTCCGGAATCATGCTCTGTGGAAATTCGGAATTATTACTAGGAAATTTGGGAAATTACATTATTGGGTTCAGCTAGATGAAGGTAGGTCGTTGAAGCGGCACATAAACCAACTTCAGAAATCGTATGTTCCTCAGCAACAAGAAAGTGACCCTCATATCCAACCATCTCGAGCAGCCGATCAGGAACCGAATTATATTCAAATCTCTTCACCGCCATCTGTTGGAATCCACAACGAAAGAGACAGAGACGAGAACGAAGATAATGGGGGTACTCAGATCGAAAGAGAAGTTAACAATGATCAAGTTGAAGTACGAAGATCAGAGCGACAGCGACGCTGTTTTGAAGTGTTACTCAAATCAGTCGGTCTTGACAGTTGCTGGTGGGGAAGATTGTTGTGATAATAGACAATAATGAATAGGAAAATTACCCTTCACAATATTATGACGACGTTTCCATGTTCCCATAGCAGTTTTCATATTTAGTAAAACAACAAATTAGCTTACTTTCTTGTTTGTGTTCTACAGAAAAATATAATAGTTCTTGAATGGCAAAGAAGTTCAATTGTGTCCGATTAATGTGTCAGAATAGTCGCAACACTTAGTATGTCCTAAAGTCCTGCAATGGGCAACCAACGTGTTTTTCGTATCTTCGTGTCCTATATCCGATTTATGTTTTGAAAAACGACGCCGAACGGACTGACTAGTTTCCCTTACATAAAAATCGAATTGAAAAAAAAAAAAAAAAAAAAAAAGTCCGTACGTTGTCCGAGGCTTTTCTCAAAAAGAATTGGACCTAACCTTAAGAAATACGGCTCAAATATCATTTAGCTGGGGATGTGCCAGTAACATCGGTATCAGTTTTGATCAACTCTAAAGGGTAGTAATTAAGTGCCAAATTATTCAAAAATCGAGATCTCAAAACTTTCAATGTAACGGTGATGTTTTTTTGCTTGTCAATAATAAATTTAATCCCAAATAATAGATTAAACCTATCCGCAACGCTGTATGTTGAACCCTTCGTTTTCTATGAGAGCTTGAGTCGGAAACGTCTCTGACAAATTTTTCGGATTTCCTTCCAGGCACGAGAAGATGATGCGCTTCTAATTTTGCTAACACGGGTGATTAGGTGGCTCTACTGCTGAGGTTGGCGGTGTCACAATTGCGTTTCCCGTCGGCGGCAGCACAAATTTTTTTCTTCCTGGTCACTTGCAAGATGTTTCTTTTCACTCAAAGGTCTATTTTTTATCTTTATTATTGAGTTTATCGTAATTTCTGTCACCAACAGATGATCAGTGAATCTTTGTTAGGAGCATATATTGTTAGCTGTAGGTTGAACGGCTATTTTCTCTAATCAACCTATTGAAATACATTAATATTATAATTAATGTGCAAAGAACAATCATAGTGTTTCAAGACAATATGAAGTGTATGCAAACCTTTTACTTGATGGGAAGATGACTTGGTCATAGATCATTTTGTTCCTCAAGTTTACTATAAAGCGTTAAATTATGGGGTCCTGGTGCTGTAATGCAGTGATCTCAAATGCGGAGCGCGAAGCCCCGAGTTTTAATAATAAATATACTATGCACAAACAGGGTTTAATAATTACGGACCAGTGTTCTGCGTAGAAGGGCTATCTAATACTGAAATTATAAACTTTTGTGTAATGATTTGCAGCGTTCTTTCATACTAATTTTATTTTCGACTCTAATCTTGGGTAATACATAACTTCACCCCTATTTCGGTCCCCCTTAGCTCAAGATCCCGCTTACGCGTTGATAATTATTAACAGAAAAATTATCTGTGCGGAAACACTATTTACTAAGGGAATAATTACTCGGTGTGTAATAATTTGCACAGTTTCTTCAATTAATATTGAATTTGAAGCGATGGAGATCAATCTCATACCAAATTAAAACAAAATATTGTACCTCCACCGATCCTTAGATTTGATCCAGACGGTTCATATTCTTCGACAAATTCTACCGTGGTTTCGTCCATATCATCTCTCACGAATGCAAGAGATCTGTTAAAAATTTCCAAATTGCTCGTTGGTTTCTCATCAGAATTCATAAAAGAATTAACTTTGTTCAAAAGATTTTTGGCCTCTTGGTAATCGGGGGTTTCAATTTTATGGCATGGCAATGTCTCTCTAATCTTATCCTGCATCCTTTTCTCTTTCCTCATCGTAACGGTTCCTCTCGAAAGAACTTCCCTAACTTTCAAGTCAGCATACTGCTGCTTTGGACATCTCATTGGGAGGTTCAACTCTTCGGCGTGTGCTTCAAGATAATTCCTTGTTCTTTTATCGAAGGGTTCATCGTCATCCACCTCATCTTCATCGTCCGCTTCGTCCAAAGCACTATCGTATGAATAGACGCTTTCTAGCTGGACATCGTCATTTTCTTCTCCAGACAACGTCTGATCAAGGTTCACTGAAAATTGGACAAGTGGTAAAGCTGATGAAACATGAATTTAATAAGTAGGTCAAAGTGTTTGTGGTTTTACCTAATCCATCAAAATGTTTAGGCTTTCGTTTCAAGATATTTAAATTCCCCCCCCCCCCCCCCCCGCCTTCCCCAAGTACAAAAAAAAATGTTGCACATAAATGTTCACGCTATGTCTATCCCACGCCTAGATGGCTCACCAATTCTAATCACTATTGTTATTCTTACTGCAGATAGCGAATTTTTGATGGATCATTTCTGTTCGAGTAACTATGATGCCTGAGCTGCAAACATGACTGTATTCATATTTATAACGGACACATGATTATCGATGAGAAATAAGCGTTAGCTCATTTTTTGTAATTTTAAGTCGGGTAAACAGGTTCATGCTGAATCGAATGAGTTACTTAACCACTGCTATCTATTGATTTTGGATCATAATTGTTTGATAATTTGTCATATTAATACCTAATCATTAATATGATATACGTCGTTACCATGTTTCCCCAATTTATAATTACCATTGCATTCTCAAAAATACCTTTGAACGATTCATAGGCATTTATAACTATTTTTGTTCGCCAAGCTTCCACTGTGTATTTTTTTACCTTTTATTAGGTAATGATCCCTAACCACAGGTGAAAAAAGAAGATAATAGAGAACTATGGCTATGAGTTTTATCAAAGTAGAATCCCTCTTAAACGAAAATTAAGATATTAGGGTTATTCATGCCGAACATGCCCTGAATAGAGCTGGATTCCGGGAATTCGTAAACGGAGAAATCCCAGCACATGTTGTTACAGCACCGAATGAAGAAAATGAATCATGGAAACAAGAGGATTCTGAAGCTAAGTCGGAACTGATTTTAATAATTTCTTCAGGAGAATTAAAACAAATTAAACATTGCCTAACGTCAAAAGATGCTGGGGACACTTTGTCGAAAATTTTTCAATGTGAAGGACCAGTTCGAAAAGTTATCTTACTTAATTGAAAGACTAATTAATCAGAAAGTGCAAGAGGGTGATTCAATACGTGAACACCTGGATTCGTTAACAGTTGCAGTTGTCGAATTAAAAGATATGAATATTTACATTCTTGATGATCAACATTATGATGTTACAAAACGGTATTTCACCGAACTGTGAAAATTTCAGAGTCGCTGTCGAAAGTCGCGATACTCTCCCGAAGCCTTCATATCTTGAAGTGAAAATTTTGGAGGAAGTATTTGCACAGAACAGTGATTTGTCGCGAGTAAGAAGCGATAGCTCAAAAGAGAACAGCTCAACTAAACATCAACTTAAATCTAAGTCTAACTAAGTCTACGTCTAACTAAGTCTAACTTAAATCTAAGTCTAACTGTGAAAGTTGAGGTCGAGTAAACCATTAGTCTGAAAACTGTGGGTACTAAAACAAAATGAACAATTCTTTCAAAGTAGAAGAAAATTGCTTCAACTTAGCATTAGCTAAGTCACAAGATCGGTGCCTCGACAGTGGAACAACATCACATATGTGCTCAAAAGCCTCTAAATTTGGTAACTTAACATCTCATAATGTAGGAGGAGTGATGTTGTCAAATGGAAAACTGGTCCAACCTCAGGCAATGGTTCAATGTAAATAGAACTTAAAAACAAAGTTACAATAAGCTTATCAAAGGCACTACTTGTAATAATAATTATTTTATTGCCAGAAGCACAATTTACATAGAAAAATTAGGGCAATCGTCGAGTACAAGAAGTATGTTTAGAAACAACAACAATCGAGAACAAAAAAATTACAATGATAACAATGCTGTATCTTGAAAACAAAAATCATTGAACTTCAAAAAAGTCATTTATTTTATAAAGTTCACGTTTCATTGAATAGGCCTCTGTGCATTTCTTAAAATGGGATAAAGAACTGACAAAATGGCACTCTGATTTTTGGAGACGAAGAATGAAAAATGGTTGGCTATATTGATGGCGTTGTATTTAGGGCTATGCTTGTAATAGCTCTATTTCTATGTGATGGGGTTATAAGAGTTAGGGTGGGGTAGGGGTGGGGTTAGTTAGAGTCTCCTTGTGGCATAATCGTGGCTGAGGAGGTCATCTACGAAATGTTCCCGGTGTTTTCTGACGTAGAGCAAAACTGTCTGCCAGCAGAGTGAGAAGCCCCTCTCATGAAAAACTTGTACCAAACTTAACAACGAATTTACTTTCTGGTGGTACTTTGTCAAACAGATAAAGGATAGGTGTAAAGTCATATTTCATTAAGAAAAGCCTGTAATAGTTTATAGGTAAGCTTGAAAATGTGATTGCTAAAGCTATAAGAAAAGATCGGCTACATTATGTAGAACACAATAAGCCTGAAAAGCCAAGTTTAATAACATAATAAAAAGTTGAGGTTATGGCAAAAAAAAAAAAAAAAAAAAAAAAAAAAAAAATTGGCCCACTTAAATGAAATTGGCTTCAAATTAGCCAGGGAAAATGAAAAACTGCAGGGCTTAGAATCAATCAAAATTCAAGATTTTTAAACATGCATTAGAGGAAAACTTACCTGGAAACCATTCCCCAAAATGGTCAGAGATGACCAAAAGAGAAACTCCCTGTAATCCACTCCGACATTGTTGGACCAATGAGGTCAACCACACAAGGGGGTTGCAGATTTTTTGTAGCGTTCATCGATGGATATTCAAGATACACGAATGTATATTTTCTCTAACAAAAAAAGTTCTTAAATACTTTAATGAATATAAAAGTGAAGTTGAAAAGACCTGATCATATCAACACATAATTTAAAAATTACTCGGTACAATGCGGAATTAAAAGAAGATTATCAACATTTCAAATCCACCACAAGGTTTGGCAGAGAGGAAGGATAGGACACTCTTAGAGACGGATCCAGATGTTTGAAGTTAGAAGCGAACATGCCAACTTTTCTGTGGGCAGAAACTATATATTGCGCTGACTATCTGACAAATCGCTGCCCTTCAAACTCAATTAATGGAAACACGCCGGTTGAAAGATGGGTAGGAAAGAAACCGTCTGTGCGTCATCTTCAGATTTTCGGGGCAAAATCATTCGTTTATAACAAAAGCAATGAAGGAAAATTTGAATCTCTAGCTCTAAATGGTGTATTTGCAGGATACTCTGAAACTTACAAAGGATACGGAACATGGGCACCAAATACCTAATAAAAAAAGAGTTATTATGCCTAGGAATGTCAAATTCATTGATGAGCCATCCTACAAAAAAAAAAAAAAAAAAAAAAAAAAAAATCGGTACATGGTTTGTCTTAAGTTAAAAATATCTCAATTAAATTAGCTGCCAGCTGATCAGAAAAGACCGAATAATTTCAATCGTCCATTGGTATCCCAGAGAATAACACTATCGAATTTTAACTTCCTAAAAGTAACAGGAGAGAATTTCGCTGACTCAGCTAATTAGGAAAGAATCAATAATTTTAACCGTCTCTTAATATTCCAGGGAGTCTCCCTATCATATCTCAACTTCCTATGATGACACCGCCAACTGTACGTTGAACGGCTATTTTCTCTAATCAACCTATTGAAATACATAATTAATAATAGTGCAAAGAACAAGCATAGTGTTTCAAAAAAATATGAAGTGCATGCAAACCTTTTACTTGATGGGAAGATGACTTGGTCATAGATCATTTTGTTCCTCAACTTTACTATAAAGCGCAAAATTATGGGGCCCTGGTGCTGTAATGGTGTGATCTCAAATGCAGAGCGCGAAGCACCGAGTTTCAATAATGCATACACTAGATATAAACAGTGTTTAATAATTACGGACCAGTGTTCTGCGTAGAAGGGCTATCTAATACAGAAATAATAAACCTTTTTGTAATAATTTGCAGCGTATTTTTTTAGGAGGAAGAAGTGCTCACAATACGAAAAAGTGTGTTATTCCTGAACGCAAATCGGAACTTGAAAAAGTTTAATATTCTTCAGAAGATGTGTTGTCTGCCATGATCGTTTTGACATTGTAAAAAAATGAAAAAAGGGGCTCGATGTGCACTTACCCCGGGCTTTAAAACGATCTGAAAACTGACATTGATATCTGAAAATTTTTATATTGGATAGACTTAGGAAGATGTTCTAGGGGCACCGAATGCTAAACAACAATTGTTTAATGATTTATTCATATCGCTAGCTGTAATATAGAGACTTTCGTACGTTCACCTAAAGTCAAACTTTTGAAATTCTGGTATTCCTTACCCCAGCTAACCTTATATGTATTAATTAACCACAACTAGAAAATTATTGCCTTTCATGAATGTCCATACTTTGGTCTTCATCGGGTGATGGAGCTTCTTTCGTAGAATACTCATCTCCACCGTAAAACATAGCGAGATATATCCCTTGACTATTTCAGTCACTACCTAATTGTTCCAAAATTGTCATTATGTTGCTAAATACACTGGGTTTCTATCCCGAAATTACACGGTATCTAATCTAGGAACTGTAGTTGAATGAATATTGACCCTGAATGTTTAAGTGAGAAAGTTTGACGGGTGTGGAAAATACTAGTCTTACCTACTTCCTCTTTTAAGGGCTATTTCAACTAGACTGTCGAGCCTAGTAACACGAGATATAGATAACAACCGCGAGTTAGTGTTTTTAGTGTTCTACCATCAATTTTTAATCCTAGACTACCTAATCGATCCGCAAATCAATTAGTTAGCATCTGAATTACTGTTTCAGGCCTAAATCAGCGAATAACAGCTGATGAAAGTGCAATATTTTACTACACACGGAACTACAGTATTTTTTATGGCAATATTTGCCAGTTTCTTTTTTTTTTCTAAATCAAAATGAAGATGCTGAGTACAGTTTGGAGGCAAACATTACCTACTCTGTGGCGGCATGTAGGTATGTTTGTTGTGTGACGGGCCTAGTCAACAACCTGCATAAATACGGAGGTACATACTTACTTTAACTAATTTGTTACCTCGAGTTGTTGGCACCCATGTTAAGGGTGCGCGGGACCAAGGATTTTTCCGTTTCTTCCTGTTCTCTCAAAGTGTGTTAATGTTACATTCATCGAAAAAAAATTCCTACATTCATTTTTTAAATTGGTCCTCATACGTAGGTACGTCGCGAGTTTTTCCAAAAAAATAAATTTGAAGAAAATAGAAAATTTAAAAATTTATAGAATAAAAAATTACAAGTTTTTAGGTAGTGAACAGTTTCGTTGCTCTCAAAACAATGTAACATAATATAATACGATAACTTAAGAAAATTCGCACACAAGATCATGCTGCATTACTAGAACTTTTTTTTCAGTCAGAAATGTGTTACAGTCTTCACTGTCACCTTTACATAAGGTACCTACTACAAATTGAACTAGATTTTTCGCTTCAATTGTGGGTCTGGCAGTTGCACCACTTCTATCGTTGGAAACCATACATGACGGGTAATAATTACGTAATTTACTCGTATGATGAATGCAAATCGTTGAATCGCATCCCATATCCAAAATGCAAAAAATATATTCCTTGGAAAGCTAGGTTAGCTGAGTTATTCCATAGGCAAACTTTATAGGTAGGAGCCCTCAACCAATAAAGGAAGGAGGACGGGATTTGCGAATCAAAACCTCTGGGAAATCATGATTTCGCATATTTCGGGAAGAGATGTTAACATGCCCAAGTTGACCAGCCGTGGTCAGTTGTATTGATATCAAACGAACAACGATTGCTCTACTTCAAATTAGTTTAGGCATGGTATGTTATGTATGGTATTAGGTAACAGTTTTTCTTTTCTTTTGTGCTTGTCTGCATTGATTGCGTATAAAAAGGATTTCTATTGCCGTTACAACCATATTTACCAGAAAAACCATAAGTTTTAGCGAATTTTCGTGGAAAATGAAGCTATTGAAATGGCTTGAAAAATTTAAGATTCAAAATTTTTGAGACTGCTTTATTGAAATCCATTTTCTGAAACGAATCCTAGAGTTTAACACTTTTTCATATATATATATATATATATATATATATATATATATATATATACGTGTGCGAATTTGTGTGCGTCCTTCCAGACGATAACTCTCCTTAGGATTGAGATGAAAATTCCTTTCTTGCGCCAAAAATCAAGCTTTACAAATGAAAGAACGAGTTCATAGGCCAGCATGGAAGACGAGGTTACAGCCTAGGTATATTCAGAGGATATTCCCACGGGTTGAGGAAGCGACCATAACGGGGCATCAGGGAGGGGATCCTCCTACTTTGGTGCCTCGTGGAAGTAGCAGAGCAGCAGAACAAGCAAGAAGGCGGGATCATCAGTGGGTCCAGAAGTTGTGGAGGAAACATCCGGCTGGAAGAAGGTGCTGGAAAAAGCTTTGCGCCCTCTCCTGGAATTTATGGACTATTGGGCGCCACTCTTGAGTGCTCCCATCCAAAACCCTAGTGAGCCAGTGGTACCAGTGCACACCAACATGTGCTCGCCGGCGCATCATGACAAGGCACATAAGTGCCGTGTCAAAATCTCCACTTCTGCTGGACCCGATGGTTTTCCGCTCGACGCCAGAGCAAAGCACCAAATACAGTTAAGCTGCTCATCCTCAACCTGCTACTTCTACCAGGAAGACGACCCGAAAGTGTTGGCCCGTGCCGGGGCAGTTTTCAAAAAAAAAAAAAAAAAAAAAAAAGGTTAAGTGGGCCTGGAGGCCACCACACGATATCTGTATCATTAGTAGTCTTCCACCATTTCCAAAAGATTTGGGCACCTCGCCTCCAAGTGAATGGTGCCATAGTGAAGTCCAGAGAGCATTTTGGCCAGCAGATGGCACAACGGAGAACATTACAGTTCTGCTGGCCCCTATTAAGAAATGGCAGCACCATCATTCCCTCTGGGCGTCGCAAAGGCCTTTGACACTGTAAGCCATTTTGCCCTGATCTATTGTCTTTGTGGTGTGGGGCACCTGCTTGCTTAATTGAGTATGTTGCTTGCCTGTACCACGAGAGCGTGATGGTCTTCGAGGCAAGAGGCGAGATGTCAGGGCATGATGTCATTGGGCACACCAGGGGATACTCTTTCTCCGCTCCTCTTTAACCTAGTTGTTGACACAGCCTTGGGTAAGCTGCCAGCTGAAATAAGGTTTGATCTCGCCCCTGGGGTGCGAGTAAGTGCATTGGTTTATTCTGATGATGTAATCCTACTTGCCAAAAACCGTGAGGGCTTGCAGATTGCCTCAATAAGTGTGGGTCAGTCTCCTTGGTTCTGTCGGATCGCCTGCATCAGGTGAAGATGGTGAATAAGGTGTGTTTTGTCATAGCTGATGACATCGAAAAGATGTATAGACAAGTTCTAATTGACCCTGATCAAACACAATTGCAGTTGATTGTTTGGAGGAATTCCCCAAAAAAACCACTGAAAATCTATCGCTTGTTGACTGTTAGTTATGGCAATAGCAGTGCCTCTTGGCTTTCAACGCCGCAACAAATGGAAAACTACCTCTTCTAACATCGCTTGTGGAGCACTGGTACTCATCAAAAATGACCAGGCACCACCCTCTTCATGGACACTTGGCCGAGTTCAAGCTCTACATCCCGGGCCTGACGGAGTGGTTAGAGTAGTCACTCTTAAAACCACCTCTGGATTGTTCAAACGGAACGTTAGACTGCTGTGTCCTCTTCCAGTCACTGAGGACATTCCCTTTGATTCTTCTTTGAAGATCCCTCTTCAAGGTGGGGAAGATATGGATGAGCCCGTTAACCACTTGGCACAATAAACCTGGCTTTGAGAGACTCCCCACGCATTCTGTGGAGCAAAGGCAGAACCACAATAATGTATCCCTCCGCCGCCAACATGATTACAGACATCGCCGTTTTTGAGCAGTGTAGTTCGACATCTTCTATGAACATTTGCATTACTGTGCTGTTACTATCCCTTTTTGTAATTGAGTATTTAATACAATTTCGTTCGTTCCCATTAATTTGGTTCAATCATTTATATGCAGTCCACACCAGTCCTAGGCCTTAACAAGGGTCATAGGCACTCAAGTCTTCTCCTATGAAGAAATGCACACTCTTCTAACTCTCATCGAAGCGGTGTTAAATTCCCGACCTCTCTGCCCTCTTTCAAATTCACCGGACGATGACTTCAACTACTTAACCTCTGGACACTTCCTCATCGGTGTACCTCTCTTGTCGAGACCCGAGCTTGACATCACTGATGTTCCCCTCAATCGCCTAAATCGATTGCAAACAGTCAGCCACGCTCTTCAGTCTTTTTGGCGTAGATGGCGAAGAGAATACATTCACACCCTCATGCAACGCACGAAATGGACTTCGCCTAAAAGAACGTCGAGGTTGGAGATTTGGTGCTGCTTTACGACGCCCATTCCTCTCCGTTGTCTTGGTCTTGGGTCGGGTGGAGGACGTGAGGCCGGGCGTTGATAGTGTGGTCAGAGTTGTCAATGTTCGAACCCCTACTGGCTCAGTCCTGAGGCCGACCAACAAAGTTGTTGGACTTCCTCAGGAATAACTCCAATAACATCAATTTAACCCAATTTAGAAGTCATATTCTTCCTTTGATAATTTTCCTTTTCTTCAATATCTATGATAATTCACTTTCAATATCTTATTCAATTTTGTATTTTGATTAATTCATTTTCGTTTATACTTACATAAAGATCTACTTTATTCTTCAGGCAGACCACAATGATATCTAATTTTCTAAAGAATAATTTTTTTTTTTTCTCTCTCCTTTTCATCATACCATTCAAACATACATTTGGGTGGGGAGTATGTTGGGAAGTGGTGGAAGATAGGTAGTATGTCCTAACATGTCGTCCTATCCATCTGCCTCTACTAATACCTTTTATCAGATCAGTCAGTTCGCCGTCGGCTTTCCTCTGGCCCGCAACACCCTCCTGCTATTTCAGCGCACAAAACCAATATCCTTTCATTTTACATCACTACTCCCACTCGTTTATTAAGTCAATTCGCGAGTGAATGATCTTCCTGCAAACGACGGAGACAAACGGGGCCCCGCACATCGACTTCGATTAACCGGTTGGTGAGTTCCTTTCAAACCATCCATTCCTTTCGTTTTCAATTTACATATATATATTTTTTCCTCTATTCCATCATTGCTCTTTTTTTTAACATTTCAATGTAAATAGACAATCCGTATCGTACAGAACAAAACTAGGATTTTCAATCACTTTTGGCAAGTTTTCTAAGAAACAAAAGGTTGGAAGCGGTGTAATAGAAACGAAAGGTAATATTCGGGAGAAAAACTCTGCACATTATCACATTATTTCTGTTAGATATCTAGCCCTTCTACGCAGATAATTGGTCTATCATTATTATTAAACTCCGAATGTAATATAATGATCAGAACAAGGCATCATACCTCCGAGAGGGGCTCATACTTTTACGGTTCCAAGAACCCGCAATTCTACGCTTCACAGTAAAGATGTTTAGAAAGTGTAAAAATGATGCTTGAAGGAATCCACTTTAGCGCAAGCGCAGAATGGAGTAATGATTTGGGAAAAATGAAATTGGTAGGGAACAATTTATAGCATAACCCACCCATTCCCAGAAAATATAATCAAAATCTGATAAAAACTGGACCTTTTTAATGGAGTAAACTTTCGCGCATGCGCAGGAGCTAATAAAGATGCGATCATGATGAAATCAACATGGACTAATTAAACCATTGTTCTTCAAATAAGTACCAAAATTCAGCAGGATTAGGCGCATAGGGCGTAAAAAAATGATGCTTGAAGGAATTTACGTTTGCGCATGCGCGAAACGGAGTAATGATTTGATAAGCATGGAATTAGTAGTGGACTATTTGCATCCACATCAAATTTCATTAATATCAGATGAAAACTGCTGAGTTAAGGCTCGTTTAAAAAAGAACACACATACACTTTTTATTTTATTTTTTTTTTTCTCACAAAACTCTCCTTAAAGGCGGAGGAGGCACACCATTAAATTGAAAAATAAACAAATTAAATAAAAACAGTGGGGAGGACGCCCAGGTTTACCCGACGCTGGCTGTAAGTATAAGGGAAGTTGCAGGACAAGGAGGAAGAAATGGGATGAAAGCAAGTGCCCCTATAACACTACCACCAGTTCAGGTAAGAACCCCTCAGGACGCGGGTGGTGATACCACGGAGCACTCCCGCCCAGATGCCCAACTCGAGTAACTCCGTGGCACTTTTCCCACACCACACTCCGCGCCATGGCACTGTTGCAGCCATGACCTTGATGTTATTGGTCGCCACTTCTTTTAGCTCGGAAATCACTTGCCACAGGTCATTTCTGTCATAATTACTTATTTTAACCCGCCAGGTCTGCTCCATGTCCGTGCTGCCACTGACATGCTGGATATCCACGATTATGGCAGAACCATCAGGCTTGACGGCAACGATATCTGGCTTCCCACCCGGTCACTCGGGATATGATATATACTCTTTCATTCACCATCCCAACCGCTGGATGACAAAGCGCCTGCTATCTGCTTGGCCACCACAGCATGACGTAGAATGCCGCCACGGTGAGTACGAGGACACTGCAGCCCATATGATACAGATTCTAACTTTTAACCCAACAGGCTCGGCAAAGGGTGTCCACTGTACTGCGACTGCTCCATGAACCCCGCACTGAGGTGGTTAGTGTAACCACCCAGACGGCATGATAACGGCAGTAGTTGTGGGCCCCAATCCCCTCTGAAGGCCATTCCACCCAGTGGGAGAATTCCTGAATTCTCGAGACTCTATTAGCGACAAACGTGGTCCATTTGGACGGAGAACCATTGATCCATGATAGAGCAACGCGAGAATCTGTCCAATAAAAGGTGTCATCTATTTTGAAGTTGCTGAGCGAAGGAGTTACTTGTTTCACTAGGTTCACGAGAGGGACTGCAGCAAGCAGTTCCAGACGAGGGAGTGTTTGCAATTTTAGGGGTGCAACTCGAGATTTAGAAGTTATAAGTCGAGTCATAGCATTTCCATTGCAATCAATTGAACGCAGGTAAACACAGGCACCATATGCGACTGTAGAAGCGTCAGCAAATCCATGGATTTCGATACGAGAATATTCTCCAATCACTAATTGGCGAGGGATTTGGAGCTCTTTCAGAGCAAGCATACTACGCCCAAAAATTTTCCATTTTTTACAAAGAGAGGACGATAAAGGTTCGTCCCAGTCATATTCTTGGCGCCATAAATCTTGCATCAAGATTTTAGCCTTTGCGATGACGGGTCCCAACAAACCAATAGGATCAAAAAGTTTTGCAATAGATGAAAATAAATGTCTTCTCGTTATTTGGCAATCGGGGTCTTCAAATTTAACTTGATCAAATGAAAAAGAAAAACTATCTTCAGTGGGTAACCAGATTAGACCAAGTGTACGAACACAGGAATCATAAAATGAAATAGAGGATTGCACTTCGCGATCACTTTCAGGTATGGAGTTAACAAATTCCAACGAATTGGAACACCATTTTCGAATGTTGAGTCCCCCAAGTGCAAGGTGTGCAGATACTTCAGTACGGAGGTGTTTGGCTTCCTCAACACTTCTACAACCAGTGATAAGATCGTCAACATAAAAGTGATTTTGAATGATTTCTGATGATCGAGGGTAAGGATGATCTATAGTAAGCTGTTGAAGGGTACGGGTTGAAAGCCAAGAGGCACTGCTATTGCCATAACTAACAGTCAACAAGCGATAGATTTTCAGTGGTTTTTTTGGGGAATTCCTCCAAACAATCAACTGCAATCGTGTTTGATCAGGGTCAATTAGAACTTGTCTATACATCTTTTCGATGTCACCACAAATCAAAATAGGATAGGTTCTCGATCTGATTAGATGAGAGTACAGCGGAGATTGAATTGTAGGGCCAACAGATGAAATGTCATTCAACGAATATCCAGATGTAGTTTTGCAAGAAAAATAAAAAACAACACGAATTTTAGTTGTAGTAGAAGACTCTTTGAATACTGGATGATGTGGAACGAAGTAAACATTGGAATCTTTAATTTCAGAAGAATCTATTTCTTTCATGTGACCAAGTGCGATGTACTCATCAATAAAATTTTGATATTGAATTTTCAATTCGAGATTCTGCTCGAATCTTTTTTCCAAACCATGAAATCGGCAAACGGCTATTTCTCTGCTATCGCCCAACAATGTTGGAGAATTTTTTAGAGGTATTCGAACCACATATCTTCCATCTTGATTACGTGAAACTGTCGATTTGTAATGATCCTCGCATTCTCGTTCCTCTGGGGTGAACTTGAATGAACCACAAGAGGGTTCAACTTGCTCAACCTCCCAGAATTTACGAATTGACATATCGAGGGATTCCAGAGTGGCATTAGAAATAAGATGGCAATGTGTTGTCAAGGAAACAGTAGACCTTCCAGCAAATATCCATCCAAGCTTAGTTTCTCGGAGGGTCAACGAGAAATTGGGTAACTGGAATTCACATGCGCCAATTAATTCCCAGAATATATCTGCTCCAATGAGCAGTTCAATTTCATCTTGATTCTGGAAATTGGAATCAGCGAGAACGATGTTTGAAGGCAAAAACAAGTTTCTAATGTCAAAATTGATTTTTGGAATATAATCAGTGATTTTAGGCACGATTAAAAAATCCACAGTGCGAGAATAATTAGAAACTTTCGACGCAATTTTAGCCTCAGTGTGACTGCAGATAGTGTGCGAAGAATTTACGAAGCCATTAACCGACATGTTAATTGGTCTTTTCTTCAATCCAAGGCGATCGCAGACAGCAGCAGTCATAAAGCTGGATTGGGATCCGCAGTCAAGGAGGGCACGACAAGTTATTTGTTTTCCATTGGAACTGTACACCAGAACGTTAGCCGTAGAAAGTAAGACAACAGAAGGTTGACTAACAACTGAGGTGTAAGTAACAGGATTTACCAAATGAGGATTCGAATCAGCATGGTTTTAATCACTACTTGGAGACATCTGAGCGACAGTATGCGCTGTAGTATCGATAGAATTCGAAGAATTTTCAAATGATTGAGTTCGGTGCAAGAGCGAATTATGATTAGATTTGCAAACATTGCAACGATAAGATGATTTGCAATCTGAAACTCGATGCGATTTTTTCAGGTAATTGCACAACTGATTAGATTTTACATAGGAAAATCTTTCATAAACTGTCATTTTCCCAAACTTGGGACATTTGTGCAAAAGATGGGATTCGTTGCAAAGAATACAAGGGTTTGATGTTGTATTTTCAATTAGAAAACAACGAGATGGATTATTGATACGATCAGATTTGTGCGAATTCGAATTATTACGTTTATTTGAATGAATGGAAATATCCAATTTCAAATTTAAAGCATCCAAAACTTGACATTGATGTTCCAAAAATTCAAACATCAATTTGATATCGGGTAATTCCTTTGGAGGAATTTTGTTTTGCCATTCTTTATAGGTAACGGCATCTAGTTTGTTTGTAATCAAATGAATCAAGAGTGTATCCCAAGCGTCAGTAGGTTGACCAAGGGCTTTCAATGAACGAATATGTTTTCGTGATGTATCAAGAAGCGATCTAATATTAGTAGCTGACTGTTTATCAATTGTTGGAATGTCAAACAATTCTCGAACATGCTTCAAAACAGCACGAGTTGGATTGTCATAACGATCCTTTAAAAGTTCAATCGCAACGAAATAATTATTTGCAGTCAATTCCAAGGATTCGACAACTGCATAAGCTTCTCCGCGCATCGAATTCTTGAGATATTTCAACTTGATCGGGTCTTGATAGAGCCGATTTTCATGTACGAGTTCCTTAAACATCGAAAAGAAGCTTGTCCATTGATCAAATTGACCAGAGAATGTCGGGAGACTAATTGGCGGCAAACGAACATCGGAAGTTGTACTCGAAGGCGATTGTGGAGGGGGGAGATGATCCGGGGCTGGCGAAAACAGTTCGTCCCCACGAGCGACAACGACATAATATTTCGATTCGAACTTATCCCGCAACTCATTTTCGATAATAATCGAATCGGGATCATCAACTTGTTCTTCAATCTCTGATTGGATAGTCTGAAAATCGTTCCATGTATCCTTAATTTTACTTAATCTAATTCTAAATTCACATATTGGAATATTTTGAGGGTCTAAACCTTCCAAAAACAATTCAAATTTGTCCAATCGGGACGTAATAACTGTTCTACGCTTGTAAAGGGTGGAAAGAATCGATGTTTTAGGTTTACCCATGGTTATCGAGTTTCAATAATCGATTACAAACAATAAATTACGAAACAAATACAAAAATTAGTCAAAATAACGAGAAATAGGCATCACAACATGAATAAAACGAAGAAAAAATAATGTATGTTGGTATTGAATCAATGAAACAAAATGTAATGCGAATATCCAACGCAAATGCAATAATCGAAACGAAATCGAAGTGAGTGTACTACAAATACGATCAATGGCGAAATTGTTCGTGATATTTTACTGTGCTGACTCAAATATTATCCGTACGATGTATGTACGCTGATATGAAACGAAACTGTACTCAAGGTATTACGAAATTATTATAGATTGGAACGATTACGAGAGGATTACCTTGGGGGACGAAAGGGTTGGATAGGAAGAGGCTCAATGGCGATGGAATGTTCCGTGATCCGTCTTCCAAAGCGATGTTGTTTTCGACTTCAATAATCAAATCCGGCTCGAAGGACCAAATGTTAAGGCCTAGGACTGGTGTGGACTGTATACAAATGATTGAACCAAATTAATGGGAACGAACAAAATTGTATTAAATAATTACAAAAAGGGATAGTAACAGCACAGTAATGCAAATGTTCATAGAAGATGTCGAACTACACTGCTCAAAAACGGCGATGTGTGGAATCATGTTGGCGGCGGAGGGATACATTATTGTGGTTCTGCTTTTGCTCCACAGAATGCGTGGGGAGTCTCTCAAAGCCAGGTTCATTGTGCCAAGTGGTTAACGGGCTCATCCAACCCTCTTCATGTGAAATTTCGTTGATTTCACCGCAGCTTCGACGAGACCGTTGAAATTCGGGGAATAGGGGGGTGATGAATCCATTCGATGAATCCACGTTGTCCTAAGTGCTCAATGAAAGATGTCCTCTGTGGTGAATTAACCACCCACTTTCATCAGCCCTTTTCAGGGCTACCACATTTAAATTCTCAAGGTAGAATTACACACTTAAGACGTCGGGTTAAGCCCACGCAAAACAAAGTATTTCACCCGAGAGTTTTCACGAAAAACTCTCTCACGGACGAAATATCCGCACGAAATCAACAAGCCAAACACCCACTGCGGGAGAGAGGCTCGACAAGACAACACATAAAAGTTGCCTTGAGAACAACAGCCCAAGGAAACGATCAATTGACCTCTACGGAGCTCAAGGGCGAGGCTAACAAACCAACTCAACAATCTTATGCACAGATTGTGAGAGAAACTATGCGAGCCAATAAAGAAACACCTGGTAAGCTAATGAAATTAAGCGGACCAACCAGGAGACAGCCCGGATGAGCTGAGAATTTGAGAAACTAATTTGCATACTAACCATAAAGTGGCCACCCCATCGGAGGCGGCCACCCCCCTATAAATACCACGCACGGAGCCCAGCGTGCTCATTCGAATCTCAACCCTCAAGCTGATGTCATCTCTCATCTCCGACGAAGTGACTACACGCATCGAGCCAGATTTTCTACCTTCCCATTCTCAACGACTTCTTGGTAGCTTCGAGTTCGGACTCCTCCACTCACTACCCAACAAAGCTCTTTTCAATCAGGTCATCGCCCGGTGCAAGCTAAGATTTCTATCTCACTTGCACGCCCGCTGGGGTGACTTAGCCGTGCCACCCGGACCTCGCAGCCCTAAGCTCTTGGTCGCCCGCAGGGACACGCCAGTTAATCGCACTTCTCATACGATCCGATTAACTGTCCAAGGAAGTCCTTCTAAGGACTCGGAGAGGACCCTAACATCGATCTGGGAGAAAGATCTGTTAAGCGAGTCCCTCCTCTTCAAAAACCCTTTTTCAGAGCCAAAAAGGTATTTCCGAACAGATTTTATATTTCGTTCGTACGATGGAGAGAGGTCCATCTTTCCTCGGAGGAGCCAGGGCGGAGGATCTCGGAGCGGGCGGCAAATGCCCCGAGACACTCGATCCACCCGCATTCCAACAACGATCCACAGCTAATTTCAGTGATGGGATCGACGCGTTGCCTACCAACTCTGCGACAGACTTGGTGATTACGCATTCACCTGTACAACAGGTCGAGGATACTTTCCAGACCCTCTCGGAAAGTAATTCTACCTTCAAGCATGAATATCCTCGATATTCAACGCACGGTTACTCCGCCGACACGAGTGCATTGTACACTTCCGTCATGCATAAATCACACGATCGAAACGGTACTTTTCAGTACTCCGATCAAGCCAACTCGGCTCCGCGGACAAATATCTGCCTAAAACCCGATTATTACACGGGAAAACAATACCCAGCTCGACAACCCCAAGAGGTTCGAGCCGAGCCTAGCGCTCCTCACGGCCCGACAATGAACGAGCCTTATAATTCTAAGATCAACCCCGTTGACCTTGACAATGTTGCTTATTTCCCGTCCGGAAACCACCTAGGGTTTAACCCTCATAATCAAGGCATGGGTACTTTTCATAACACCCCACTTGGTCTACCTACACCGAGTAAAACGTATATAAATCCACTACATCCTCGATTGTTGGAGAAACTGATTTATTTCTTTGGGTTCCCTTGCACAGCCGATGAAATTTCGTCCTCGATCTGAATAAATTTTTGTTGGGAGTCCTGTGCGTGCTATAAAACGATCTAATGCTGCTAAGCAAGCTTCCGTTGATAGGGCGGAAACGAGTACAATATGAGTGGCTTTTACTGCCATACACACAAAAATTGCCACATTTACTTTAGTTTTAGCTGCAGTGCGTCGCAAAGACGTTTTGATGTAAAATGGACCAGCAAAATCTATTGCAGTGTTGCGGAAACAACGATTTTCAGAAAAACGGGACTTAGGTAGATCATACATTTGAGATTGCTTAGGTTTAGCTATAAATTTGAAACAAACTAAACATTTATGAAGCCTTGATCGAATAAGCTGTCGAATCGAAGGGATCCAATAATATCTTTGAACGAGGGCTTGAACAATTTTCGGACCACCATGTAAGGAGTTCAGATGATAATGTTCAACGATAAGAACCGCGAGAGGACTCTCATTTGGTATTAATAGTGGATGCTTAGTTTTCAGAGGAAGCGGAGAATTCTCGAGTCTACCCCCCACCATGACGAAACCTTCCAGTGAGAGGAATGGTGTCAGACTTCGATATCTATTAGAACACAATTCACCATTTCTTAAATGGTTGATTTCCTCCGCAAGATGATGATATTGGGTGATACGAATAGCACTTGATAATGCTCGGTTGAGTTCTTCAACTCTCATTGGACCTTTGATGTATTGTTACTTAGGCGAAAACCAATTTTCGCAGAAACTTATGATACGAATAAGTTTTGATAAAGTGGAACACCTTTCAATGAGAGGCAGAATAGGAGAAACTACAATTTTAGTAGTTGCGAAGGTATTTCGTGGTTTCATTTCGGGTATTGTGTCTGGAATGATGAACTGACGAGATGGCCATTGTGACAAGTCATACAACAAAAAATAAGGACCATGCCACCACATGTCACATGTAATTAATTCGGAGGCGAGTAAACCGCGACTGGCTATATCTGACGGATTTTGTGAAGTGGGTATATTCCGCCAACATATGGGAGTGTTTTCAGTGATTTCAACCACTCTATTCGCAACGAATGTGACTAATTTAAAGGGCGGTGTATGAATCCACGAAAGTGTAGTGGTGCCGTCGGTGAAGAGATGCAATTCCTCAACCGGAAGGGCATCCACCATGGTCTGAACAGAATGAACTAGGCAAGATAGTAGAAGGGCAGCACAAAGCTCGAGCCTACGTATAGTGACCGTTTTGAGTGGAGCTACTTTGGTTTTTGATTTTATCAAGTTGCAAGACACAGAACCATCGCTTTGAACCACACGAAGATAAATCACCGCGCTCATTCCTTGCTGAGATGCATCACCAAAGCCGATAAGCTGAGCCGAATGCCAATTGGCATGACCCATAATATAGCGAGGAATACGAAGTTGAGATAGAGATGGAAGATCTGTAGTAATCTAAATCCATTCTTGAGTTAAATCATTTGGAAGATGATCATCCCACTGTAATCCTACAAGCCAGATTTTTTGTAGTAGGAGTTTCAAAGTGAAAACGACAGGCGCTATATAACCATTTAAATCGTAGATGTGAGCAATCTGAGAGAGAACAGCGTTTCGTAGGTTCCTTTATTGTAAAATCCTCTATCATATAACAGAATACATCAGATACTGGATCCCACTCGGTACCTAAGACTTTTATAGATTCCACAGATCCCAAAAGGCGGGGATGATCGCGAAGCTCTGACGCTATGACATCAGATACACGCTTATCGGAAGATGCCCATTTGCGAAGAATGAAACCACCACTAGCTAGTAGTTGAGTAAGGTCGTTATGAAGTTTTACTGCTTCTTCATGGGATGAAATTGAACACACTATAGTGTCAACATAGCAGCAAGTCGAAAGGATTTGTGCAGCTAATGGGAATGAATTACCCTCATCGTCACAGAGCTGTTTAATACCCTATGTGCGATATATGGAGAAGAAACCATACCGAAAATGAGACAAGTTAGTTCCCATTCCTGAACTGATTCGTTTGGATCGAATCGGAAGAGAAAATGTTGATATTTACGATCTTCTTCGTTTAATGCTATTGCGAGAAACATACCCTTCACGTCACATGTGAGGGCTACAGGATGGAGCCGAAACAGAAGAGTGATATTTCCTATGTCGGATTGTAATTTGGGTCCGGTACAGAGAAAACTATTTAATGTTTGGAAGGTGAAACATGTTTCTGATGGGTTGAAAACAACTCTCAATGGGCTAGTGTTTGAATCTTTTACAACACCGTGATGAGTGAGAAGATAATCTGATTGAGAGCCCTTGATGTACATAATCGAGAATATTATTTTTATAGAGCTGGGAATACGAAGAATCTCGATGAAAACGAGTTTCCAAACTTGCAAGGCGTTTATGAGCAATCTCTCTATTCCAGCCTAATAAAGGACGTCAACGTCTTTAAAAGGTAGACTAGCAATATATTGGCCAGAAGAATTACGACGGATAGTTGATCGGAAGTGATTTTCGCTACATTCATCCTCGGGCGAAAGTGGAACGTTTGAGGATATTTCCTCAAGCTCCCAGAATCTTTTGAGAGTCTCATCAATAGAATTTTGAGAACTTTGGACCATGAATGACTGACGTTGGGAACCATTAACCTGGGTTTCAACATTACCGCTGACAACGTAGCCGAATATGGTTTGGGTAGCCGAAGGGTTACCACGAATCGTAGTAAATGGTTGACTCAGAATTTCCAATGACGCCTGAACTCCAAGGAGCATACTAACTTTCGATTTCACGTAGAAATTCGGATCTGCGAGAGGGATTTGTGAAAACCGAGAAGCAACAGTATTTGGTAGTGTGGCGGAAGGAATGTCAATAGCGATACGAGGAGTAATCACAGCTTCAAATATTATGACATGATCTGGATCATGCATGGAAGATAAGGTACATGATGTAATTCCTTTGACAGGGAGCGGGCCCATTTGTCCGAAGCCAGTGACTTGATAGGGACACGGCTTCCGAGGAAGTCCTAATATTTGGGCAAGTGATTCGGATATGAAATTAACCTCAGATCCACTATCAATTATGATGCGATAGGGGCCATACCACTGACCGGACGAATGAAGGATTCGTACCTGAGCGGTACCGAGAAGTACTTGACTTGAAGAAACAGCGATTCTCAAGGCGACAAGAAAGGACATTAGTAGTGACCGCCGAACTGGATGAAGCAGTTGTGTGATTTGCGGTAGTGTGTACTACCGGAGAATTATGAAAAGCGGATGAACATTCATTTTCCGACTTGGGAGATTGAGTGCATAAATAGCGATTGTGTTTTGTGTTGGAACACCACCGATATTGGCCTAACGAAGAACAAGGTTTGTCAGGATGATAATATAAACACATCGTGCAATAATTCAAGGATTTGATTGTGTCAATACGCTGTGGTATGGGCATTTCTAGGAATTTCCAACACTTGATAATCCTATGAGTACCCTTCGAACACAATTTAAAAAGATGCAATGACGAAGCCCTTTTCTGATTATCAGTTGATTGTGTTGCAAAAAATGTTTTGCGTGGATTGAGTTTAGAGACAATAGATGATTTGTTATTCACCTTATTAGCATCTACAGGTTTTAGTTTAACTGGATCCTGATTGGATATTTCATCAATTAAACACTGATTCTGAAGGAAAGATATGAGCTGGTTGTAAGTTGGAACGGGTGTGGATATATGTTTCTTTTCGAAAGCTTCACGAGTACTATAATCCAACAATCTTAAAATAAAGTGTAGTAGAAGTGCACCGCCAAGATCGGGTAATTTCATTCTTTTGATCGCCTCAACATTAATATGAACAGTGTTTACTAGCTCCCTTAGTTGCACAATGGAATGTTGTTTGATCGGTTGCATGTTCAAGATTTTGTTGAAGTGATAAGAAATTCTAACTCTCTGATTGCCATATTTATCTTTCAATGTTTTGAGAGCGAGATTATAGTTAGCTGAATTATACGGAATTGAATCGATTGAATCCTTAGGTTCACCGGCTAAATGTGATTTCAAATAACTAAATTTTTCGATCTTAGATAAATCGTGATTTTTATTGACCATTGATTCAAAGAGAGAGATAAAGGATTCAAAATATTGAATATCACCTGAGACACGGAAGTTAGTGAAAAAACGTTGCCTATTTCCACGAAAAATAAAGAGTTACACTGTTAAATCGATTTCGACGGTTAGGCCATCATCAGTAACAAACAATAACTAATAACAATAACTAGCTATTGTTTGTAACTGATGATGGCCTAACCGTCGAAATCGATTTAACAGTGTAACTCTTTATTTTTCGTGGAAATAGACAACGTTTTTTCACTAACTTCCGTTTTGAAATGGGTTTCCACAACTTAGTCGCGAGTGATTTAGTTCACCTGAGAATGTAGGTATTTTGATTTCTGGTAAAGGTCGCCTCGAAGATTGAGATGTTGTAAGCGCAACAGTATTGGTAGATGGTTGCGAATTGTATTTTTCAAATTCAGAAATACAAGCCAAATATACGTCATCAAAACTCAATTGAACTTTAGCAGTATCATCAGTTAAATCAGGATTGACGGAAAGTAAACGTTCTATCTCAATGAGAATTTCTTCGAATTTGGCTGACAGAGCTTTAAGGTTCTTGCATCTTGCGATGAAGTTATCTGTTTGTGCAGGTAATTTAGAAATTAATGCGTAAGTGGCTTGCAGTTGTTGCCAATATCGTTCACGGCTGCCCTGGAGTGCCTTCAAAGCCTCCGCTGCCTTGGACATTACGAAGGATGGAAAACGTAAACAAAGGCTTAGCAGAGTTCTCGGATAAGCCTACTGACAAGAATACTAGGTACCAACCTAACTTGTTTTGGCTAAATGAGTGTAACTCCAAAGAGAATCCCCTGAAAACTGAACAAAGGAGAAAGTACTGAGAAGAGGGGAACTGAACCTACGCAACGCAATTCTAATATGGCTGACCACAATGAACTATATATTAAACAAATTACTCTCTTTAATGGACTGTAAACAGGGTATGAATATGATCCGGCTCGAAGGACCAATTTTATGTTCGATACGGATTGTCTATTTAAATTGAAGTGTAAAAAAAGAGCAATGATGGAATAGTGGGAAAATGATATATATGTAAGTTGAAAATGAAAGGAATAGATGGTTTGAAAGGAACTCACCAGCCGGTTAATCGAAGTCGATGTGCGGGGCCCCGTCTGTTTCCATCGTTTGCAGGAAGATCATTCACTCGCGAATTAACGTAGGTAATAAACGAGTGGGAGTAGTGATGTAAAATCAAAGGATATTGGTTTTATGCGCTGAAATAGCAGGAGGGTGTTGCGGGCCAGAGGAAAGCCGACGGCGAACTGACTGATCTGATAAAAGGTAGGAGTAGAGGCAGATGGATAGGACGACATGTTAGGACATACTACCTATCTTCCACCACTTCCCAACATGTTCATTTTTCCTTCACATTTCATGAGCTAAGAATGGGGAAGTAGGCCTGGAATTTTTTTTTCGGATTTGCTTCTTTTAGAGGACATTTCTCCACATCGACTGAGACCAACTGCACGTTTTTAGGTAGGGAAATAGCAGTGGTGCGATTTATTTTGTGAGCATTACAAAATCACGACCCTCGTCGAAACGGGGTTCAACTATTAGCTCATCTTGTCTATTATACTTTGGGAGTCAATGCACGCTATGTAGGTATGCTCAGACCAACCATATATATATATATAACTCGGCGCTTCGCGCCTCGCCGGGGGGCTTCTCCCCCCTGGACCCCCCGGATCTTTTCTCTTTTGTACTGCGTAGAAAACGAGGATAATTTGCTATGTAATTCTTAAATTCAAAAAATAAAGTCGTTTTTTCCTCTTTTGTACATTTTTATTCGTTCATTTTACATAAAAAAATGGATATAAAAAAATTTGGATATAAAAAAATGTTCAAGCCTGGCTGGGATTCGAACCTACGATGCGCATGAACGTGCTGCTTGGAGGTGCTGGATTTTCGTCACGGACGTTACAAAAAAAGTTGTTGGGGGTCGGGCTAAGAATTGCATAGCAATTAATATAAATATATATACAGGTTCTTGAGGATCGGTCGGTTGAATCATAAATGCTTTGATTTGGCGACGTTTCAGAAATTTTTTATTTCTATTCTATTATCAAATGTTGAACTTAGTATACGTCAATGTAACCAGTCATTACCACACCTAGAATAGACACCACAAATAATTATAAAAAACAACACCACAGATTCCTATAGTATACCTTGTAATTCTTATCTTCTTGTTGTAGGGCTTGATAATAGAAATAAAAAAATTTCTGAAACGTCGCCAAATCAAAGCATTTATGATTCAACCGACCGATCCTCAAGAACCTATATACCTACATATTGCTCCAACGGTCAATAACGAAACAAATCATATTGTATATATATATATATATATATATATATATATATATATATATATATATATATATATATACAAGTTAATGGTTCTACTGAACTATATATGTGAATGATTAATTTAGGAAATAAATTTCACAGATAAAAGACGAAAGAAAGGAAAATCTAATATTTCGATGAAAATCTTGGTCGCTGATATAGAATATAGTAGAAGAAATGATTGTTTTCTTGCGTCCTGATTTCTTGGGAAAAACTCGTATCCAAGGCTGAGATGCTGGCTGAAACGATTATTAATTTTTGCAGTGTTCAATAACTGAAGGTATTGAACACTACAAAAATTAATAATCGTTTCAGCCAGCATCTCAGCCTTGGATACGAGTTTTTCCCAAGCAATCAGGACGCAAGAAAACAATCATTTCTCCTACTATATTCTATATCTGTGACCAAGATTTTCATCGAAATATTAGATTTTCCTTTCTTTCGTCTTTTATCTGTGAAATTTCTTTCCTAAATTAATCATTCATATATATATATGTATATATATATATAATATATTGTATAATATATATATATACATATATATATATATATATATATATATATATATATATATATAGCGGCTCCGTAGGCTGCTCAAGTCGATTGGGTGAATAGGAAACAGTAGTGAGCTATGTGTTTTCTGAGAATCGGTTGCTTAGGTATGAGGTAGGGGAACGGGGGGCTCATTGGTACATGGGGCACAGTGAAACAACGAGTATAATTCAAATAAAAGAGGGAGTTAATTGAAGGAGCAAACACCAGAGTGCGCTACAGTAGCCCCTCTTTCACCCAACGCCCTTGTGCCTCCATTCTAGTCTTCCTTGGAGAGCCGTAGTAAAAAGTCAGATCTGCTCATAGTCAACAAAAATTTTGGATTGACGAATTTTTTCATTCAGGACATAAGTAAAAACTATTTTCATTTCATCCTACTGATGTTTTGAATCAGTTTCATGTGCAGATTAGGCTGTATGGTTTACATTGAGTTATGTTGTTTATAATCTGGCATGGAATCAAAGATATACTAAGTAGGCGACTGGGGCTGTTTGAAACATAAAAAAAGGGGATCATTGAAACGTTTCAAGGTGCCCCAGTCAGATGTTTCATTGTGCCTCAATTCTATTAATCTTAACAAATTTCTTAGACGACATCGGAGATGATTTTCCTACCAGTGTGATAAACCCCTAACTCCAGCACCTCTGCAGGACAAGGTGAAAGTGATGAGGTTATTAGTAGCGCTCTGAACACAGAAAATAATCGAAATCACATTTTCGTTAGCCCAGAAGATTTCTGTGGTTATCCTAAGGCTAGTGCTAGAAAAATAACAGAAAAGGAAGGGTAAACGGGAAAAGTATATTCCTACAAATACTCCTGAACGCAACTCAATAACCGAGAAAAAGAAACTAGAAGAATCCAAAAGGCAAGGGGCTAAAAGAAAATTAATTCAAACTACAAGAATAAATGCTGCTGCCAAGAAAACTGCAGCTGATGAATCATCATCATCAGATGAAGACATCGCGATTCCCTTTGTTGATACTGACGGTGACATGGACTTCAACGAAGATTTTTTCGTTGTTGAGCCCAACAGTTTTGCCGAAATGGAAAGACTACCAGTTCCAACAGAGTCCCAGTGCAATATTCGGTTGGAGACAAATTCAGGAAGTTTCAAATGGGACGGGTTGTCAACAACAAAGATGTGGAAGGAGACTATGAAGTCAAATTTTTACGAAACACAGGAAATAATAAGTTTATCGAGCCACTGTTGAAGACATTGCATTTGTGGCTGAAAATGTCATAAAAATGATTTTGCGGCCTAATTTTTCTCGGGACATTAAAAGACAAAATAGATTTGTATCTTTCGGAGTAGATTTTTTGCTGATGAATGTGGGGTAAATAAGACTGATAATGAGAGTAAGGCTAATAATATGGGTTAAAGATTGATTAGAATTTGACCTTTAGAACTACTTACTTGATTTTATTTCGACTGAATTGTATAACAAGTATAACATTCTAACTTATTAAACATTTAAATTTTCAAGATTAGGAAGAATGAAGTTTTATTTGAGGCGATTTAAAAAAAAATTATTTGGTTGTTAAAAAATGTCATTGCTCGTAAATTGTACTTGTTTGGTCAATGCCTACATAATATTTTACTTGTTCGGTATTTTTAATGGTATTGACTATCTTATTGAAGTACTTAAAAAAGCCGCGATTTGAAAGAATACGTTCCAACCATACGAATGAAATGTTTGGAAAAAAAGAAACTATGTTATGGACGAATCCTTTAAAAACTATTTGTACCTAGTCGCCTGGTAATAGATTTTAATTTTCTTGAAAATATGTTTCTTTTTGACCTATACATGTAATGTAATAGGACGTTTCAAACCTGTAGTTGCTACAATTCAGGTACTTTATTTTCGTATTGCAAAATAAATATGTAGTTTCCGAAAAATGCAACTGATGTTCTCATACAAAACCCCTTGTTTCACTGTTCCCCATGGACTGTTGCAAGGCACCCCACGTAGGGGGCACAATGTAACAAAAGTCAAGCAAAATTAAAATAGTTATAGCGATGACTGTGTGATTAACAATCGACTGGAAACCTAGCAATAGTCTTTAGACATGTTGAAAAGTATTCCTATACTGCTTTGATTTCAATACAATTGAAAATGAAGCCAGGAAAAATATGCATAGAAAAAGTGTTCCATTGTGCCCCCCGTTCCCCTAGTCATATTCGGCCTATAGGCTCAAGATAGCAATTTTTGAACTATGTGTCTGTCGTCTTCATGCCTACTTTCGCCGTTGTTGCTCTTGCCTAGTCATGTCCATATCCTTCACAGGTGAAACAAAATATATTTGGGCTGTTCACGCCGTTTTTACGAGGTTTCTGCGTCCTCAAAAACATTAAATTGACCTCAAAAGCGGCAAAAGGACACTATGAATCGGCGAAATGTCCCAAATGAAGTTCACCTAGTCTCTCACTAACAACTCCCTCCCATGGTCCCTCCAAATCATACCCAATGAATGGACAAGATAAAAGGTACAAAAATCAAAATAAGCTGTTTTGAGCCTTTAGGCTGTCCGTCCAGTGGACGCGATTTCGCGCGAAGAGGCGAAGACGCGAAAAGAGGCGAAATCCCGCGAACGGTTCGCCTCCTTTCAAATACACTATTTTAAGTGAGTCCACTGTAAGCGCTGCGGTTGAGCGAAGTGGGGCGAAAAGGGCGAACGCGAAGAGAATCAAACCAGTTTGTTTTTCAACGCGCGAACAAGCGAAATGGATGCCGACGACCAACATTAAAACGACCGTAACTTCCTCAATTTAAGTGGAAATTCAAATCTGATTACACCATTGGAAAGAGTGTTAAATTTGCTACCTCCCTGATGGGAGAAAATGGGCATCGTTCAATGGGCGAAATGGGTGAGAAAGGAACTTCAAAAGGAAAATTTGTCAAATCTTGGAGATCTCCACTTTTTTCAAGCGCTCAAAGCTTAAAATCCGACAAGTGAAATTTTACCAATATTTTGCTAATCAGGGAAAACCCTTACTTTTTATGTTGAAAAAAATTGTTTTCTCAATGAATCCAAAAAAATTTAATTATCTTGAAAATTTACCTTCTACGGAAATACAAGTTTAGGGCGGATTTCTACGTATTTTTTAACTCTGAATCGAATGGTAACACTCGCAGATCTCCCGAACCCCTCATAACCAAGTTTTAAATTTTAACACACAAATTTGAGTTCATTTGATACGATAAAATTTATGTGTTTTTAGTTAGGGGTGAAACTGTTTAGCTAAAGTATAAAACTCGATTAGAACGGGGAGAGATCTTCAAGTGTTATTATTCGATTCAGCCTAAGAAAAATACGTAGAAACCGACCCCAAACTCGTATTTTCGTAAAAGATCATGGGGTGGGGGGGGGGGGGATTTATTGCAAGAAGGTTGGCAACATTAAAACATAGTTGTCTTCCTTAATTACAAAAGTAAAAGTTAAATTAACAATACCGTTAAAAAGCAGAGGTTTTGGCGCACACGGGCAAAAATTCACAGAACATATTATAGGAACATATGAATGAGCGTTCGAAAAAAGTCGAGATATGGTTTGACCAATTTTCCTTTTCAAGTTCATTTTTCACCCGTTTCGCCGATTTAAAAAAATGTGGTTTTCATGAGAGGGGTAGAAAATTTTACGCTCTTTCCAACGGTTTAATCAGATTTGAATTTGCATATAAATTGAGGGAGTTATGACCGCTTTAATATCACGACGACGAATTGATTGTTTTAGTGCAGGAGCGACCACCCCTGTGGAATCAAAAGTAACCACAGTACTACTTGAGAAACGTTCAAGTTAAATTGTGGGATGAAATTGGAGCGGAAATGAAGACGCCAGGAAAATGGTTTCCCTGCAATTGGAGGTCCGAGATATCCGGCCCTCTACCTTTGAATGAATATATTCAAAGGTGCTATTTTTCATCCAGAAATAGTTGAAAAATGACTCTGAAGATAAGCCCTCCATCAGGTGACGCCACTCTCGAAGCTGCGGCAAATGTAGGAAAACATTGCTCACCCACTCTTCCCTGATAATATCCCGTCGAGCCGCACGTCTTCTGCTTAGAACTGGGGAGTCCAATAATAATAATGATAATAATAATAATAATAATAATAAAACATTTATTGTCCCAAAGACATAAATTTTGTCCATATTGGATCACATGAACCACGTATGGTAAAACTACGATAAACTGTACATTACGGCCACATTCTTGATAACATTTCGAACTACTAATTACCTACGGTAGAAAGAAAATTAGTGGAAAATGGTCGAATTGGACTGGCTTCGCGCTGTTGATTCGCCTCCAATGGACGGGGTCAGTTCGCGCGAAGAGGCGAAGGGGCGAACTAGGCGATTTCGCCTCTTCGCGCGAAATCGCGTCCACTGGACGGACAGCCAGGCCGAGAGTGGCTACCTCATACCTGCATAAACACACCTCAGAACACACAGATCTCACTACTGCTATCCTATCCATGCAATCGACTTGAGCCTACACATCGGCCAGATAGATATAAATTTTTTTGATCTGAGCATACATAGCTACATAGTGTGCATTGATTCCCAAAATATAATATACAGGATGAGCTGATAGTTGAACCCGGTTTCGTCGAGGGCGTGATTATGTGTAATGTCTAACAAAATAAATCGCTACTCTGCTATTTATTTTCCGACCTAAAAACGCGCAGTTGGTCTCATTTGATGCGGAAAAATGTTTTCTACAAGACGCAGATCCAAAGAAATGTTTCCAGGCCAAACTTCCTATTCTTAGCTCATGAAAAGTGCAGAAAAAACTCGGCGCTCCGCGCCTCGCCAGGGGGCAAGCCCCCTGGACCCCCGGTTACCTCTATTTACATACTTCGGACGAAATTATTGAAACACAGAATGTGTTTGCGTTGTCGCGCAACCAAGTGACAACCAAACAAGCGTCATTGTTTACTATTCATTTATAACATCAATTTATATAGTTATAGTATGAAACTACGAAAATTGCGTTGTCGCGCAACCAAGTGACAACCGAACAAGCGTCATTGTTTACTATTCATTTATAACATCAATTTATATAGTTATAGTATGAAACTACGAAAAAAAATACGAAATAAATTCGTGATAAATCAAGAGCTTTCCAACGAATGGTGAACGATTTCTGTGCGATTAAAATGGCGGAAATTCCATTTCCCTACCAACGGCTCGGTTGTACGTGAAAATCATCCGTCACACATTTCGTTCCCGTCCCGCGTTCCATTTTCGGCTAGTTAGTCCATGGCTAAAACACATTCTGTGGTAATATAAAAACTAGGATTTTCCCACACTTTCCATGAGTTTTTTAGGAAACCGGAGGTTCGAAAGCGGTGCAATAGAGAAATTGAGGTATTATTCGCGATCAGCGGAAAAATTTACATAAATTAGGCATCTTTAGAAGGCATTTAGGTAACCAGGAAGAGTGTTTTATGAAAAATCCTGAAAAGTTTGCGCAGAAAAAAGTGAAAAAAGCTATGTCATGGGAAAACGACCTAACCGAAAAAAAAAAACGAACCACGGATTCAGATTCAGCTCATCAACTCACCTAAGGAACCGACAAGCTCTTGCCGAATGCAAGAAATACCACCCTTAAATTTGTTAAAGTAGTGTAATTTACGAAATTCGCTCATACGATCATGAGGCTTGAATGGAACTTACGATTCATGTTTGATAACTTTTGGTCAAGTAGTTTCGCGGAAAAGCTCTCTACTTTTTTTTTTTTTTTTTTTTTTTTACAGAATGTGTTTTGTCCTTGGCCAACCAAAACGTCACGAAAACGTGTTGCACAAATTTCTGATGATTTCCGCTTACAACCGAAACATTGCTATGGAAATGATACTTCGTCATTTTTCATCCCACAAAATTCGTTGACCGTTCGTTCGAAAGCTCTCAATTTATCCAACCATATTATGTTAACTACTGCGAAGGGCATGGTCAACAAGCTGAGTTCTGATCATGGTTGTTTGACTAATTGTTTACACCCAAGTGATCATTCTAAATAATTGATATTGTGAACATGATTGCAACCGCTTGTTAATTTTTGTTGATTTCATTGAGCTGTTGGTGAGTCGTTACGGAGGTGTTAAATAAATAAAATAAATGAAACATTATGACGAGGAGCTTTCAAATATGGCTCGTTTGGACTCCGAACCCATCGGAGGGGGGGGGGGGGGGGTCAAATATGCTTTTCTCGGGTGAGGGCTCAAATTAAAGCTCATGACGAGAAGGTTTCATATATGGCGCCTTCGGACCCAGAACCCACACGGGGTTGGTTTTTGTGTAAAATATGCGTTTTTCCTGCGAGGGCCCAAATGAAAGCTTACGACGAGGAGATTTCAAATATGGCGCTGATGATAAATAAATGAAACAGCGTGGCCGCAAAATCTCAGCCATTCTTATATGCGGGTTTTAATGAAATGCGTGAGCTAAAACACATTCTGTGTTTCAATAATTTCATTCGAAGTATGTAAATAGAGGTAACCGGGCTTGCCCCCTGGTGAGGCGTGGAGCGCCGAGTTATACATTTATTTGTTATTATTTTTTTTAAAGGAAGATGGAGTATATTTGAAATCATGAGCTAAATCGACTCGTAAAATAGTGCACAACAAATGTTGATACCTACGTCACAATGAGATTTTCTCTGAAACTACTGATCCAAAGTTTATGACACCTAGGTAAAAACTTTTCAAAAAAAAACAAACTTCAACATGTGTAGGATAGGACCCTATGACTTCTTAAGAATTCATGCCGCACAGAATGAGTTAAAAATTTCCAGAAACATGCGCTGAAGGGCTACCTACTCAGAAATGATGAACATTGGTGTAATTATATACAGCGTGTAAATAGGCAACTCATATAACATTGGGTTCATGACAAAGTCAACTAGCCATAACGTAATACGAAAAGGAGTCATGTTTGGAACTTGTGAGTAGTCTTCTTGAAAACCTAGGTGATTTGTAATAATGGATGTATGATCTGCTTTGCCACTTATTTCGTATCTCAATTTTGTAACGATGCATTGCAAAAGCACAGCGAAAGGGAATCCTAGTATGCACACAATTTTTCTTTTGAAAAAAATTATTTTTTGAGGGCCCCCATGAACTTGTTTTGCCTCTGTAACTATATAGGTACATTAGCCAGTCATTGTTGTAGATTTAGTTGTTGACAAAAAACTCGTGGCAACGACAAGGTTGTATTCGATAACCATCAGAAACGCTTGCATGCGAGTCTGCATCGCATTGGGACATTTTTTTGTCTTTAGTTGCAGACTCGTATGTGTTGAAAACTCGTGTGCAAGCTCTAAGAGTCACTCAACTGATCCGTACCCTGAGCATCGTCCAGTAAATGTCCTAAAGAGGCTACATACGAAATTACAGCTTCCTATGGTGTTAAGTATAGACATTAGCTTTAAGAGCCACTCATCTGATCCGGACCCTGGGCATCGTCAAGTAAATGTCCTAAAGAGGCTACATATATACGAAATTACAGCTTCCTCGAGTGTAATGCATAGAAATTAGCTTTAAGAGTCACTCATCTGATCCGGACCCTGGGCATCTCAAGAAAATGTCCTAAAGAGGCTGCATACGAAATTACAGCTTCCTAGAGTGTAAAGGATAATAATTACCTACTAAAATGATTCAACCACCGCTTCCCTAATCAAACCGTTCTCGCAATATTCGGATCTCCTGCTATGAATCAAATCATCCAGCTCAATGAAATCAACAGAAATTAACAAGCGGTTGCAATCATGTTCACATTATCAATTATTTCGCCGTGCGGGTTAGGCGTTGCAATGAACCGTTTCTTGTTCGATTAGCGAAGTTAAGCAACGTCGAGCCTGGTGAGTACTTGGATGGGTGACCGCCCAGGTAGGGGTCAGACGCCCAAGTAATTTTCGCGCTTCTGTACGGCGAACCCCTCTCCACTCAAGAGGGCGAGGCAATGAGTAGCTTCAAGCGAAATCATCAGAACGGAGGAAAGCTGATGACGTCTTCGACGCCTGAGGTAGTCGGACGAAAAGCCCCATCCTGGAATGGTTGTCTACTTTACTTTACTTTACTTACATTATCAATTATTGAGAATGATCACCTGAGTGTACATAATTATTCAAATAACCATGCTCAGAACTCAGCTTGTTGGCCACGCACTTCGCAGTAGTTAACTTAATATGGTTGGATAATCCGAGAGCTTTCGAACGAATGGTCAACAAATTTGGTGGAATGAAAAACAACGGAGTACCATTTCCCTAGCAAGGACTCGTTTGTTAGCGGAAATCATCAGCAAACCAACCGTAACGCTTATTTAAACGCTTTTTAATAACGATTTTTCGTTTGTGTGCCAAAGTAAAAACATAAAATATGAAAAAGTTAATTAAAAGAATTTAAAAGAAGTTAAAAGAGAAAGAAGAGAAAGAAGCTAAAGAATTAAAAGAAAGGTAATTTTTAACCATAACTGCTTGCAATCAGTAGAATATAGGTCTGTATAATTAGGTCACAAAAGCTCCCATCCAGAAAATTAACTAAATTATAACAGCTTCAGGGGTCGGTAATCTCCGGGCTGTCACTAGCAGGTTTCCACGTTAAGGTCATCGATCCTTCACTGAGCTTAAGTGAGAAATCGGTTTAAATGATTATTTCACCACATTACGACAAATGTGGTTGTACGGTAGCTTGTGAACTTTGGGGTGCTGCAAGAGATAATTTGATAATTACTGGTGCACCATGGTTTGAGAGGAAATCGACTTGAATTTTGGATATCAGCTAAATTATTATTTCGTTTTTACACCGACTTCAGCGAAAGTGGGGGCTACGTTACGAGGGACTACGTTACGACAAAATAATTATGCTTTGAGTTTATTATATCACTAATCTTCCGAAGAAAAATAATTAACCCCTTTCACCCCGTTGAATTTGATATTTAACGTTTCAAGACACCTATAGAATTGAATACAAAATCCCTGCACATTATTACACAATTGATCATTATTTCTGTATTGGATAGCGCCTCTACGCAGGTCATTGGTCTATATTTATTAAACCCCTGTGTAATATACCTATGATCAGAACATGGTGGATCGTGCTTCCGAGAAAGGTTCACATTTTAATAGTTCTATGACCCCGCAATTTTTCGCATTACAGTAAAAATGTTTTAAAAAAAGGACGATTGGTAAGGAAAGTATATAGGTTCAGAGGCCCCACAGCTGATCAGAGACCCTAAGAACCTCGTAATTGTTTCAGAGGAATCCCAAAAGAGCTTCATCTAAATAACAACACCGAGAGTCGAATTGGAAAGTTAGCTTTGGAGGTTCCCAAGCTGATCTGTGTCCCTCCATACTTTTTAATAAATTGTACTCCAGATCTCCAAAATGAAACTACATTTCAAATTTCATTATCATAAGTCAATTCAAAACAAATAAGGCTCAGAGGACACACAGCTGATTAGTATGCACTGATATTGGATACTTGATATTAAAAAGGAGGTCCATTTTAAATTCAAGGTACGAAGGATGAAATCAATAAGCCTGCGTAGATATGGGAGCCTGCAGACGGAAAATCAATGCAATTTAATAAAACAAATACTTTTTACTAGTCCCCACGATCTCAGTATAACAATATTCAAGTAAGTAGGGCTACTAATTAAAAATAACATAAATGTATAGATCATTGAAATGGTTTTGATAATCATTAAAACCTACATAGCGGAATGTAGTCAATCAAGATGTCGGTAACGTAAGCAAAACTTCGAACTCGGTTATTTAAGAAACAGGAACTTTTGATGCTGTATAATTTACAAACAGGAGCTTATAATTTACGTTAGCGCGTGCTCAGAATGGAGTTGATTCGAGAAAAATAAAATTGGTAGCGAAAAATGTACAGTCTAATCCAAAAATTCAAAGAAAATTTAATCAATCTGATGGAAACTAGAAATTCCTCCATTTCTTCGCGCATGCGCAGGAGCTAATAATGATACAATCATGCTGAAATTAAGAAGGAATAATTAAACCATCGTCTTCCAACTATGCACCAAATTCGAGGGGGATTGGACGACTTGGGCGTAAAAAAATAATACTTGGATGAATTTACGTTTGCACATGCGCAAAATGAAGCAATGATTTGAGTAGTATGGAATTAATAGTGGACCATTTACAGCCTAACCGGCAAATTTTCTGAAAAGTTTATCAAAATCAGATGACAACTTTTGAAACTAGGCTCGTTTAAAAACAAAAACACATTCGCGCATGCGCAGTAGCTACTAAGGAAAGGATTATGTTGAAATTGCTAGGGAATGCTTAAATTAATATCTTCCACTTATCCTCTAAATTTGAGCGAGATAGGATGACGGGGGCGTGAGAATATGATGTTTGATCACATGCGCCGAGTAAAATATAGATTTGGGAACAACGATACTCGTAGGCGACCATCTTCACCCTAACCCGCACATTCCATGAACGTTTCATAACCGTTATACTGCCCAGCCAACTTGGCAGACGTTTTTTTCTGTTGGAAACGACTATCAAACGCAGAACATTATGTGGAACCACGAAAACTATAGTTTTAAGAACGCCTCAGTTCTAACAGTACAGTCAGATGATGAATGTACGTATTTGTTTTCCAGTTATATTTTCCTAAAGGTAGGCCATTATTTTATGTACGTAGAGTGCAAATGGGGAACACCCCCCTGAGTCATCGAACCCCTTCACTCCTTCCTTGGGCCTTCTCGCACTTCGGGCTTATTAACTTCTCATTTTAATCGCTTCGCCTCCCTTCCCCTCGCAATTGGACCAACTTCCCGTCACTTTTTTCGATATACGATTTCGGATTCAGATTCGTTGGAATCAAACCTGTATTTCGCCCGCGAACACCGTCCCGAAAAACGTACCTTCATGGGGTATATTTTAATGGGAAGAAAACAAAGTTTTTCGTCGGAACTTTCGAGAAAACGGGTCTGTTGTGGAGAAAGGCGTGTGGTGGAGTTCGGCAGTCTAGCCCGAGCCGCGAACGTGTTAGCGTCCTCGTTAGTTTTGTTTTGTCACTTGTACGACTGAGCCATTTTTAGGCAAATACCTATATCGTTTTATAATTGTGAAGTGTATGGTGCCTGTTACCCTGCTTCTTACTGAACATTACAGGGTCCTTACTCTTTAATTTTTTTGACGCATCTCCCGATAATTGTTTCGCGATCCGATCGCGCCGTCTTCTTCCTCGTAGAAAACTTACAAAACCGCTAATTTTCCAGAATTTTCGGCGGCCGTAAAGAGGGGTAGGGTAAACGGGGAAGTTGGAAAAGCGCGCATTAAAATGGGCTCCCACCCCCTCCCATGGTTTGAGTGGGATTAGAAAATTTTAATATCGCTTATACACTATTCCGGAGAATCCCACTCGTAGACTCCCGTCACTCAGCCGTGCACGACAAACAAACAAACGGAGTTTCATTCTTATAAATAATAGATATAATAATTGGTCAAGAGAAAGGGAAAGGGGGCAGGAGGTACAACCAATGAAGTGCAAACAAGGTGACGGGGGATTATAGCTAATTAGATGAAGTTAAAGGGGGGGAAAATAACTAAATATGGTTTCAACAGTCTGAAGGAATAATTCCAAGCTTTTTTGAAATGGACCTATCAGTGGTGAAATATGTTGAGGTATATCCTCATTCAAACATTTACCAGATCTGTCACTTTTGATCATTTCGAATTTTTCAAGTACATTCAACATACCTCCCTTTGGGCAAAAATGATGAAATTCTACAAACTTTCTATCTGTCAAATCAAAATTGTAACTATGATTGGATTCCTTAAGTTGTTTCGCAATGTAGACTTACCCTTATTTTCTCTGAAATCCTCCTGATGCTCGTCTATTCTTTCCTTAAATTTCCTGCCAGTCTGACCCCACAATATTTGTAGCCACAAGAACATCCTAATTTATAAACCCCACTTTTATCCTGAACATTAATTTTGTTCTTAACGGATCCTAGTAACGCTTTAAGACTATTTTTAGTTCTAAGACCTACTTTGTAATCGCTCGATGATAGAATTTTGCCGATTTTATCAGAAATGTTTCCATAATAAGGTAAACTTTATCCATTGTTTTTCTTCTAAAGTTACATCTTCCCAAGCCAGATTGGAAAGTTTTTCCCTACTCTTTTTCTTAAGAACCTTATCCAATATGGTATCAACGAGATCTCCTCCATATCCGTTACTAGCCGCTATGGTTTTGATAATGGATTTTTCTTTTGATAAATTTCGTTCACTCATTGGAATAGATTGTGCTCGGTTTATCATACTATGAAAGGCTGCATGCTTATGGACTAAAGGGTGATTTGAAGTACTATGGATCGTTATATCGCTATAAGTATCTTTTTTTGTAAATTGAAAAACCATGCTTCTCATTTACCAAAGAGATGGACAGATCAAGAAAATTTAGTTTACTCCCGCCGAATTCGAAGTAAAAAATAGTTAACCAATCAGAAGATAGCTTACTAAAAAATATGTACATTCCAAGTTTTGTAGAAATGAACCCTCATGCGCCCAGGTTATCCTGTCTCCCTAAAATTCATAAGGAAGGAGCGCCGATTAGACCGGTGTTGTCTTATATTGGTGCTAAGGCTTACAAAGCGGCTAAAAAACTCAATATTTTATTTAGAAACAAAATCAACTTTCGATCTCAACATACTGTACTAAATTCTTATGATTTGATCTCCAAAATCAAGGACACTCAGAAGCCTCCAAACGCAACCCCATCCATGGTTTCCCCATCCCTAGGTTGTCCGCCACCCCCTAGATCAATTCCAATGGCCGTCCCTCTTGTTTTAACGAAGCCTTGCCTATATAAGACATTGCTTCACAGGGACGTCCTAAAAATTTGACTTAGAGTCCCCTCAGCTGATCATTGTGCGCTGATATTGAATTCTTGATATCATAAAGAAGCTTCATTTCGGGTATTTGCGGTAACGTAGGTACTACATTTTTTCGGAGAATTAATAATTATAGCTATCTAAGATACAAGACATCTAGAAGAAAAACAATTAGATTAGGAACACTGTTCGCAACTTGAGTACTTTAAATTGCTTTTAGTTAAAACTAAATTAGTCTATTTCAAAATTCATCAAATTGTGACAGAATAACATATTGGCTAATCACCAGTTAAGCTTTGGGAATATGGGATCGTTATGGTTAAGTGAGTGAATTGCTAATGCTTAGTGATATTAATTTACCTATGGATATTGGTATAATATTTTGCTCTCAAGAGCAGCTTCTAGCAAATGGGATCTCTCTAATGCCTTTCTCAGCATTGTATATTAGGGTTCTGCTTATAGTCTGTAGGTATCTTTCAGGCTGGCACCTATAGTTTGTTCAAAACGGGATGGCAGTTTGAATGTCCTGATTAACTTCTACGTTCTCAGGATCGACGGCTCAAGGAAGGGTCATTCAAGCGACTACCTGCGCTCGTTGATGAGTTCAGTATTTTGACAGAGCCGACTGCGCAAGTGGTCCAGAAATTAGTAAGCGAATTATTTCTGGGCCACCGGAGCTATAGTCGATTTGCGTAGGTAGACTCTACGGTAGATTATGCACGGTTGATCGCACCTTTTAGAATAATGTGAATAATTTGGTGGTCTGGTGCTTGCACGCTCGCATCTCTAAAATACACATGATAAAGAAATCAATCTCTTAATAAACATTCAGATTAGTTAGATACACAGGTCAGAATGATGTGTAAAGTTTGGTGATCTGGACTGATTTGTAGGCTACGCAGTTCGGCACTACCCTCGACTCAACAACCTGCGCACTTCGACCAATTTGGTAGTTGGGTAGCTATTGAATTTTGAGAACGACCTTGCGCAATTCGACCGCACCGTAGTGTTTGTAGTGAACCTGGCCGGTATCCACCTTTGAGAGACAAGGCCTGACAGTTCAGGCAGCTACGAGCCGATGACCTACCCACTTGCGACATTAGTCCAGCCCTAGGCAAGCTATAGTTGGGAGCAGTTCCTATGCAAACGCTGTGCTGCACGCATATATTATTAAGCGTACGCAGGTAGGTATGTGAACGAAAACAGAAAACAATTTTTTTCTCCTAGTACCTACCAAAAATTTTTAAACTTTTTAAATTCCGAATCGCCGGGGGAATCATGATAGCGTTTCAGTGTTTAGCTACCCATCAGAGGAATTGTGGCTTATTACTGATTGACCCCGTTGTTCGTGTTTTGTGCAGTGTTGCGATCGATGGGTCTTTTTGTGTGCATGTTAACTTTCGAAGTTCAAGGTTGGAAAAAGTTAGCGACACTATTTAAGGGAAAAAATCAGAAACTTTGTCGATTTTGAGAACATTATTGAACATTTGGAGGTTGAACAGATACTACACCAAGTACCAATGAACCACTTGATTTAATTAATCAAGTTATCCCCGAATTACTGGAAAAAGTGAAACCCTCGAATCAATTTCTTTAGCATCTTAATTCAAGCTCTGCTGGATATGCCTATTTGAAACAAGTTAGAGACTGGCCCTTTCGAAGACAACGGCCTGGCAGCTTTTGAACTGTGATCCCGGGTCATCCCGTAATTTATTATTATCAATAATAAATTAATCCTTCTAACAGACCGAGAAGAAAAGTGTTCAACGCCCCACAAAATTGGTTGGTTAAAAAGATACGCAGAATCCGGAAACACTGCATAAGGTTGCACAAAGGTGTGATATTTCTTAATTAAAAAGTATGTCTATGCAGATAATTGGTATATATAATTTTCTGTTAAGTATTAATTTCGTGTTTGTTTATCTTATTCTGAATCAATTGATGTTTAAATCTAACTAGGTGTTTATCTCTGTAATAAACATCTTTTCTTCTTCTTCTGGTATATAATTATTGGACTAAGTCTAGTGCATTATCTAAAAATAACTACATAAATACGTATGCACCTACCGGAAACAGTGGATGAAATAAAAAAAAGTTCCAGCCATTCTGCGTCATCGTATGAGCGGATTTTCGTAAATAATCGTCTTGTATAATGTTAAATGGTTTTGAAATTTGAGCTTTACGAGTGCAAAGATATTGTTAACTATTATTTTAAGGGAAAAAAAGAATTTTAAATAATAATCTCCTATTCCACTAAAAGTTTTGCATTTTTAGCTTTTTTTTGCAGTTTTTATTGATTTTTTAGCCAATTTTAATGAATTTTAAGTAAATTTTTTCGGAATAATTTTGTAAATAAATTTTTGAATGTTCTATTTTATAGTTAATAAATTTTATTTGAGCAATATTCTACCAAAAAATATATATTTAACGCTTTTTTAACCGTTTTCAGCCATTTTTAGTGATTTTTGTAGTACATTTTTTGAAATTTGACCAATTTAATGTACTCAAAAAGTGCTGGACAACAAACTCATCCTTCCGTTTGGAAAGCTTGATTTTTCGGCGCAAGAACGGAATTTTCATCTTAATCCTAAGGAGAGTTATCGTCTGGAATGATATATATATTAAAACGCGTTAAACTCTAGGATTCGTTTTAGAATGCCTCAAAACAGATTTCAATAAAGAAATTCTTCAAAAATGTTGATTTTAAATTTTCCGAAACCATTGCAATAGCTTCATTTTTCTACAGATGTTCGCTAATAGAAAAATAAATAAATAAAATAAAACATATAAGTACACATTACAAAACAAGATCATCTGGATAAAACGGGAGCTGAAATTTAAGAACAATGGTACCAGTTTTCTAAGAATATCAGCACAGATGAAGGCACCTACCAAAACAAAATTACCTAAATAAGTAAAATATAACACCTATCCACGCTTCACTGGTCCACCTGCTGGCGAAAAATGTTATGATATACTTGATTTCATGAAGTGAGAAGTCCATTGGAATTATATCAGTTGTTAGATCGTCGTCATTTAGAGAGCGAATTCTGAAATGTTTACATTTGTTTCAATTCACACTCATTCATTCATCCTAGCACTAAGAGAGAGCGAATGGAACGAGTCTGGTGGAATCATCCGATTCATTGACGAGTTTAACCATATCATAAATATAGAAAAACAAAATTCCTGTTTCGAGATGCAGGTTCTCAATATTTTTGCTTTTATATTCTACTCTTGTTTGATCGAGGCTGACGATGGGAAGGAACTCATTTCATTCGACTTTTCAAATCTACCTATCTTGGCATGTAAACCAACAAGTTTTGAGAGTCGGAACGTTGAAAATTATTACACATAGGTTTATCATTTCTTTATTTGATAGCCCTTTTGCACGCTGATCGCTGGTCATTAAAATTAGTCTATTTCACATTATCTAAATATAACTGCATAGACGAAGGCACCTACCGAGGAAAAATGATAGAGCTGATATCCAAGTACAATTTATTCTACACTAGAACCTATAAATGTCAAATATAGCAACAAAAAAACCATATGCCTTACTGTCGCTTTGCATTGCAATGATAAGGGCATTGAATATTGAAGAAATATTGAAGAACCTCACTAACCTAAGGAATGAGTTTTCTGTTATGTGATCTGTCTTGATGCGATCAAGATAAAACATGTACGTTAGGTTATAATATGAAATTAACTATTTGACGGAATTTTCATTCTTTATCTCAACTCATTCCCCTGTTTGGGACTAAATTGTGGGTACTATCCATCACCTGGAAACCTCTCCATTCCAGCTCAATACATTAATATGGTTCTTTTCGGTTTCAGAGAGGACACTGTATTATGTATTAGCATTACTGACCTATGGAATTTCAACAAGAAGTTGTATACCGTTGGGTGACAGCAATGCTTCCAGTTCGTATAATGGTGGGTCGAACATGAATCTCGATGGATGTGACTTCACAACTTCCTCGACTGAGGCGCCTTTGATGAAGAGAAATCTGTTGAATGCTCCACCTTCATTTGGGAATCATTCCTGGAATAATTCAATACCGAATGGAATAAGACGAAATTGGCCAATTGATATTAAAACTTCTGAGTTTTCCTTGCTTCAGAAATTATTCAGAGGAATAGTTGATAGATTCACCGAAGCTCCTAACAGAACCGGCATCACGAATATCACAAAATCAGCGGATTTGGGAGATGCGACAATTTTTATGTCTGGCTATGACAAAAATATTGGTGAAGCTTCTACTGAAATTCCACCTCCTCTTCTGGAAAAATTGAAAACCTATGTTCCGTCATTTTTACCCGAACTGTTGGGTAGTCTTACTGAATCGTTAGATCGTGACCTTTCAGAAAATGAGGCAGAAGAGAGTAAGCCAACTACAGAGAGTAAAGGATTTCTCGAATCATTCAGACAGACACTACTTGGACAAGTTCAAGGTATTTCCGCAGTAAATGAAACAGAAGAACAGACAACTGTAAGTCCATCAGAATTGAAAAATGAGCTAAATGCGTTATTAGATAAAGTTCAAAAACAACTTCAGAAACCAACCGTCACCAAGGACAAAGTAGATGAGCTTTGTGAAGTTTTCAAAAATCATGTAAATGCTCGAACCCAGCACTTTGGCGACAGAAATGTAACTATGAGTAATAACAAGGTGGTTAAAACTCTGAAAAAAACAGTTGATGTAGTGTGCACTGGTAGCAATAAGAAATTATTGAAAAAAATAGTCAATTCACGAAAAACATGGGCGAACAAAATCACTGAAAAAGTTTTGACAAGAGCCATTGACAAGATTTCCAAAGGAAAATCTGTATTGAGATTCATTCTAAACCTGATAATGGGAACGATTGTGGAAACCGAACAATAGTTTTACAATTTCTGGTTCTTTGAATTATGAATGTAACCTTTGATTAAAGCGACGGTATTTGTTAAGAAATTGTTCAATAATTTTTACAGTCATCAGAGGATGCTTTAGTATCTGAAAAATTTTGATTTTCAGTCCTTGCTATTTACACACACGCCGGGCAACTTCAGGATGGAACGGGATGGCCTTAAATACATTGGGCCTTTTTAAGAATGGCTTTCATCTCGTCACGCGTGACTGAGGCTTGAGATTGACTCCACGCCCTTAATACTGGGGGCTTACTGGACAGTTGGGCACTCTACAAATCACGTGATTACACAACACAGTTGCACAGGGGAAGAGCTCTTGAATGGCTGACTGCAGTGGGGGCCATTTGGTGGGAATATGGGCCTTCTCTAGGCCCGATGGAGGGGACCTGTCAACGTCAAAGTTGTTTGGGTTTCCGGGAAAGAGTACCTTGGGTTCGTCCCCCGTGCTTGGTGGGGCGGCGGAAGCGGTAGGGAGGAAGCGATTTTTTTTTTTTTGGTTGTATGGTAGGTGGGGGGGGGGGGGGGGTGGAAAATGGTCCAAGTGAACACAAAACGCTGCAAATTATTACATAATTGTTTATTATTTCTGAATCAGATAGCCAGCTATAGTAACCAGCATGCTCTGGAGCTTTCGCCAGTCTCTTTTCTAGTATCCACCTCTGTTCTCGCGTTACAGGGGGTGCTCCCCGATGGGGAGCAAATGGATGATCGTACAGCAACTCGAGTGGTCTCATTCAATCCACGGAGATAATTTCTATAGGAATCAAACTAAAACCGTAGGTACACTGGATTCCAAAAGCATCTGGGACCTATCCCAGTCGATTCTCCGTCCGACATTACTTGGGTGACGACACCCCACATACCTATGGCAGAAATATAAATAAACAGCTATTCATCCAGAGGGTTCAGACTCCAACCTGCCCATGTAATGGAATTTTAATTTAAAAACGTCTTGCTTTGAACTATCTGAGAAGATTTTGGGAAGAAGAAGAACGAAGGATTTAAGATGGGCTGGATCATTATTTTTGTATCATTATTATGATATAATATACTAAATATACTAGTGTGTTCAAGGTAGGTTAAATGTTATATGGGGTAAAAGTAATAAAATATAATATAAAATATATATTATATCCGTTCAGGACGCCTTTCTGCTACTCCCCAGGTTCCGTTCCACTATGCCCATAATGCCGTACCCCCCTCAGGTTGGCGTGGCGTATTATATGAGTATAACACGTAAAAGTAATAAATATCCATTTTACTACACCCCTCTGCTACGCCCCTGGTCCAGCCCCCCCAAGATGCCGCGGCGCCTCCTCTCACTCCACCCCTCGCTCACCCCCCTCACCACCCACCGTGACCTCCTGACAAGCGTGCCAGGAGTGCGTAAGTCTAACACTCAAAGCCTCGAAAAAGACACTTTTTCGCCCGTTTTTGGTCCATAGCATCTATGCGAGTAAAGCAATCGGGATGGTTAAACGTTAAGACCAACTAGGCCCCAAATGGAGTCTATGTGAGAAAGAAAGGGTTTTTTAAGTCAATTCTTAGGCCTTTTATGGGCCAGACGGCGGACGGACATTTTAAATTTGGACTCTACGCACCTTGAATCGTAAAGTGACAAAGTTTGAGGGGGGGGTGGGGGGGGGGGGGGGGGTTATAAAAAGTTTTTGCTTTAGGCTTATTATTGGAAATCATAAACCAATAGCCCCCCATGATTTTTCCCTTTTGGTTTATTATTTTCAATAATAAGCCTATGTGATCGTATATCAAAAAAATTGTATAACCCCCCCCCCCCTCAAACTTTGTAATTTTACGTTTCAAAGTGCGTAGAATCCAAATTTGCAATGTCCGTCCGCCGTTCGCCGTCCGGGCCATAAAAGGCCTCAGGATTGACTTAAAAAATCCGTTCTATCGCACATAGACTCCACTTGGGGTCTAGTTGGTCCTAACTTCTCGCCAGCTCGATCGGTCCACACCCATGGGTGCAAGGAGCCAAAAATATGTGAAAAAGTGTCTTTTTCGAGGCTTTGAGTGTTAGACTGACGTACACGCGCACGCTTGGCACGCTTAGTGTTAATACCAATGCTTTGCCTACGCATATTTAATAACATATCCTCTCGACTTTTCGTACGTACATAGATAATGATATTATTAAGACAATAATTATTTGAATAGATAGGAGCTCAAATCGAGGAATATAAACATGCGTTTATAATTATAGAAGCATAGGTTGTGGCAACTCGAAATAAGGCACGCCGAGGAGTCTGGACGGGCCTTATGACGTACGCAAGCCAACTAAAACTACGATCATACTCTATTGTAAAAATAATAAACCTTTGTGAAATAATTTGCAGCGTTTTTAAAAGAAAATGCGCTAAAAATTACTGTGTGTTGTATATTATGATTTTGATAAGAATATCGATTAGATCTCCACCACAAATTAACATGAATATATGCCCTATTTGACAACCTCGTTCCCAGTTTCCTTACCCCATACATATGAACTTATTTTACATTGTAAAATCGAACAGTTACAGTTTTACGGAAATAGATGGAAAATATCATGATACACCAGTATTTATAAACACCTCCCCCCCCCCCTCCCCATCAACCATATATATGAAATTTTAATTCACTGAGAATGGATCCAGGTTGAAATCAAATACCTCGAGCAAAATAGGAAACTAATGAAATCCATTATTTTTGCACATCAAACACAACATTTATCGAAATCACCCTTTCATTTACCCTTCAGCAAATAGATTTCAAACTCCCAAGTTGCATAGCTGGACAGGATTTAATTGAACAATAAAATATTGCCAAAAATTTTAGTTGCGGATTCAAAGGATTGAAAATAACCCACCTCTAACCTCTCCCTCCACCATCCCGTCCATAACATTTCCATGGTTTTTTGCACAACAGACATTGATTTGATGAAAATTGGGATCGAACAGAAAATGATTCAGGAAAATCTGTTCTAGGACCGGCTATTATCCCGTACACCCCGCCCCGAATCCCAATAAAAAAATTTTATGGTTAGTTGATGAACTAGGCTAGAACTGGGATCGAACAAAAGAGAATCAGAAAAACCGATTAAGAGTTATGGTCCCTATTAGTTTGTGCAGCGCTTATTAGGATCACATATTACCCCCTCCACTCCCCTCCACGATGGCGAATCCATTGCGCAATTAGACGAAAAAAAGTTGCAGTCAAACGACATAAGAGTTTGAGTGAATTGTCGTAAATTCTGATACGTTGATCTGAAATTCGAGCACATTGAGTGCAAAGAAATAGTTACTTACCAATTTTATGGCAACGAAATTCATTCCAAATAGTAATTTGAAATTCAGAAAAGATTTGGACATTTTAGCTTTTGTAGTGAGTTTTTATCGTTTTCAGAAAATATTGATGAAATTTAAGTCAGCCTTTTTGAATTAATTTTACAATGTTCTTTTGTTGTTCGTCGGTCATGAAATTCATCCTTTCGTTTGGAAAGCTTGATTTTTCGGCGCAAGAAGTTATCGTCTGGAACGACATACATACATTCATACATACATACTTACACTCAGGTGCAAAAAATTTGGCCCTCTCTAAAATGGAAGATTTTATGAAGTTGCGACTAACATCCTCTTGTTTTCGACTGGGTTACTGTCTTAACTCATTTAGAGGCATTGCTTGTTGTTCTTTAGCCAGACTGATGACATTGTTTTGATCTCTCAATGATAAGGAATCGTATCGAAACGTGATCATGTTTCATTGCCTCCTACTTTCACGTTATCTTCCAAACTGCAATTATGTTGTTCATGTTGCTGGTTACTTAATTACCAGCTCGTGATTGTTCAGAGATAATTTACTAGTGAAAACATGTTTATTTCTTCAATTTGTTACTCTCACCTGGGGCAATTAACAATATAACAGCCAACGCTGGAGACTAAGGGGACGCAATTCCAACTCTGGTATATACACTGAATGAACTCTGCAACTTCCCGAAAGATGTGTAGGGATTTTTTAATGATGATTCACGACCTAATAGGAAATTATTTCACTAGTAATACCTAATCATTGTTGTTTGACTAATGATGATTTGACTTCACAAAAGTTCCAAAATATTGAGTCTGAATCTTTCAGACCCGTTAGATGTTCATGGTCCTGGTATCCATGTGATTAATTTGTGTAACAAGTAAATTATAATAAGTTAGTAAGTAGTTAGAAATATTCTCCAACAAGATTCTAGTGACATGGTTCGTGTTAGATAGTTGAACAACGAAAACAAACAGGAGTGATAAATTTCCAAAAGAAGGACAGGGAAAGTTGCGTTTCTGTCATAATTTGGAAATCAATAATGGCAAAGAATCATGTAAGCTTCGAAAAAGTAAGATGAATCTTTCTGGCTAAACTAAAATAGTTCAAATAACTCAATGAACAACCGAAACATACGATAAGTAGTAAGTGATGAATGAAATAAATATAAGTAGGTACCTTCATATATTACATATTATTGTACATTATAACCGTGCTGTCCCACTAAATTTATTTAGAACGTTGTCAGGATATCCTCTTAGTGTTGCAGGCTAATCACCTCAGCCCATTGAAGGGATAACTACCCTACCATTCCATCGCCTCCTCGTCAAAACCTGTAGGTACATATTACAAAAGTTCCTGAAACATTGTAAAAATATCAAATTGTATTCATCAGGTTCCAGATCACAAATGCTATCTTGCTTTCATTTATGCCTCAAAATTTCCTTAAATGTAGTAAATGATAGTACTTATGTAAGTATAAGTAATATTTTTTATATTATAAATGAACACTACACATCATTATTTCAATAAGAACCCTTAGTCGTTGCCCAGATTTCCAAAGTTGAATTGACGTTGTTTCTATATCTGGCATATTTTATTCTCCATCTATTTATTCTGGTTTTCTAGAAAGAAAAAAAAATTATGGGAGGGAGGAGGAGTATTCAGATTAGCCTCCACTTCTGGCCCAGTCGATGTAGAATCCTCTAACAGACTTTTCTCATTGTGAATTAGATGGGGTTTTCCGTCAATAAATAATTCATCTCCAATCAGGATGGGGTGCATGTCGTCTTTTCTTCTTTGGAACATCCTGGGCAGGAGGTTTTTATTTTATTCCCGCGTTTGTATAAAGTTTCACTCAGATGATCTATATTGGGTTCCTTTGATGTTATAAATTTCCTGGCGTATTTTAGATTTAAAGGAATTATTTGAAAAATTGAGGGCAGGTCTATTTCTAGCATGGCTGCTTTAGCTTTTTTCTCCTGTAACCTAATTTTCCTGCAGGACACAATTCAATCGCGTCCTTAAAGTATCAACCACTTTTGTATTGTGACGAACATACACAAGCTTCCCTCCCCTACAGTTGACTGCGGCCCGAGATTACCAGTGTTGTCTAAGACGCCATTTCTGTGTTGTCTTGATTTCAATAAACTATGGATTCGGGTGTGTCAAGGTCTACTTTAGCATCATTCCATTATTTCAACGTATAGTACAATCCTGGGAGTACCATTTGGTAGCTTTTCCCTAACTGTTCACATTGATTTCTCTATCTTAAATGAACGTATATCAGAAGGCTCTCTATTGTTCATTTTCTGAATATCTCTCGCTGATTCTATTATCATTTAATAATGATAAACAGGACGTTTCCATTGGTTTTCGTCACGTCACGAGCGTCACGTCACGATAGGGTTTTTCTATTGATTTTCACTTACAACCAATGCGTTACTAGGGAAGTGTAACTCCCTTAGTTTTCATGGCAAGAAGATCGTTCGCCACTTTTTGTAATGCTCTCGTTTCATCACAACATCTCATGATCCCTAAGGCTGTGTAGTGTCAAGGAAAGCTGACATATTACGCTAAGTCATAAACTAATATTGCTAAGTAACCATAATCAACTAATAATGTGTGAAATTAATAATTATTAAATATCTTGACTGTAGAACCGTAGGTGATTCTACTATTCTCTCGCTGATTCTATTTTTATGAACAAATTTATCTGAATTCTATAATCTCAAAACTTTCATCTTTCTTATAAAATCATTTTGGAATTTCAGTGTCACGGTGTTATGCCATATAACAAAAAACACCCCCATAACACTGTTTAGAATATTTATGTTTTCTGTCCTTTCTATACCTTTCTGAAGAATACGATCGTTTTTGTTATTCATATACCGGTTTTTTTTTAATCGGTTATTCAAATGACACATGAGTATTTCTTTCAACTTTCCTTATGATGAAAATAATCTCGTGACTGTTCAAAACTTCTTGCAACCCAACACGCGTCTTGCAACATCTGCTAATTCATAACAGCTTTATGATCCTTCAAATTGTAGACACAGTTTAATAGTTTACAGAAAGTTTCCTGATTATACATTTCTTTATTGCTCAGATGATCTGTAATTTTTAACTGTAGGTGTTCTAATTTGCTGTAAATTATAATTAATATTATATTATTGAACGTGCCTAATAATAAGACTTAGACACCTACCGAAGAGATAATAATGAAATTAAATAAAACACTTATACACTTTATCAGTCCTTCTGTACGTGACAAGAGCTCAAATCTAGCAACAATAATTCTTCAGAACCTATAATTATATATCACACATCACACATGTGTATTTGCCTTATCTCGCACAAATTCGGAAGGGTATACCTAGTTGGGAAATGACGACTTGCTACCCCATATGAGATGTTATCAAGCATTACTTCTACAGTTTTAATCCAATTTAAATTAAGTTTCTGGAGATTGTGCGATTTAGGCTGTATATGGCTCCCAATATCTTCATCGCTCTCGACCCACTAGTAGCTTTTTTGCAAGCATAAACGTAACATATATCAAGCATCTTTTTCATATTTTACGCTCCATCCATATTTACTATTTTCCCCAACCTTTTACTAAATCTTCGGAGATTATTTGGAAGATTTGAATGCTCTATAAATGCATGTTATGGTTACTAGGAAGTTGAGTGCCATTTTCAACTTGGTAGATAAGGTGCAAATGGAAAAGAAAATTCAACGAGTAAATTATTAAAAAATCGATACTACCAGGATCCTCAACAGAAACCAAACTACAAAATAAAATTCGTGCTGCCTATAACGAATTCGATTAAAGTAAAGCTTTAGAAGTAACGGAACTACAAAAATGAGGAATATATCAAGTTTCATGCGAAAGGCTCATCAGCTTGTTAGTGATCATATTTTCTGCTTCTACTTTCAAGATTGTTACTAATATATTATCATCATGCATAAAAATTTTTTTCCAAGGCCTTCTTATTTGGACATTCTAATGTTTTCAATACAATCACGTTATGAATGAATTATGAACCAGTGAGCCAAAGACAAACAACATCAGCATCCAGCCAATGTTCTCCCTTCCCCTCCTGCATCCTAGTTTGCGTATCTTATTCTTGCCCTCTGCTAAATAAATATATATATAACACAGTTTTTTACTCAATCCCGTTATGGATTCAGGAAGCTAGCTATGAATTATGAGCTACATCCAACTTGCCCGATATGTATTACCTTTAGTCTAGACATTTGGGCTGTAAAATCGACCAATTGAAACGAATTGTGTACCAAGAGAAAAATCTGCCACACATGGCCCGATAGGATGGATCCATTTAGGATTCTCGATAGGAAAACAAATGGGTCGCCCCAAAAACAATCGGGTAATGTCGAAAACAATCGGGTGCCGCAAAAAATTTTAACGGGTAGACACAAATTCTATCAGGTATTTCACAATGCCCTCTTGAAAAATAAACGGGTTGCCGTTAAAACTTATCGGGCTGTGAGATAGACGCATCCTATCACGTAAGGTTTGGTGTCAGATCTATCGGGCTTTAATGAAAACATTCGAGTTATGCTAATCTCGAACGGGTATTTTTTTAAAACAATCTGGTGACCACTTCGAATCTTATCAGGTACCTACTCGTGAATTTGCGTTAGATCCTGCAGCATGTTATCGTCGTTTGCTTGTCCCGACACCCCATTACTTGTATTGGGTATTGAAAAATCGATCGAGCAATAAAATATTGAAAAAATATTACCCTCTCGCACTTTATTGGCCCCTGTTTGTTTCTACATGCCCTGATTGACTATCTTTCGGTTCACCCAATTACTTATACTGAATACCCAATTATTTTTATCGGGTACTCTGATATCTATAGAGCAATAAAATATTGAAAAAATATCTTCTAGCATTTTGTCGGCTCCTGATTGTTCCTACATTTCCTGATTGAATATCTTGTGGGTCACCCGAATTACATTTATCGGGTATTCAGAAATCTATCGAGCAATAAAATATTGAAATATACTAAATACCCACTAGCATTTTATTGACTTTTGCTTGTCCCGATTGTATAACTTTAGAGTCACAAGAATTACTTTTATCGGTTATTTAGATATCTACCGAGCAATAAAATACTGAAAAAATACCCACGAGCATTTTATTGGCTTTTTCTTGTCCTGATTGAATATATTCTGGGTCACCCAATTACTTTTATCGGGTATTCAGATATCTATTAAGCAATAAAATATTGAAGAAAATACTTTCTACCATTTGGTCGGCTCCCGCTTGTTCCTACATTTCCCGATTGAATATCTTTTGGGTCACCTGAATTACATTTATTGGGTATTTACAAATCTATCGAGCAATAAAATATATTTAAAAATACTAAATCCAACTAGTATTTTATCGGCTTTTACTTGTCCCGATTGAATATCTTTTGGGTCACCGCGAATTTCTTTTATCGGTTATTCCGAAATCTAACAAGCTATAAGATATTGAAAAAATACCCAGTAGCATTTTATTGGCTTTTGCTTGTCCTGATAGAATTTATTTCTGATCACCTGAATTACTCTTATCGGGTATTCAAAAATATATCAAGCAATAAAATATATTAAAAAAAAAAAAAAAAACACGACAACTTATTTGTACTTAACCTAAGTTTTCTTGTCTTATTTATAGAATTAATAATGCAAATCATTAGTCAAAAGTCAAAAGTCAAAAATAATAAAAATTGAGTAACTCAAAAAGACTTGTAAATATCGCCTCGTTAGAGTAACTTGGGGGGGGGGATATCAGAGAGGCTATGCCGTTTTGACTCCTCTGATCTTTTTCCAGGTGGAATTTCAATAGGAGATAGTTGGCCAATAGATTGAGCTATCAACCTTCTGTGGGAAGCAAGAGTTTGGCCATCCTTAGATTCCCATCCCGTCTGCGTTTGAGTTTGATTCTTGCAACCTCGAGGTGATGAGTCTACAATCTGGACCATTGTTCCAGCTCTTGGTTCTTTTTTAGCTATTCTTCATCCCTGTCTTTAAGATTTTTGCTTCCTTTCGCGTAATGAATGGATATAGTCTCCCTTCCAGATCCTCCAGAATGAATGGAGAATGGCCTGTTCATGATTCCACTGCTTTTCAATTCGCGGTGAGTAGACTTACCTAATAGTCGGATGTGTTCTGACTTGCTTTCCAAGAGTATATAGTGTGAGCGCAGAAAATGAGCAGGTTTCAGGGTATTATTGGAATGTATATCGGCCCTCCACCAAAACTTCTTAATAATCGCTTACTCCAATAGTACTCTCCAAATTCCAGCACTTCCGCTTAAGTAAAGAGTCAGGGACAGTACAGCAACTTGAGGCTCTTCGGGCCCTTCAAACGGGCTGAAATTCGGTAGGTGGATAGAACATGCCCTTCTTTACCTATCAAAAATTGAATTTGGTAGCGGTCCAACAATGAGGGGAGGCGGGGAAAGGTTTGAAGTTGAGGGGTGGGGGTAAAGTTTGAAGGTGGCACGTTAGATGGATTGAGGATTTCCTTCTTTATGTGTGAAATTTCAACTTAAGGGCGATCCGGCAAATAGGGAAGGCGGGGGAGGCGTTTGTAGTTGAGAGGGGGGAATGTAGACCTAAAATTCGAAGCGTAAAAAGGCGTCGCTAGCTATATGCATAGGAGATATCCGAACATACAGAAGGAGAGACGTTTGAATACGAGCCCTAAAATTCGCACAAAAAAGGACCGCCACAAAGAGCTGCCCAAGACGGCTGAGGGAGAAGGGACGAGGGGTGACGTCAGCGTTATATAAGCAAACCTACCTGTGGCCCAGGCTTAGGAGAAGCAGGGGAGGAGGGTCGGGGCAGGTGAGAAGCAGGAGCGGGAACCAGGATGCTGATAACTGATTAACGATGAACCTCTTATTTAAACTCATAGCGTGTAAAAACGCTGCAAATTATTTCACAAAGGTTTATTATTTTTTCAATTGAGTATGATCGTAGTTTTAGTTGGCTAGCGTACGTCATAAGGCCCATCCAGACTCCTCGGCGTGTCCTACTTCGAGTTGCCACAACCTATACTTCTATAATTATATACGCATGTTTATATTTCTCGATTTGAGCTCCTATCTATTCAAATACGAGTAGTTATTGCCTTAATAATATCATTATCTAAAGACGTACGAAAAGTCGAGAGGATATGTTATTAAATATGCGTAGGAAAAGCTTTGATATTAGCACACAAATATGACCTTGAAAAAACATATTCATGCCTCGAAGGAACGCCGGCGCCGTACCCACCACAAGGTGCCGAGGCGCCGGCGCCTCCTCTCACTCCACCCCCCCGCTCACCACCCCCCCTCCACCCACCGTGACCCCCTGCCAAGCGTTCCAGGCGTGCGCGCGTCGAAAAAGACACTTTTTAGCCCGTTTTTGGCCCATAGCATCTATGCGAGTAAAGCGATCGGGATGGTTAAAAGTTAGGACCAACTAGACCCCAAATGGAGTCTATGTGCGAAGGAAGAGGTTTTTTAAGTCAATTCTTAGGCCTTTTATGGCCCGGACGGCGGACGGCGAATGGCGGACGGCGAACGGCGGACGGCGGACGGACATTTCAAATTTGGATTCTACGCACCTTGAAACGTAAAGTGACAAAGTTTGAGGAGGGGTTATAAACATTTTTTGCTACACGATCACATAGGCTTATTATTGGAAATAATAAACCAAAAGTAAGAGGTAGAAACAAGCACGTGTTTGAGAAATTGCACAAGTCGGGAGGGGAGGCGAGAGGATCCAACGATGGCAGTTCTGGGAGTGATCGCAATCGAATCAGTGCTGAAAAATACTTTGACAAACTACATACCATATTGTCAAAACCCTATTTTTTCTTATTTTTTATGTATTTTTCGGTAAATTTGAACCAGAATCCGGAGCGATCGGGATGTCCAACGAACTCTGCCTGTCTATTGCCAAGACGAATTTTTCTGCGTTGAAACGAAATTTTTACGCCGTAATTTGAAGGATTTATCGTGTGGAAATACACCAAATAAATATATAAATAAATATATATTCGACGTTAAAATCTAGGATTGCGTTCTTGAATGTAGGAAACGGGCTTGTAGAAGCTAGCGGGTCCCCTCCTCCTTCCCGCCAACATTCAAAATTTCGAACCCAACTGTACAGCTCTAATTTTTGTATATTTGCTAAAGAGTCGGAATCATTATTCATTTTTTGACCTGTTATTGTTCGTACTACGTTTATTTCACAATCAACTTATATTGCAATAGTGTAACTCTATTTTGCTTAGGTACCTAATAATCTTTTCTAATAAATTGTCATCAGCCTCATTTATTTATTTATTTTATTTTGTTAATCCTCAGAAATGAAAGTTGGTTCTTTTTTCCCTTAACTGAGTGGTGGTATCTTTCACCCATACCAAGAATAGTCGGCTGTCCTCACTACTGAGTCTGGGCGGAGCTTTTGATAATTTTGCCGGATCAGATCCAGAAATTTTCCCGTTTCGAAAGTCATGAACGGTTGTGCGAGTACGGTTGTATACTCATGAGAACTATTAAAAACCAGGAGTCGTTCCAGAGTTCCCTTAAACGTATTTTCACGAGATTCATTTATTCGCATCTGAAGCCATAATAAAAGCGAATAGTTACTCCATTAGTTCATTCGGTTTGGAGCAGCGAGAGAAAGGGATCCTTGGCTTGTAGATCGATTGGTGTATTGTAGGACTCAGAGGTTCGGTTATATATACACCTGTTGTTCAGTGGTCAGCGGAGGCTGAATATATGGGAGCATCTGTTGCCTCCAACGGCTTTTTATCAGCCTTTCGGGAGTTGGGAATTCAGAGTAGATTTCGGCGTTTTTATTGCGGTGGTAATTAAACGACATTCATTGATCTCGAGAGCGATGACGGGTAGAGTAGAAGAAGAATTTGAAGGAAAGGAGATCTGCATAAAATTGTCAACCATCTAATAGCGAAAAACGTTGGTTTGGCAGTATGCCTTTCTGACATATTATAACATGGACGCACAGAATTAGTAGAAGAACAATATACGAGACGGAATGATTGATAGGTGGACGTTATAAGAAATTAATGTTTACGCGTTCGCTCATGCTCAATGGTTATAACTAAACCAATCACAATAATTTTAATGATTATAATTTAGTGAGAATGTTCCTTGAATACTTATATACCCAATGCTTAATAACACACCAACTTTCCTTCGCGTCTTCAGGGGTCCCCCAGGTGTCCCATATTGGACCTTTGCTCTTTCTTTTGGTCATCAACACCGTGTGCACAGTCCTCCATTACGTATCCTTCCCTTCTTTGAAGATTTGAAAATTCTCCGAGTCATAGAGTCCCAGGCTGATTGCCAGATCCTCCGGGATGCATTGACTGCTCTTGATTGATGGTGTCCACCCAGTGGTTTGGCCCTGAACTATTCGAAGTGTTCAGTAATGACGTTCCATCTCTCTACTGCTCCACTTATTCGAGACTACACAATAAATTGGAGCCTCATTACTTGGACGGGTGTCATCAGTTTGGGATCTTGGCGTGACTCTGGATCGCCAGCTTACCTTTGCCGATCACATTTCTTAAATAAATAAATAAATAAAATATATTTTTATTTCTAGAAGCCAAACTGGCATTACAAACGTCACGTACTACAATATAAATATTAAATAAACATTGGTTACAGTAATTAATAAACATTGGTTACAACATGACAAAGATTGAATAAAATAACAATACGAAAATCAACAAGATGATCACATAATTAATTTTAACATTTCATCTGCAAGAAATCACTCGGGTAGTATAAATCCTCAGGAATAAGAATTTTCTTCATTTCATTCTTGAACGATGGGAATTCAATCGTACGAATATTGACTGGAAGATGGTTAAAAAACTTAATACCAATGTATGCTGGGCTTATCCTCATCGTGGTTGTCAAGCGAGTAGTAGGAATGTATAAATCGTCACGACGCCTCATAGAATGGTTATGCAGGTCGGTTCCTTTCTGGAATATGTCAAAATATTGGCGGACGTATAGTACGCACGCATTCACAAATAAACCTGGAAGCGTCATCAAATTCAAATACTTGAATTGTCCACGACAGCTCTCATTCCAGCCCAACTTACGAATAGTTCTGATTGCCTTCTTCTGAAGTTTGACAATTTTTTCGCTGTGGGACTAATTTCCCCACAGAAGCACACAATACAACAACCGGCTTTGGAAACAAGCACAATAAACGAATCTGAGAACTTCAGGTGAAACATTCTCAGCCAACCTACGAAGCATGAAGTTGCAGGATGCTAGTTTGGAGGACAGCGACTCAACATGCTTTGCCCATGACAGTCTACTGTCAACTACAAGGCCCAACAAATCTACTAAATCTGACAAACGACCGTTCAATTCGAAGTATAAACTTTGGGTTTTATCTTCATTAACGGAGAGAATTTAGTGAGCACCAGTCATCAGACACTTCGGAGGAAACTTGATTAATCTTACCCTGGAGGGCTTCCTTTGTCGAACCCTTGTTAACGGCATTTATGTTATCTGCAAAAAAATTGAAAAAACATTCGCCGGTGAAAGCCAGATCATTTATCTCTATCTCTATCTCTATTATTAATAAGAATGAAACTCCGTCTGTCGCTCTGTCGTGTCTATGCACGGCCAAACGGCTGAGTGGGCCGGATCTACGAGTGGGGGGATCTTTTTGGGATTTTCCGATAGGGTGTATAAGCGAATTTAAAATTTTCTAATCCCACCCGAACCATGGGCCGTAGGGCGGGAGGGGGGTCGAAGTAATAATTAATGTGCGCTTTTTCCACTTCCCCGCTTCCCCTACCCCTCTAAACGGCCGTTGACAATTCCGGAAAAATACGGGTTTCGTAGGTTTTCCTACGAGGAAGACGACGGCGCGATCGGATCGCGAAAAAAGTATCGGGAAATGCGTTAAAAAAATGCGAGAGTACGGACCCGTTTTCTCGAAAAGTCCGCCGAAAAACTTGGTTTTTTCCGATTAAAATATACCCCGTAAAGGTACGTTTTTCGGAACGGTTTTCGCGGGCGAAATACAGCTTTGGGTCCGCCGAATCTGAATCCGAAATCGGATATCGAAAAAAGTGACGGGCAGTCGGTCAAATTGCGAGGGGAAGCGAGACTAAGCTATTAAAATGAGAAATATTATATGTGCTGTGGACGCGAGAAGGCTCTAGGAAGACAGACGTGTTTGGGGTTCGATAACGCAGGTACAGGTTTCGGTGTTTGGGTGTTGCGAGCAGGTACACGCACTTACGTCTTGAAGGGTATACAGGTATACCTTGCGAGCGAAGCGAGAGCCATGTCAACAGAATAAATTCGGATTTTTTCCTACAAATATACAGCAATACCTTGCGAGCAACATCCCCGAATAAACTTTTTGTGGTTCCACGTAGTTTCATAAGATTTAATTTGTTTGTAAGAATTTCCAACAGAAAAAAACGTCTGCCAAGTTGGGTGGGCAGTATAACTTCCTCAAGCGAGCGACCTCCTAAACCCACCCTTAGGGATCTATCGTTTGCGAGCGAAGCGAGCAACACTCCCTACATGCCACACTTTGCGAGCAAAGCGAGCAATATACCCTACATGCCACACGTTGCGAGCGAAGCGAGCAACTTAATGGGGGGTCCGGGGGGCTTGCCCCCCGGCTGGACGTGGAGGCGAGCGTAGCGAGCCGGAGCGGCTAGTTATTAATAAGAATGAAACTCCGTTTGTCTGTCTGTCTATTTGTTTGTTTGTCGTGTCTATGCACGGCCAAACGGCTGAGTGGGGGGAGTCTACGAGTGGGGGGATCTTCTTGGGATTTTCCGATAGGGGGAGCGAGCAAATTTAAAATTTTCTAATCCCAGCCGAACCATGGGCCGTAGGGCGGGAGGGGGGTCGAAGTAAGAATTAATGTGCGCTTTTTGGACTTCCCCGCATCCTCTACCCCTCTAAACGGCCGTCGACAATTCCGGAAAAATACCGGTTTCGTAGGTTTTTGAACGAGGAAGACGACGGCGCGATCGGATCGCGAAAAAAGTATCGGGAAATGCGTCAAAAAAATGCGAGAGTACGGACCCGTTTTCTCGAAAAGTCCGCCGAAAAACTTGGTTTTTTCCGATTAAAATATACCCCGTAAAGGTACGTTTTTCGGAACGGTTTTCGCGGGCGAAATACAGCTTTGGGTCCGCCGAATCTGAATCCGAAATCGGATATCGAAAAAAGTGACGAGAACTCGGTCAAATTGCGAGCAGAAGCGAGCAAAGCGATTAAAATGATTCTGCCGTGGACGAGAGAAGGCTCAAGAATTGACGTGAAGGGTTCGATGTCACAACATTGCGAGGCGAGCAGGTATGCCTACATAGGTACCTACCTTGCGAGCGAAGCGAGAGCCATTTCAAATAATAAATACGGACTTTGTCCTACACATATACAGGTATACCTTGCGAGCGAAGCGAGCAACATCCCCGAATAAACTTTTCGTGGTTCCACGTAGTTTTATAAGATTTAATTTGTTTGTAATAATTCCCAACTGAAAAAAAACGTCTGCCAAGTTGGGTGGGCAGTATAACTTCCTCAAGCGAGCAGCATCCCCTACAGAAGTTAAACCTACCCTTAGAGATCTACCGTTTGCGAGCGAAGCGAGCAGCATCCCCTACAGAAGTTGAACCTACCCTTAGAGATCTACCGTTTGCGAGCGAACCGAGCAACATCCCCTAAATGCCATACTTTGCGAGCGAAGCGAGCAACATTTTCTACATGCCAGACTTTGTGAGCGAAGCGAGCAATATTCCCTACATGCCACACGTTGCGAGCGAAGCGAGCAACTTAATGGGGGGTCCGGGGGGCTTGCCCCCCGGCTGGACGTGGAGGCGAGCATAGCGAGCCGGAGCGGCTAGTGTATAATATAAACAAGCACGGACCCAATCCACAGTCCTGTTAATTCCGCAGGGGATCGGTACATGATCAGATGATTGACCGCCATAGAAAGTCACCTGATGCCATTTGAAAAATTGTAAAGAGGGGGTAGAGGCGCCGTAATACACCAATTTTTCGAGTACCAGGTTGAATGGGACCGGAAGAAGAAGTTAAGAAGTAACTACAGAAGTTAAACCTACCCTTAGAGATCTACCGTTTGCGAGCGAAGCGAGCAACATCCCCTACATGTTTCAATTGTAATACATAGCATGTATACAGCCACACTTTGCGAGCGAAGCGAGTAACATTCCCTACATACCACACTTTGCGAGCGAAGCGAGCAACATTCCCTATATGCCACTCTTTGCGAGCGAAGCGAGCAATTTAATGGGGGGTCCGGGGGGCTTGCTTGACGTGGAGGCGAGCGTAGCGAGCCGGAGCGGCTAGTTATTAATAAGAATGAAACTCCGTTTGTCTGTCTGTTTATTTGTTTGTTTGTCTGTCGTGTCTATGCACTGCCAAACGGCTGAGTGGGCCGGATCTACGAGTGGGGGGATCTTCTTGGGATTTTCCAAAAGTGGGAGCGAGCGAATTTAAAATTGTTTAATCCCACCCGAACCATGGGCCGTACGGCGGGAGGGGGGTCGAAGTAAGAATTAATGTGCGCTTTTTCCACTTCCCCGCATCCTCTACCCCTCTAAACGGCCGTCGAAAATTCCGGAAAAATACCGGTTTCGTAGGTTTTCCTACGAGGAAGACGACGGCGCGATTGAATCGCGAAAAAAGTATCGGAAAATGCGTCAAAAAAATGAGAGAGTACGGACCCGTTTTCTCGAAAATTCCGACGAAAAACTTGATTTTTTAAAATTAAAATATACCCCATAAAGGTACGTTTTTCGGAACGGTTTTCGCGGGCGAAATGATAACGGAGCAAGCTGCAGAGCAAGTATTTTTGCCATTCCTGAATCCAAATTGGCGATGATGAAGGATCTCCGTGGCCTCGATATAAGCCATCAAATCCTCCAAGACTAACCTCTCAACTGCCCTTGCGAAAACAGGAAGCTTTGAGATAGGGTGAAATTCGTCGTAGGAGCTGCATTTACCCTTTTTTGGGATAGGAGTGACGGCAGACATTTTAAAGCAAGCAGGAAATTCCCCGTTAGCAAAACACGAATTTATTATGAAGGTCAGAGGCTCCAGAATCAAATCAGCCACTACCTTGACCATTATGGAATCAATGCCATAGTAATCCGCAGATTTACTGGCAGTCAATGAGCAAATAACGGAGAATATCTTCTCGGCGGAGACTTATTTCAAATTTAATTCCTTTGAAAAGCCGGGAGCTCGTCAAAAAAAAAAAAAAAAAAAAAAAAAAAAAAAAAAAAAAAAAAATAAATAGAATTCATCACAAGGGTCAGCTGACAAACGCCGATTAAATACCTCAGAGAAAACCTTGCTGAATCCGGAGGCCGTGAGATTAGAAGGAGGAGACGCAAAACGGGATTTCATGTTGACAAGACCAGCTACAACCTTCCAAGAGGCTTTAATTTTGTTACTTGAATTCTTGATGGTATCGTCATTATACTCTCTTTGGAAATTACGCATAGCTAACCTGTAAGCGTTCCTAGCGTCTTTGGCCAAGATGGCAAAATCTTCGTTCACTGTACGTAAATCCCTGAACGCATGGTATTTAACCCGCAGATCCAATATATCAGTACTGAAGGGTAATTTTGTTTTGGCTTGGACATATCTTCAATTTTTTCGTAATCATAGGACACGTGAGGTCAAGTATTGATAGGAATATATTCAGAAAGATAGCCGTTTAATTTTCAAGATTAACAGCCTGGTACACAAGGAACCAATTGACAGACGAAAGGTGTAAACGTAATAGAGCCAGATTTTCAGGCCTGCTGACCCGATACTGAATCGTTTTGCGATTTGGGAAATCAATAAATTCATACAAGGAGAACTCAATACCTACCTTGATGGTCGCTGAATCCAGTGCTGCTAACAGACTACTCGTACCGGGACGGGTGGTAGTTAGTTATAACGAGGTCTATGCACGAGGGAGAACCAGATTGACCAAAATAAGGCGTACGAGTTATTTCATTAGATACAACATGGAGACCGTAGCACTCCAGCAATATTTCCAGCGTTTTCCGTTCACGAAAAAGCTGGTCATTACATGTTTTCTCAAAGTGAACATTCAAATCTCCCATAATGATCAACATCTTATTTCCCGAAAGGAGGCCACTCAGCGCGCGGTCAAAATATGCAATAAACTCATCAAAATTGGAAGCATATAGTCTGTATATACAGCAAATAAAAATTATGTGAATCCAGACTGACGGCCGATAATTCAAATGTAGACTCAATCGATAGCATCTGAGCTTTAACTTCAGGAGGCCGTGCCCTTTGCAGTTAAGCCCTTTCTCACGCATATAGAGGATCCACCACCATCTTTTGGCTCTCTACTAAAGTGAGAGGCGAGATAAAAATCTTCTGGCACGTAATACATTATTTCCTGACTTTTACACCAGTGTTCAGTGAAAGATAGAATCATAATGTCTTGGCGGTTCAATAGAAAATGAATGATTTCGTGAAGCTTAGATCTCATGGAAAATGAGCATTTAGATCACTATCTAATGCGAATCATTTTGGCGTTTTAAAATGGATGTCACAAGTATTTTTATTACTGACCAGCGTCTTCAAGAGACCGTCCTTCCTCATTATTGTTTTTATAAGATCTAATCAAATAGATTTTTATAAGATCAAATCAAACACTAATAATGTAATCTGCATAAATTAATTTTCACAATATCCACCTGGAGTTGCTGAAAAAATAGGTAGGTACCAAAGTAAATAAAATAATTGAGTAATACCTGATATTATACCTACACTGTGAAACATGCTGCATTGTCATAGGTAAATACGCAACTAAGAGAAAATTCCAACGATTAGCGTTCTATTTTATTGGTACATACGGACTCCGAAAAGTTCGTGCATATACGAACTACAGTTGGTACCTGGCAAAACTGCTCGACGCTATTTTGAAAATGAACTCGTCACTGAAAACACAGTCTTCCATGCAGTTAATGGTTAAAGATAACTAGCTATTTATGGGTGTGCCCCCACCTTTCAGTAAGACACCCGGAATATCAATTACACACCAGATAACCGCTACGGGAATTAAGGATGAAAATGCCAACTTACTCCAGTTGCAGTTAGCACACAAAACAGTTCAGTTAATAAAGTAGATATCTGTTTACGTGTAGTGATGAACAGTAATTAGATTGTTGAAAAAGACAAATTATAGTAGCATTATTGTGTTGTATTTAATTTTGTACCCTGATTATATTTCATTATTTATGATATCTATTGTTGATTATGAACTATATTTTTTATAATCATATTTATGATGTTCATTATGATTACGTTTATCTTGTTGGTTAGTCGTAATTTTCTCAGGTGTTTTAAATATCAATATTCTTACGTAATACTTATAAAAGTATAGATATAATGTAAAAAAGATATAAAACAGAGCAAAGGTATCAATAAATTAAAAAAAATCAAATGTCACTAAAATTCATTGTTGTAATGTTTGGCCATGAATATGTGAAGGCGATAATAAAGTTGAGAGGGCCCTCCTACCGATTCAGGCAAGAACGTGATCGACCCTTTACCACTACAAAGAGACCTGCAACTTGATTCTGTGCAGTCGCTCGTATTCATTACCCCCGGTTTTATGACTCAACTATTTTTTAGCTGAAAATTTTGAGAGTGGATAATCCAAACTTTTTGTTCTTACCCCATTGTTTTTTCCCATTGTTTACACAAGCATGAAATAATCAAGTTAGTGTATTTGATTAATACTTAAAAAACATCGTAGATCACACTGATAAACAAACATTCTTATGAGCGGTAAGTCCGAACCTGAGGTCCCCACCCCATTGTTGTTCATATATTCTTTATGAACGCACGAAGTTATCAAGCCCATTGGATTGTTTTGGCAATCATCATAGGTTATAGTTTATACATAGGTTATTAGGTTTATATAATTAATTCTTTCAACCCCGCTGAGTATTACCTTGAATATATAAATGTAACATGACTTGTTGTTTATAGATGGCCGTAGATGAAATTGATCGGAACAATAAGAAATTGCAGGCCGAGATGTGGAAACAAATGCAGCACACGACTTATCGGAGGGATTTTAACCAGCAGAGTAAGCTCCAGTTCATTAAACTTAATCACAAAGTACGCAAGAACGGAAATAGTACAGTAATCAGTATTTTTAATTATGACCTGTTGACAATACACAGGCACAATACTAAATGAAAGATCAATTCCAAATAAACTTAAAGAATTTGCGAAAGTACAAGAAGTTGTGCTTCAACATAGCACCGGGAATCTCCATCTTTAAGAATCGCTCCCCCTGGAACTTCAATGGGTATCTGAGGGCTCACCATGCAAATGCAGAGGTAGGTCGTACTTGTACCTTTGTACTGAGCTACTTATACGTATACCGCAGCTCCGTGTCAAGTAGCAAGGTTGTGTGTTCCCCATTCATTTTAACAGGTATTCGCAATGTTTGGCTGATTAGTCACTCTACCACAGGGAGGTTACCCACATCCTGGAGAGCAGTTGATGTTCTCATAGATGTACCTTTGGTACCGCTTTCACCCAGTGCTCTGATAGGTCGGGCCCCTGCATTGAATATCTTTTTCTTTTGGCAATATGTTTCCGAGTGTTCCCTAACCCCATAGTAATCACAGACAACACATTTTTGCGAGTTATCCTCACAATCTATCGAACAATGTGGCAAGTCATCACAAAACATGCAGGGGTGTCTCAGGGTTGGTCGTGCCAGTATTATTGCGACATTCGCGCGGTTAGTGGTTCCTTTAATTGGGCATCGAAAAGCAAAGTGCCCCGTAGCTCCACTGCTATAACAACAACGATCTCCTGAAGTAACCACCACTATGTCCAAGTGTACCTCGTCACTTTCCTCCTCTCTCGCCATAGTCTCCTTAAATATGTAGGCCCTTTTCAAGGCTTCTTCCAGGGTACTGGGCTTGTTGCTTTGAAGGTGCACTCGAATGTCCTTCCCTTTCCCCCTTATGAATGCTTTGAGTACCCTGTGTCTCACCCACAACTCTCGTTGTGCCTCATTAAGCACAACTCCTTCCACCGTGCCGGCCAATCGCTGGTCTTGTTTGGCAAATTGTCACAGTGTCTCTGCCACCAGTCTCTTTGCAACCCACAGCAGTAATATCATGACATCTTGGGGCATTCCTTTTCAAACCAGCCGATCTTGGTGCGTTTTATTTTGTCATAAAAGGGTTGGTACCGGTAGTTAGTTTCAGATTGACCAACAGAAACTGCTTAGCAGTACCTCTAACCCGAGCTTGTACCTCTAACACCTACCTCTGTATCTAAATCCCCACAGAGTGCTATGCTCATCTTAATGGATCCTGAGTGGTGTAACTTCACAATAATCCTATCGCTTGCCAGCATTTTGTAAGCCTGAGAACTAATACCTATTGTGGTTTTGAGATACATAAGGTTTCTTGACTCCTAATGATGTGGTAGAAGTGAGGAGCAGTGATGCGGTGATGTGAGGTCACAGAAGGGTTCCTTCAAACTAGTATCTTCTGTAACTGATTTGCAAAACCAGCAGAAATAAAAAAATGACTAACTCAAGAAAAAGACAAAACCCTGGAAGAAAGAATAGCGATGTTCGTGAAGCGGGTACCCAAGCTTACTGATACTGACAAGGGCACTCTGGGGTGACATAACCAACAATGTCCTTCATAAAACAAGAGTAGCCAGTAGGTTTATTCGTAGAAAATTACCAGGACATATATGAAATTGGAATGTATAAAAAATAGTTGTACGATAAATGTTAACGGGTGATGCAAATATCAATATATACAACTTATTGTTATACAACTTAGAACTACGCTTAATATCTTGAGTAGCTGGGTTCAATAGGGAAAAACTAAAGCAACAAGGCTCTTGAGTACCGACTACAGTAACTATGGGTATCTGTACCCTTTCTCACAAATCAAATGACTACAATGGCCTATAAGCCCAAACTGCCCTCGGAGATATATACTCCTTACTGGGAATGTACTTGAGGAGTAGCACACAACACCCGAAGGTACCTACTCTAGCGTATCACTTCCAATGCTCAACTGCAAACAACTTCGGAGGAGACTGTCTATGGCATAAAAACACGGCTGAATGCTGACAAGGTGTGCAGGACTGCACTCACAGTCTCCCGCTCGTCCTTCCCTGCATCCTAGCTCTAGGTGGGGGTACTCGCCTCAGGACCCCTAGAGAGAGGGAACAAATGGCCCAATAAGGAAGAGGCCCCTTCCCGCCCGTCTATCCTGCCACTATCCTCATTCTTTGCTGTCCCCTGCAGCTCTCTCCCTGACGTGCCAACCCCGCTACAGTTTGCAGCTTTTTTCGTTTTTCTAAAAATGTAGGAAAAGTACCTATTGTAAGAAATGTTACATTTTTAAAAACGGTAAACTTTTGAATGACTGTTAGGGTTTTTAAATGGTACTTTTCAAAACGAAAGTGCACTAGTCTTAAGTCCAAATTATGTAACACTAATTCCGAAAATGGGGTCAAATGTTAAGATAAAGTGAGGAAAAATAAGGAAATTGGGGATTCTATGACAAAAAAACGTGATTTTCCCGGTAAAAGCCTAAAAACGACGTATGTCTGAAACGGATTGAGATAGAGGGGTGCGGTTTGCGGAGTTGAACTACATATTTGGTCGAGTTTAAACCCCTTGAGTATTGTCATCTGCTGTTACAGCATCTCATCTGCTATATTGTTATACCTATATATACATATATATATACATATATATATATATATATATATATATATATATATATATATATATATATATATATATATATATATATATATATAAATTACTTTCGCTATGAGTCAAATGGTAAATCTTATGTTCATTTATAAACTTAGAATAATTATATATTAAAAAAAAGTTGTTAATTTCTGACAAATCGATAACATCGTTATAGGAAGAGGAAAACGTAATAGGTAAATGGTGGGATCCAATAATTCGGCTATTTTCGAGCCTCTTGAAGTTCGCCATGTCTTGTAGAAAAGGATCCAGATTTTGCGGTATCATGGAATATTGTCAAGGGTATAAAAAGTCCATTTTTTCAGGTATTTCTTCCAATAAACCATCCAGTCGATCAAAAGCCATGGGAAGAAGAGAAGCGTTTTGTTACGGTGTAACAAACTACTACGCACAGCCCAAGAGTAAAGGACCCACAAAAGCAGAGAATTCAAAATGAAAATCTTGATCGAGTAGGCCATTGAAGACCATGAATAAAGACATAATATTTCTCCTTTTAATTATCCGTCGTTACCTGTTTAGCGTACCTTGATGTTAGTAATCGTAAATAGGTCAACATAAAAGTTGGTACATTACTGGGATAATTGCTTTATTTCTTACATTCTCTTTTAGTATGATATTGCGTCATCATCTATTGCCAGCCCAACGGGTGATCTTTTCTCATGAGTATCAAGCATAGATCTTCTTTGAAACCCATACCTCTTGTCCCTCTTCCAAGTCTCGAAATTTCCAGTATTCAAGACCTTCAAGTATCCTCATGGAATTGACAAAAGTTGACAAAACCATTGATACTCTTTTGAAGTAAACTGCGGCCTATTTTAAAAAAATGTTGAAAGAAACATTTTTTAAAAGCTAAAAGAGCTTGTCAGCTTAGGATTGCCTCGAAAAGATTTTTGTTGGTGGTGTGTTTCTGTCGTTTTGGTTCATTATTTTCAATAATGGACCTTTGTAAATGGCCAAAAACAAAAAACAAAAAAGTTTGCCCCCCCCCCCCCCCCCCTCGAAATTTGTTTGATTACGTTTTATAAATCGGTCCAACCTCCTCTCCACTTTAGAAACTTGAAATTTGATAGGGAGACTCCCTGGGTCAGAGACGATTGCAATGATATGCTTTTTCATGATCAGCAGAGTGACCTAATTTCTTTCCTGTTCACCATAGCAAGTTGAAATTTGATAGGGAGACTCTCTGGATCATTAGGAGACGATTGAAATGATGGGCTCTTCCATGATTAGCTGAGTCACCTTAATTCTCTCCTGTTCATCCCAGGAAGTTTAGATTTGCTAGGTAGACTCTCTAGGTCATTAAAAGACGGTTGAAATTATGGGTTCTTTCCTGATCAGCTGAGTGGCCCAAATTCTTTTCTATTAACTCTAGGAAGTGGATATTTGATAGGGAGACTCTCTGAGACGATTGTAATTATGGGCTCTTTCATGATCAGCTGAGTGGCCTAAATTCCCTCCTGTTCACCCTTGGAAGTTGATATCTGATAGGGAGACTTTCTGGGTTATTAAGAGACAATTGAAATGATGGGCTCTTTCATGATCAGCTGAGTGACCTAAATTATCTCCTGTTCGCTCTAGAAAGTTTAAATTTGACAGGCAGCCTCTTTGGGTCATGTCTGTTTGTTTGTCCAAACACCAGGGCAAGTTCGGAATTGAACTTAGGATATATTGCAATCAACTGATCGCAGTCAACTGAGTGAGCTCTTACAGCTAATTTCCATGCTTTTCATCTCATGAAGCTCTAATTTGGCATGTAGCCTCAGTAGAAATTCAACATTACGATGTTGGTAACAGCTGAGTGGTTCCTACATCTACTCTGTATGCTAATAATTATGCTACTTTCTGTGCTGTAGTTTTGCATGAAGCCTTCGTAGTTACGACACAGTCTGGATATATGATTATTTCAGCAGTCTAATTACTGACTAACCGGCACATGTGAGTCCGTGCAACGCAAGGGGGGCTTACTTACTATAAACCGTTAAATTTTGGAGTCCTAGAGCTGTAGAGGTGTGAACCCTTTAGAAAGGCACAATCAGCCAAGTTTTGATCATTCGCTATATGCCAGGTTTGATAATTATCGACCAATGATCCGGGTAGAAGGGCTATCAAATACAAAAATAATAGGTAATAATGTGTAATAATTCTCAGTGGTTTTAGAAGGTATAGCTTCCGTCCATTTCTATGGAGTGTCAACCACTTTCAGCTACAGAGCCCTTTGTAACGCGCGCGTTCAAAGTAGGTATGCTCAGAAGATTCCAAATAAATCTAGACAACTCTTCAATCGGTATCAGTCTCTACTCATGCATGGCCACTAGACGTTGCCACAATATACCTAAATTGGTCTACTAATTTTGGGCTTCGGGTCGTGTTAATTTTCGTTTGGTTCATGCGAATTAGTTGTTACTCAACCAATTGCGAAAAAATTACCCAACCCAACAACTACCCCCTAAGTTTAAAAGAAACCAGACCAATAAGGAATCTAAGTTACAAGACATTCACGTTTGCGCATGTTCACACGCTACTACTGAAATTTATACTGCAACAATTAGGAACTAACATGCAAAATACCAGAAAATTGGACCGAATTCGCTCCAAAACTTAGTGTTGTTTAGGGCGAGGCAAGGAATTGAAATTAATCAGCAAGGTCAGAAACGCAACAAGTGAGTAAAAATCTTGATTTTGGAGGTCAAACATTCTTTCGACTTCTCGCACGAACACAAAGGTTTTTTTGCCATCAGGAGCGCCCAAACCAACTTATTTTTTCTCATTTTGGATGGACGATAACTTGCTAACTACTGTCCTCAATTTTTGTTTTTGAGGTTTTTTATCCGCTCTAGGGGCTAAACAGTGGTCATCACTGTTTCCCTTATTTCATCCTCCTCCGATTTGCCAGTGGAGTCCGTGATGGCACTCCGTTTGGTCGTGGAGGGTAGCATGGCCCCCCTTGGAATCGTGCCACTTGCAGTGTCCCTTTGGATACCTTTTCAATGCCACTAATGACCTTTATGGTTGAGGTGCGGCTTAAACCACAAAAAAAAAAAAAATAATAATAATAATAAAATAAAATTAATAGTAATAATCCATTTTTATTATAGGCATTTATGCGAAATATGTCCGACGTAACAACTATACGTAAACAAAGAACGCTTAATTACCGATTCTCTCCTTACCTTCATTCGCCTCTTATATTTTGGTTTATTATTTTCACAGACTTTTGTTATCCTACTCAGGTCGGTGAAAGGGACGTTCATCTTAATTTTTGGACAGTTCTCGATTTGTTGGTCTGGTCAACCTACTTATCCCAGGCTTTATAGTTATTTTTTTAATCAAAGGTAAGTTATCTTCAAAATCCGCATCCACAATAATTCATCAAGGTCATAATTCAGCTTTCGTTCAGCGTCACCCTCTTTGGGATGACCATGACTTACCGTAATAATTATTGATTAACAGTGGTCTAAGAGATGAGAAGAAGGGAAAGAGAAGGAAATTTGAAACTTGGGGTGGGCTGACTGAAATGAGACAGCCTTCGTAAAGGAAGATGGGGGCTCTCCCCTTGCTGTATCTGTTGTTACTGTGCGAAAGGTAGAAATAATGAAAGAAAAACCTTGCCTAGAGGACATTCCCCCTCCTGTACTTCAGACTTTCACAAAGACAACGTAGACCCTCCTCTCCTTAATACGATTTCAGGAACCAGCTGAGACTCAAATTAAATATTCACTAGGTTTCGAGACGGGTGATACAGGTGTGTGGGGAGAGAGGTTGAACAAATGGCAAGCGAGGTTTACGGGTTCCATAATTAATTTAACGGAACGAATGGATTTCCAGACCTCAAGATAGGGGAAATAAATTGCATCATGAATAGAATTTAGGTAGAAATCATTCATTCTGTAAAGGACGAATGAAGGTTAATTAGTTAAGGAATGGTCAAGTAAGTGTCAGTACATAGATCAATGTCACACTACCACATGAGTAATTTTTATTCTCTAGTTAATACTCAAGTAGTTCAGGTACGACTGTGGTAGCGTCCAAAAAAATTCACCTAGTTATGATTTGTAAAGCAACGTCTGAAGAACTGACCCCATGAAAGTTCTACAAAATTAATTTGATAATGAAACGTGGAGCGTTCAGTACACACACATTAAGTATACAGGTTTATCATAAAAGAGGTTAATATCACGTTAGTGAATATCTTGGTAATATGCTAGAAGAAGTTCAACTATCGAAACAAGTGAAGTGCAGTAAACAACTCAATCAATAAAGTAATAAAAAATCTAGTAGTCGGATAATTACTATCGATTAATTTCAAATAATTTAATCTAAATGTATAATTATTTACATTTTAGAGTTCACTAGATATTTTTCTTCTTTTCAAGATTTCATTTCCTTTTTCGTTGTTTATACCACTTTATTTTTTTTTTACATATGTATGTATTTGGACACATGTCCGTGAAAATGTAATAACTAATCGATAATGTTCCATCTCGACCTCAGCCGTTTTGGAGTAATTCTTCTATATAGATGAGAGCTGAATTTGTGCAGCATGTTAAAAGGAATTTCCCAATGAAACTATCAGCTATCCGGCCGCAATGAATTAAATTCTTAGGTAGCCATTATATCCAAATCAGCACGAACATTTAGAAATTCATGGATTAGGGATGAAAACTGGAGTGTGGCCAGTAAGAGTTCATAATACTTCCGCTGACTTTATTAGAATCAGCAGTAAGGAATAAACTCGTGGGTTTCCCTTATTTCCACCCTGCAGTCACAAAAGAGTTCCATAAGAATCGTCAACAACGAAGATGGAGTCAAAATGGAAATAGCTTGGGAGTTCAACCGTCTACACTTCTTGTCATTGTTATTAAGCAAACCTAATGGGGCAACATGATTCTAGTTTGAGCATCGTCGGTTGAATAGCATAATATTATAGACCTTTGCCACAGAGCTATTTATCCATCTACCAATGGGCCAAACTATCCATCCTCATCCTGCAGAGCATAAGAAGCCCTCTTTTCCAATGTGAGCATTGGAAATATGAATATGAATACCGATTGGATGTGCAGGAAATTATCCTGAAAGCTCTAGTAGCTCAATTGTTTCGAAACATAAAACTTTTGTTCAATATGGAATCTCGAGTTGTGTAAATAACAAGGAGTAGCAGAAAAATCGGTGATCGTTCACATTGAGTGAAGGGTACGAATAGTTTGCCCCGTCGGTGAATCTTCATCAGAGTCTGGATGTCGGAATGCCGTTCTGAGTTGTTGCTATCATTCCGCTCGCTTTCTTCATACGTGATATATACCTATATTTACGTTGTTTTTGGGACACAGAGTTACGGAATATCCGGTATTGAACGTTTCCCAGATTATTATGATAGTTATGAAATACACCTCATCTACATAAATTAATTTCGTCATTTGGGCAAGATCATCATAAGGAAAAATACACGCTCGGACTGATAAAACATGGACAAGCATCAAATTTTGGTTTATTATTTTCAATAATCTTATACCTTTGTAATCTACCAAAAAAAAAAAAAAAAAAACCTCCAAGAAAGAAAAATTAATTTATTATATTCAATGGCAAAAGAATTCACAAAAATTTCATAAAAATCTCGTCCATTAGTCGGAGTGTTATGTGACTCGCGTACTGGATGTCAATTTCACTGGTTGTTAAACGGAAGCCACAATGGAGAAATGTGTACGGTGTATATGTGAGATACTTTATACCTAATTAAAGGCAAAATATAAATATCTGAGTCGATTAATGATGGCTGTAAGCCTTGATTAACATCAGTTCACAAAATTTTTTTTTAAACCACTCCTTCAGGGGGATGCCATTTTTGCGCACCTATGAAAGGACATCATTTTGGAGGATTTTGTAAATGTATATATAAATATATATATATATATATATGTGTATATATATATATATATATATATATATATATATATATATATATATATATACGTAAAAAAGTGTTAAGTCTAGGATTCGTTTCAGAATGTCTCAAAACGGATTTCAAATGTCTCGAAAAATTTTGATTTCAACATTTTTGGAGCCATTGATATAGCTTCATTTACTACGAAAATTCGCTAAAAATTATGATTTTCTTGATAAATTTGGTATTCGGCAGCAGAAACCCTATTTATACGCAATAAATGCAGACAAGCACAATAAAATAAACTGTTGATACCATACATTACATACTATGCCTAACCTAATAGTCCAGTCAAGGAATGAGGTGTAGAGTGCGTGAGCAGGTAACTAAACGATTCCTTCAGAAACTTGTTTAGGGGGCTTAGGTTGTTAACATACCAAAAGTCCTGACTCCTAGGTGATGAGCGGTGAGGAGGAGGGGGGGGGGGGGGGGGGGAAAGGTACGAATTTTGGGTTTTTCGCTTATATCTCGAAAACGGTGCATCGGAGAGAAATATTTTTAGATAATAAAATGGAGTTCTTAAAATTATCTAAAACTTTTATAACATATGTTTTTTTCTAATTCCTAACCGTTTTCGAGCTATACCCTCGGAAAAAGTTGAAATTTACAGAAAATTAGAGTTGAGATAGTTGAGAATTTACAATTTTCAGAAAATTAGTTTGTATATCATATTCTTAACCCACAACCTTTGTTCGTTCATCTAATAACATATATGGCCACTTATAAGCAAGTTATTAAATAAAGTAGAAAAAAAATAGACTCTTTGGCATTGAAGAATCGCTATTCCGCACCGAAATTTTGTAAAATATCCCCCCGGAAAAATCCAAACTCGTAAACGAGTTCCACTATCTGCTTTACAAGCAGATAACATGTTACATGGATATGTATTTGATTGGGGATTTCATAACGGTTGTCCTCAACAGTTGTAAACAAATCCTATAACTTTGAACAAATCCCTGGCCTGCATCCCGACTAATTCCAATAAAACAACGGTTTACATATTGAAATGTTGAAAACAACTGTGGAGAGAAGCCACTACAATGAGTTGTTGTTAACAGCCGACTGTTGTCAAGGGGATGAAAATGTTTCCTATGGAGTGGAGTAAATGATGCTACCTATTGGTTTACGCTAAGAATATTGTAACCGGCTTATTAAATACTAGCCGCTCCGGCTCGCTACGCTCGCCTCCACGTCCAGCCGGGGGGCAAGCCCCCCGGACCCCCCGTTGAATTGCTCGCTTCGCTCGCAAAGAGTGGCATGTAGGGAATGTAGCTCGCTTTGCTCGCAAAGTGTGTCATGTAGGGAATGTTGCTCGCTTCGCTCGCAAGGTGTGGCTGTATACATTCCATGTATTACAATTGAAACATGTAGGGGATGTTGCTCGCTTCGCTCGCAAACGGTAGGTCCCTAAGGGTAGAGTAAACCTCTGTATAGGGATGTTGCTCGCTTCGCTCGCTTCAGGAAGTTATACTGCCTACCCAACTTGGCAGACGTTTTTTTCTGTTGGAAATTCTTACAAACAAATTAAATCTTATAAAACTACGTGGAACCACGAAAAGTTTATTAAGAACAGCTGTATATGTATAATAAAAAACCCGTATTTATTCTTTTGAAATGTCTCTAACGGAAAAGTTCCCCCCATCGCTTCGCCTCGCATACCTAAGTGGTATACCTGTGTGTACCTGCTAACATTGTGAAACACCTGTCATCGAACCCCAAACACGTCTTTCGAGAGCCTTCTCGCATCCACGGCACATATAATTTCTCATTTTAATAGCTTCGTCTAGCTTCCCCTCGCAATTTGACCGAGTTCTCGTCACTTTTTTCGATATCCGATTTCGGATTCAGATTCGGCGGACCCAAAGCTGTATTTCGCCCACGAAAACCGTTCCGAAAAACGTACCTTTATGGGGTATATTTTAATCGGAAAAAACCAAGTTTTTCGGCGGACTTTTCGAGAAAACGGGTCCGTACTCTCGCATTTTTTTAACGCATTTCCCGATACTTTTTTCGCGATCCGATCGCGCCGTCGTCTTCCTCGTTCAAAAACCTACGAAACCCGTATTTTCCGGAATTGTCAACGGCCGTTTAGAGGGGTAGGGGAAGCGGGGAAGTCCAAAAAGCGCACATTAATTCTTACTTCGACCCCCCTCCCGCCCTACGGCCCATGGTTCGGGTGGGATTAAACAATTTTAAATTCGCTCGCTCCCACTTTTGGAAAATCTCAAGAAGATCCCACCACTCGTACACTCCCCCCACTCAGCCGTTTGGCCGTGCATAGACACGACAGACAAACAAACAAATAGACAGACAAACGGAGTTTCATTCTTATTAACTAGCCGCTCCGGCTCGCTACGCTCGCCTCCACGTCCAGCCGGGGGGCAAGCCCCCCGGACCCCCCATTAAGTTGCTCGCTTCGCTCGCAACGTGTGGCATGTAGGGAATATTGCTCGCTTCGCTCGCAAAGTCTGGCATGTAGGATATGTTGCTCGCTTCGCTCGCAAAGTCTGGCATGTAGAAAATGTTGCTCGCTTCGCTCGCAAAGTATGGCATTTAGGGGATGTTGCTCGGTTCGCTCGCAAACGGTAGATCTCTAAGGGTAGGTTTAACTTCTGTAGGGGATGCTGCTCGCTTCGCTCGCAAACGGTAGATCTCTAAGGGTAGGCTTAACTTCTGTTGGGGATGCTGCTCGCATCGCTCGCTTGAGGGAGTTATACTGCCCACCCAACTTGGCAGACTTTTTTTTCAGTTGGGAATTATTACAAACAAATTAAATCTTATATAACTACGTGGAACCACGAAAAGTTTATTCGGGGATGTTGCTCGCTTCGCTCGCAAGGTATACCTGTATATGTGTAGGACAAAGTCCGTATTTATTATTTGAAATGGCTCTCGCTTCGCTCGCAAGGTAGGTACCTATGTAGGCATACCTGCTCGCCTCGCAATGTTGTGACATCGAACCCTTCACGTCAATTCTTGAGCCTTCTCTCGTCCACGGCAGAATCATTTTAATCGCTTTGCTCGCTTCTGCTCGCAATTTGACCGAGTTCTCGTCACTTTTTTTGATATCCGATTTCGGATTCAGATTCGGCGGACCCAAAGCTGTATTTCGCCCGCGAAAACCGTTCCGAAAAACGTACCTTTATGGGGTATATTTTAATCAGAAAAAACCAAGTTTTTCGGCGGACTTTTCGAGAAAACGGGTCCGTACTCTCGCGTTTTTTTGACGCATTTCCCGATACTTTTTTCGCGATCCGATAGCGCCGTCGTCTTCCTCGTTCAAAAACCTACGAAACCGGTAATTTTCCGGAATTGTCGACGGCCGTTTAGAGGGGTAGAGGATGCGGGGAAGTCCAAAAAGCGCACATTAATTCTTACTTCGACCCCCCTCCCGCCCTACGGCCCATGGTTCGGCTGGGATTAGAAAATTTTAAATTTGCTCGCTCCCCCTATCGGAAAATCCCAAGAAGATCCCAACACTCGTAGACTCCCCCCACTCAGCCGTTTGGCCGTGCATAGACACGACAAACAGACAAACAGACAAACAGACGGAGTTTCATTCTTATTAATAACTAGCCGCTCCGGCTCGCTACGCTCGCCTCCACGTCCAGCCGGGGGGCAAGCCCCCCGGACCCCCCATTAAGTTGCTCGCTTCGCTCGCAACGTGTGGCATGTAGGGAATATTGCTCGCTTCGCTCGCAAAGTCTGGCATGTAGGATACGTTGCTCGCTTCGCTCGCAAAGTCTGGCATGTAGAAAATGTTGCTCGCTTCGCTCGCAAAGTATGGCATTTAGGGGATGTTGCTCGGTTCGCTCGCAAACGGTAGATCTCTAAGGGTACGTTTAACTTCTGTAGGGGATGCTGCTCGCTTCGCTCGCAAACGGTAGATCTCTAAGGGTAGGTTTAACTTCTGTAGGGGATGCTGCTCGCTTCGCTCGCTTGAGGAAGTTATACTGCCCACCCAACTTGGCAGACGTTTTTTTCAGTTGGGAATTATTACAAACAATTTAAATCTTATAAAACTACGTGGAACCACGAAAAGTTTATTCGGGGATGTTGCTCGCTTCGCTAGCAAGGTATACCTGTATATGTGTAGGACAAAGTCCGTATTTATTATTTGAAATGGCTCTCGCTTCGCTCGCAAGGTAGGTACCTATGTAGGCATACCTGCTCGCCTCGCAACGTTGTGACATCGAACCCTTCACGTCAATTCTTGAGCCTTCTCTCGTCCACGGCAGAATCATTTTAATCGCTTTGCTCGCTTCTGCTCGCCATTTGACCGAGTTCTCGTCACTTTTTTTGATATCCGATTTCGGATTCAGATTCGGCGGACCCAAAGCTGTATTTCGCCCGCGAAAACCGTTCCGAAAAACGTACCTTTATGGGGTATATTTTAATCGGAAAAAACCAAGTTTTTCGGCGGACTTTTCGAGAAAACGGGTCCGTACTCTCGCGTTTTTTTGACGCATTTCCCGATACTTTTTTCGCGATCCGATAGCGCCGTCGTCTTCCTCGTTCAAAAACCTACGAAACCGGTATTTTTCCGGAATTGTCGACGGCCGTTTAGAGGGGTAGAGGATGCGGGGAAGTCCAAAAAGCGCACATTAATTCTTACTTCGACCCCCCTCCCGCCCTACGGCCCATGGTTCGGCTGGGATTAGAAAATTTTAAATTTGCTCGCTCCCCCTATCGGAAAATCCCAAGAAGATCCCAACACTCGTAGACTCCCCCCACTCAGCCGTTTGGCCGTGCATAGACACGACAAACAGACAAACAGACAAACAGACGGAGTTTCATTCTTATTAATAACTAGCCGCTCCGGCTCGCTACGCTCGCCTCCACGTCCAGCCGGGGGGCAAGCCCCCCGGAGCCCCCATTAAGTTGCTCGCTTCGCTCGCAACGTGTGGCATGTAGGGAATGTAGCTCGCTTTGCTCGCAAAGTGTGTCATGTAGGGAATGTTGCTCGCTTCGCTCGCAAGGTGTGGCTGTATACATTCCATGTATTACAATTGAAACATGTAGGGGATGTTGCTCGCTTCGCTCGCAAACGGTAGGTCCCTAAGGGTAGAGTAAACCTCTGTATAGGGATGTCGCTCGCTTCGCTCGCTTCAGGAAGTTATACTGCCTACCCAACTTGGCAGACGTTTTTTTCTGTTGGAAATTCTTACAAACAAATTAAATCTTATAAAACTACGTGGAACCACGAAAAGTTTATTAAGAACAGCTGTATATGTATAATAAAAAACCCGTATTTATTCTTTTGAAATGTCTCTAACGGAAAAGTTCCCCCCATCGCTTCGCCTCGCATACCTAAGTGGTATACCTGTGTGTACCTGCTAACATTGTGAAACACCTGTCATCGAACCCCAAACACGTCTTTCGAGAGCCTTCTCGCATCCACGGCACATATAATTTCTCATTTTAATAGCTTCGTCTAGCTTCCCCTCGCAATTTGACCGAGTTCTCGTCACTTTTTTCGATATCCGGTTTCGGATTCAGATTCGGCGGACCCAAAGCTGTATTTCGCCCACGAAAACCGTTCCGAAAAACGTACCTTTATGGGGTATATTTTAATCGGAAAAAACCAAGTTTTTCGGCGGACTTTTCGAGAAAACGGGTCCGTACTCTCGCATTTTTTTAACGCATTTCCCGATACTTTTTTCGCGATCCGATCGCGCCATCGTCTTCCTCGTTCAAAAACCTACGAAACCCGTATTTTTCCGGAATTGTCAACGGCCGTTTAGAGGGGTAGGGGAAGCGGGGAAGTCCAAAAAGCGCACATTAATTCTTACTTCGACCCCCCTCCCGCCCTACGGCCCATGGTTCGGGTGGGATTAAACAATTTTGAATTCGCTCGCTCCCACTTTTGGAAAATCTCAAGAAGATCCCACCACTCGTACACTCCCCCCACTCAGCCGTTTGGCCGTGCATAGACACGACAGACAAACAAACAAATAGACAGACAAACGGAGTTTCATTCTTATTAACTAGCCGCTCCGGCTCGCTACGCTCGCCTCCACGTCCAGCCGGGGGCAAGCCCCCCGGACCCCCCATTAAGTTGCTCGCTTCGCTCGCAACGTGTGGCATGTAGGGAATATTGCTCGCTTCGCTCGCAAAGTCTGGCATGTAGGATATGTTGCTCGCTTCGCTCGCAAAGTCTGGCATGTAGAAAATGTTGCTCGCTTCGCTCGCAAAGTATGGCATTTAGGGGATGTTGCTCGGTTCGCTCGCAAACGGTAGATCTCTAAGGGTAGGTTTAACTTCTGTAGGGGATGCTGCTCGCTTCGCTCGCAAACGGTAGATCTCTAAGGGTAGGCTTAACTTCTGTAGGGGATGCTGCTCGCATCGCTCGCTTGAGGGAGTTATACTGCCCACCCAACTTGGCAGACTTTTTTTTCAGTTGGGAATTATTACAAACAAATTAAATCTTATATAACTACGTGGAACCACGAAAAGTTTATTCGGGGATGTTGCTCGCTTCGCTCGCAAGGTATACCTGTATATGTGTAGGACAAAGTCCGTATTTATTATTTGAAATGGCTCTCGCTTCGCTCGCAAGGTAGGTACCTATGTAGGCATACCTGCTCGCCTCGCAATGTTGTGACATCGAACCCTTCACGTCAATTCTTGAGCCTTCTCTCGTCCACGGCAGAATCATTTTAATCGCTTTGCTCGCTTCTGCTCGCAATTTGACCGAGTTCTCGTCACTTTTTTTGATATCCGATTTCGGATTCAGATTCGGCGGACCCAAAGCTGTATTTCGCCCGCGAAAACCGTTCCGAAAAACGTACCTTTATGGGGTATATTTTAATCAGAAAAAACCAAGTTTTTCGGCGGACTTTTCGAGAAAACGGGTCCGTACTCTCGCATTTTTTTAACGCATTTCCCGATACTTTTTTCGCCATCCGATCGCGCCGTCGTCTTCCTCGTTCAAAAACCTACGAAACCGATATTTTTCCGGAATTGTCGACGGCCGTTTAGAGGGGTAGAGGATGCGGGGAAGTCCAAAAAGCGCACATTAATTCTTACTTCGACCCCCCTCCCGCCCTACGGCCCATGGTTCGGCTGGGATTAGGAAATTTTAAATTTGCTCGCTCCCCCTATCGGAAAATCCCAAGAAGATCCCCCCACTCGTAGACTCCCCCCACTCAGCCGTTTGGCCGTGCATAGACACGACAAACAGACAAACAGACAAACAGACGGAGTTTCATTCTTATTAATAACTAGCCGCTCCGGCTCGCTACGCTCGCCTCCACGTCCAGCCGGGGGGCAAGCCCCCCGGACCCCCCATTAAGTTGCTCGCTTCGCTCGCAACGTGTGGCATGTAGGGAATATTGCTCGCTTCGCTCGCAAAGTCTGGCATGTAGGATATGTTGCTCGCTTCGCTCGCAAAGTCTGGCATGTAGAAAATGTAGCTCGCTTCGCTCGCAAAGTATGGCATTTAGGGGATGTTGCTCGGTTCGCTCGCAAACGGTAGATCTCTAAGGGTACGTTTAACTTCTGTAGGGGATGCTGCTCGCTTCGCTCGCAAACGGTAGATCTCTAAGGGTAGGTTTAACTTCTGTAGGGGATGCTGCTCGCTTCGCTCGCTTGAGGAAGTTATACTGCCCACCCAACTTGGCAGACGTTTTTTTCAGTTGGGAATTATTACAAACAATTTAAATCTTATAAAACTACGTGGAACCACGAAAAGTTTATTCGGGGATGTTGCTCGCTTCGCTAGCAAGGTATACCTGTATATGTGTAGGACAAAGTCCGTATTTATTATTTGAAATGGCTCTCGCTTCGCTCGCAAGGTAGGTACCTATGTAGGCATACCTGCTCGCCTCGCAACGTTGTGACATCGAACCCTTCACGTCAATTCTTGAGCCTTCTCTCGTCCACGGCAGAATCATTTTAATCGCTTTGCTCGCTTCTGCTCGCAATTTGACCGAGTTCTCGTCACTTTTTTTGATATCCGATTTCGGATTCAGATTCGGCGGACCCAAAGCTGTATTTCGCCCGCGAAAACCGTTCCGAAAAACGTACCTTTATGGGGTATATTTTAATCGGAAAAAACCAAGTTTTTCGGCGGACTTTTCGAGAAAACGGGTCCGTACTCTCGCGTTTTTTTGACGCATTTCCCGATACTTTTTTCGCGATCCGATAGCGCCGTCGTCTTCCTCGTTCAAAGACCTACGAAACCGGTATTTTTCCGGAATTGTCGACGGCCGTTTAGAGGGGTAGAGGATGCGGGGAAGTCCAAAAAGCGCACATTAATTCTTACTTCGACCCCCCTCCCGCCCTACGGCCCATGGTTCGGCTGGGATTAGAAAATTTTAAATTTGCTCGCTCCCCCTATCGGAAAATCCCAAGAAGATCCCCCCACTCGTAGACTCCCCCCACTCAGCCGTTTGGCGGTGCATAGACACGACAAACAGACAAACAGACAAACAGACGGAGTTTCATTCTTATTAATAACTAGCCGCTCCGGCTCGCTACGCTCGCCTCCACGTCCAGCCGGGGGGCAAGCGATGTAGCTTGTAGGGAATATTGCTCGCTTCGCTCGCAAAGTGTGGCATGTAGGGAATGTTGCTCGCTTCGCTCGCAAAGTCTGGCATGTAGAAAATGTTGCTCGCTTCGCTCGCAAAGTATGGCATTTAGGGGATGTTGCTTGGTTCGCTCGCAAACGGTAGATCTCTAAGGGTAGGTTCAACTTCTGTAGGGGATGCTGCTCGCTTTGCTCGCAAACGGTAGATCTCTAAGGGTAGGTTTAACTTCTGTAGGGGATGCTGCTCGCTTCGCTCGCTTGAGGAAGTTATACTGCCCACCCAACTTGGCAGACGTTTTTTTCAGTTGGGAATTATTACAAACAATTTAAATCTTATAAAACTACGTGGAACCACGAAAAGTTTATTCGGGGATGTTGCTCGCTTCGCTCGCAAGGTATACCTGTATATGTGTAGGACAAAGTCCGTATTTATTATTTGAAATGGCTCTCGCTTCGCTCGCAAGGTAGGTACCTATGTAGGCATACCTGCTCGCCTCGCAACGTTGTGACATCGAACCCTTCACGTCAATTCTTGAGCCTTCTCTCGTCCACGGCAGAATCATTTTAATCGCTTTGCTCGCTTCTGCTCGCAATTTGACCGAGTTCTCGTCACTTTTTTTGATATCCGATTTCGGATTCAGATTCGGCGGACCCAAAGCTGTATTTCGCCCGCGAAAACCGTTCCGAAAAACGTACCTTTATGGGGTATATTTTAATCGGAAAAAACCAAGTTTTTCGGCGGACTTTTCGAGAAAACGGGTCCGTACTCTCGCGTTTTTTTGACGCATTTCCCGATACTTTTTTCGCGATCCGATAGCGCCGCCGTCTTCCTCGTTCAAAAACCTACGAAACCGGTATTTTTCCGGAATTGTCGACGGCCGTTTAGAGGGGTAGAGGATGCGGGGAAGTCCAAAAAGCGCACATTAATTCTTACTTCGACCCCCCTCCCGCCCTACGGCCCATGGTTCGGCTGGGATTAGAAAATTTTAAATTTGCTCGCTCCCCCTATTGGAAAATCCCAAGAAGATCCCCCCACTCGTAGACTCCCCCCACTCAGCCGTTTGGCGGTGCATAGACACGACAAACAGACAAACAGACGGAGTTTCATTCTTATTAATAACTAGCCGCTCCGGCTCGCTACGCTCGCCTCCACGTCCAGCCGGGGGGCAAGCCCCCCGGACCCCCCATTAAGTTGCTCGCTTCGCTCGCAACGTGTGGCATGTAGGGAATATTGCTCGCTTCGCTCGCAAAGTCTGGCATGTAGGATACGTTGCTCGCTTCGCTCGCAAAGTCTGGCATGTAGAAAATGTTGCTCGCTTCGCTCGCAAAGTATGGCATTTAGGGGATGTTGCTCGGTTCGCTCGCAAACGGTAGATCTCTAAGGGTAGGTTCAACTTCTGTAGGGGATGCTGCTCGCTTCGCTCGCAAACGGTAGATCTCTAAGGGTAGGTTTAACTTCTGTAGGGGATGCTGCTCGCTTCGCTCGCTTGAGGAAGTTATACTGCCCACCCAACTTGGCAGACGTTTTTTTCAGTTGGGAATTATTACAAACAATTTAAATCTTATAAAACTACGTGGAACCACGAAAAGTTTATTCGGGGATGTTGCTCGCTTCGCTCGCAAGGTATACCTGTATATGTGTAGGACAAAGTCCGTATTTATTATTTGAAATGGCTCTCGCTTCGCTCGCAAGGTAGGTACCTATGTAGGCATACCTGCTCGCCTCGCAACGTTGTGACATCGAACCCTTCACGTCAATTCTTGAGCCTTCTCTCGTCCACGGCAGAATCATTTTAATCGCTTTGCTCGCTTCTGCTCGCAATTTGACCGAGTTCTCGTCACTTTTTTTGATATCCGATTTCGGATTCAGATTCGGCGGACCCAAAGCTGTATTTCGCCCGCGAAAACCGTTCCGAAAAACGTACCTTTATGGGGTATATTTTAATCGGAAAAAACCAAGTTTTTCGGCGGACTTTTCGAGAAAACGGGTCCGTACTCTCGCATTTTTTTGACGCATTTCCCGATACTTTTTTCGCGATCCGATAGCGCCGTCGTCTTCCTCGTTGGAGAACCTACGAAACCCGTATTTTTCCGGAATTGTCAACGGCCGTTTAGAGGGGTAGGGGAAGCGGGGAAGTCCAAAAAGCGCACATTAATTCTTACTTCGACCCCCCTCCCGCCCTACGGCCCATGGTTCGGGTGGGATTAAACAATTTTAAATTCGCTCGCTCCCACTTTTGGAAAATCTCAAGAAGATCCCACCACTCGTACACTCCCCCCACTCAGCCGTTTGGCCGTGCATAGACACGACAGACAGACAGACAAACAGACAGACGGAGTTTCATTCTTATTAATAATAGAGATAGAGATAGAGATAACTAGCCGCTCCGGCTCGCTACGCTCGCCTCCACGTCCAGCCGGGGGGCAAGCCCCCCGGACCCCCCATTCAATTGCTCGCTACGCTCGCAAAGTGTGGCATGTAGGGAATGTTGCTCGCTTCGCTCGCAAACGATAGATCCCTAAGGGTAGGTTTAACTTCTGTAAGGGATGCTGCTCGCTTCGCTCGCTTGAGGAAGTTATACTGCCCACCCAACTTGGCAGACGTTTTTTTCTGTTGGAAATTCTTACAAACAAATTAAATCTTATGAAAATACGTGGAACCACAAAAAGTTTATTCGGGGATGTTGCTCGCTTCGCTCGCAAGGTATTGCTGTATATTTGTAGGAAAAAATCCGAATTTATTCTGTTGACATGGCTCTCGCTTCGCTCGCAAAGTGTGGCATGTAGGGCATGTTGCTCGCTTTACTCGCAAACGGTAGATCCCTAAGGGTAGGTTTAACGTGTGTAGGGGATGTTGCTCGCTTCGCTCGCAAACGGTAGATCTCTAAGGGTAGGTTTAACTTCTGTAGGGGATGCTGCTCGCTTCGCTCGCTTGAGGGAGTTATACTGCCCACCCAACTTGGCAGACGTTTTTTTCTGTTGGAAATTCTTACAAACAAATTAAATCTTATAAAACTACGTGGAACCACAAAAAGATTATTCGGGGATGTTGCTCGCTTTGCTCGCAAGGTATACCTATATATAGGTAGGAAAAAACCCGTATTTATTCTTTTGAAATAGGCCTGCAGGTAACATTGTGAAATACCTGACAAACCCCTTGACGTCTTCGTAGAGCCTTCTCGCGAACACGGCAAAATTAATTTCTGATGTTAAACGCTTCCTCTCGCTTCCGCTCGCGATTTGACCGACTTAACGTCACTTTTTTCGATATCCGATTTCGGATTCAGATTCGGCGGACACAAAGCTGTATTTCGCCCGCGAAAACCGTTCCGAAAAACGTACCTTTATGGGGTATATTTTAATGGGAAAAAACCAAGTTTTTCGGCGGACTTTTCGAGAAAAAGGGTCCGTACTCTCGCATTTTTTTAACGCATTTCCAGATACTTTTTTCGCGATCCGATCGCGCCGTCGTCTTCCTCGTTCAAAAACCTACGAAACCCGTATTTTTCCGGAATTGTCAACGGCCGTTTAGAGGGGTAGGGGAAGCGGGGAAGTGGAAAAAGCGCACATTAATTCTTACTTCGACCCCCCTCCCGCCCTACGGCCCATGGTTTGGGTGGGATTAGACCATTTTAAATTCGCTCGTTCCACCTTTCGGAAAATCTCAAGAAGATCCCCCCACTCGTACACTCCCCCCACTCAGCCGTTTGGCCGTGCATAGACACGACAGACAAACAAACAGACAGACAAACGGAGTTTCATTCTTATAAATAACTAGCCGCTCCGGCTCGCTACGCTCGCCTCCACGTCCAGCCGGGGGGCAAGCCCCCCGGACCCCCCATTAAGTTGCTCGCTTCGCTCGCAAAGTCTGGCATGTGGGGAATATTGCTCGCTTCGCTCGCAAAGTCTGGCGTGTAGGGAATATTGCTCGCTTCGCTCGCAAAGTCTGGCATGTAGGGGATGTTGCTCGCTTTGCTCTCAAACGATAGATCCCTAAGGGTAGGTTTAACTTCTGTAAGGGATGCTGCTCGCTTCTCTCGCTTGAGGAAGTTATACTGCCCACCCAACTTGGCAGACGTTTTTTTCTGTTGGAAATTCTTACAAACAAATTAAATCTTATAAAACTACGTGGAACCACAAAAAGTTTATTCGGGGATGTTGCTCGCTTTGCTCGCAAGGTATTGCTGTATATTTGTAGGAAAAAATCCGAATTTATTCTGTTGAAATGGCTCTCGCTTCGCTCGCAAGGTATACTGCCCACCCAACTTGGCAGACGTTTTTTTCTGTAGGAAATTCTTACAAACAAATTAAATCTTATAAAACTACGTGGAACCACGAAAAGTTTATTAGGGGATGTTGCTCGCTTCGCTCGCAAGGTATACCTGTATATCCTTGAGGAAGTTATACTGCCCACCCAACTTGGCAGACGTTTTTTTCTGTTGGAAATTCTTACAAACAAATTAAATCTTATAAAACTATGTGGAACCACGAACAGTTTATTAGGGGATGTTGCTTGCTTCGCTCGCAAGGTATACCTGTATATGTGTAGGACAAAGTCCGTATTTATTCTGTTGAAATGGCTCTCTCTTCGCTCGCAAGGTATTGCGTAGAAGTGCAAATGGGAACCCCCCTGTGAGGGTCCCTTCTGGTAAGCAACGTTGTGTAACGGCGGCCCGGGTCGATTAATAATGTAATTTTAACGATTCGCCTCGCTTCCGCTCGCGATTTGACCAACTTAACGTCACTTTTTTCGATATCCGATTTCGGATTCAGATTCGGCGGACCCAAAGCTGTATTTCGCCCGCGAAAACCGTTCCGAAAAACGTACCTTTATGGGATATATTTTAATCGGAAAAAACCAAGTTTTTCGGCGGACTTTTCGAGAAAACGGGTCCGTACTCTCGCATTTTTTTGACGCATTTCCCGATACTTTTTTCGCGATCCGATCGCGCCGTCGTCTTTCTCGTAGGAAAACCTACGAAACCCGTATTTTTCCGGAATTGTCAACGGCCGTTTAGAGGGGTAGGGGAAGCGGGGAAGTCCAAAAAGCGCACATTAATTATTACTTCGCCCCCCCTGCCGCCCTACGGCCCATGGTTCGGGTGGGATTAGAAAATTTTAAATTCGCTTATACACCCTATCGGAAAATCCCAAAAAGATCCCCCCACTCGTAGATCCGGCCCACTCAGCCGTTTGGCCGTGCATAGACACGACAGACAGACAGACAGACAGACAGACAGACAGACGGAGTTTCATTCTTATAAATAATAGAGATAGAGATAGAGATAGAGATTTTTATAGTCCAATCAACTTAGTTTAAGAACGTAGACAGGTACGTAAGGAGGGGGAAATTGGTAGCTTGAGATGTGAACATTTATCACATAAATCAAGCGCTTTCCAACGAGTGGCGAACGATGTCTGTGCGATGAAAACTTCGGAAGTTCCATTCCCCTAGCAACGGCTGGGTTGTACGTGAAAAACACTGAAATTGTGACACAAATTTTGCGTGACGGAAATTTTTGGTTGACCCCCCAGAGCAAAGACATATCCATGTCAAAACCATGTTTGCTATTGTACTGTGCGGCGTAAAGGCACCGCGGGCCGCTCTGGCGGTTTTTCGGACTTCCTGTGAATGTTGCGGGCTTTAGTGCGTTTGGTTGCGCTCTTGTGACAACCAAGTTGTCTGGTACTATTTTTTCTCCACTCAGGATGGAATGTACTTACTGTTGATTAGTGAATCCTCCACCCATATACCATTCCCGTTAAATGTAGAGCGATTTTTGCCGCACTTTGGTGCACCACCATGAGTCTTTGTCCCAGGTACAGTCTGCCCCACGTTTGATGTTGTCAACAGTAGGTAGGTACCTAAGTGAAAATTCGAAGCAGTAACTAGAAATGATGTTAGTTCTTTTCATTTTTTTACATGGATGAGATTTATAGAAACCAGCCAAAAGACATACCTATCCATGTCACATCAAGCATTTTAATTTCTCCCTTGATGGGAAAAACAAAAGATCATGGATATGTCTAGTACCTACTGCTTACCAGTTGGTACCTACTACTCAATTGTATACCAACGATGTAGTGCCTTCTTTTCACAAGATTATTCCATTATGGTTACAAAACAATATTAGTTTTTAACTTAGAGTAATAAATCAGCATTCCTTCACACTACAATGGCTTAGAGGGCATGAAATGTCGTGGTAAAATGAGAGCATTCCAAAAAGTGGCGAACGATTTTCCTACTATGAAAAGAGTGGGAGTTACTCTTCCCTAGTAACGCCTTGGTTGTACGTGAAAATCAATAGAAAATGTGCCGGTCGGGAAAATTACCGAGCCACTGCTGCACTTGGTGGTAGGTTCGCCGAGAGTGCTGTTTAGCTGCATTCTCTGTTGGAGGTTGGGAGCTGATTTCAGGCTTCATATTTGCCACTGAAGTCGTAAACGATTGGAAGCGGTAGTGGTTAAGGGAGTTTTGTTTTTTTGGCGCCTTACACCACTTCAGAAAGCACATCTCCCCAGCCTTTTCAACCTGCTCGTAAGTAGAGGAGGGGTTAGAAACTGTCATTGCTGCTTGCTGGATGATTTCTGACTCCAAGTACAATTTAAAGAAGCCCACCTTGCTTCTCCTGAAAGTAGCAGAAGTTGTGTCGCATCCGGTAAATGAATGAAGGAACAGGATGTGTTCAAATCTACGGTGCTGCATCTCTTGGGTGGACAGTACTATTGTTTTGGTTTTACCTCGTCCGGTTTTCAGCATAAAGATATCTCGGGTCGCAGGAGTGGAAGCAATCAACAGGACAGCAAGGTCTACATCCTCACCAACGACAGCCTCAGAGTTGTGAGTGGATTGTTCAACAGCAGTCTTCACGATTAGGATGTTAGCGTCATCGGTAGCCTGAAGAGTATATATCCCTTTCTCCTGCAGCTTTATCTCCAGTAAGGAGATGAAGTTAGTTTTGTTGGTAGGATTTGATAAAAAGTCTTCCTGTTTAACAGGTATTTGTGTGTCCCATGTCAAATTGATGTCGGCAGAAATTTTTAGTCTGTAACGACGCATTTGTCTTTCCGTTCCTTACTTGCTTTAACAAGGCCCAGTATACCTTTTTCTTTGACTTCAGAGACATCTTCACTTCCTCTTAAAACGTCTTTAAGGCACACAAGACACTTATTAGTACTCATTGCAGTTTCAGGCACACAGGACACTTAGTAGTACCTACTCATATATTATGGTTTGTTGTAGGTTTTAAAAACCTGTTTCCCCTAAATGTATGTTTAATATTAAATTTCTTGATCCTAGGCACATTTGACACACACTAAACTAAACTAACTTAGGATATAATCATAACTAAGGATAAAACATAGCACAAAACTGAAAACTTGAAAACTTAGGTATTGTTTACACTTCAAAATGTTTGTAAACAAAACTAACCTTTATAAAGTAAGGGTAACAAGAACCAGCTGACAGTCCATTAACAGAAGACAAGGAAATCAGTGTTACCAACCTAAAAGTTACAAGCATTAAAACTATTATTACTATATGAGATGTTTGTCATTCGGACAAGCAAACTAGTGAAAGTTGGCCCTCACAGCAGCGTAAAACCATGGAAACTAATTTTCATTTGATTTGTTACCACGCAATAAAGTGACGTAACATTATAAAAGTATATTTTTTTAAATCAGTATAAAACAAAGAATATTTTGGGCCAGTAAAAAAACGCTTAGGACCGATACGGATAATTGGCGATTCGGTTAATCGGCGTTCTATTGCATACGGCTCTTTTAATGATGTTTTCAATATTAAATTTAATTGACTAACAAATTGCTGATATTGTTATCTGTAATTTAAACAAAATACACGAACAAAGGTTGTGGGTTAAGAATATGATATACAAACTAATTTTCTGAAAATTGCAAAATGCTATACAAGTTTTAAAATAGCCGTAACTTTAGGTGGGTTCGGACATTAATCAGCATATGTATATATATTCTAAAAGGGAATTTAAAAATCTACAACTTCTTTCCTATTCATACTTTTCGTTTATGAATAGGTTTAGACAATATGATGCAATGTTTATGAATATTTTGACGTAAATTGATTTTTTTTTTTTTTTTTTTTTTTGTAAATTTCAACTTTTTCCGAGGGTATAGCTCGAAAACGGTTAGGAATTAGAAAAAACATATGATATAAAAGTTTTAGATAATTTTAAGAACTCCATTTTATTATCTAAAAATATTTCTCTCCGATGCACCGTTTTCGAGATATAAGCGAAAAACCCAAAATTCGTACCTTTACCCCCCCCCCCCTCCTCCTCACCGCTCATTACCTAGGAGTCAGGACTTTTGGTATGTTAACAACCTAAGCCCCCTGAACAAGTTTCTGAAGGAATCGCTTAGTTACCTGCTCACGCACTCTACACCTCATTTTGGGTCATTTATTGACTGGACTATAAGTTTAAATAGATCAACCGTTGTTTGTTTGATATCAACACAACGGACCACGGCTGATCAACTTGGGCATGTTAAGATCTCTTCCCAAAATATGCGAAATCATGATTTTCCGAAGGTTTTAATTGGCAAATCGGGTCCACCTTACTTTTATTGTTTGAGGGTTCCTACCTATGAAGGTTTGCCTTTGGAAAAACTCAGCTAAACTGGCTTTCCAAGCAACATATTTTTTGCAGTTTGGATATGGAATGCGAGTCACCGATTTGCATTCATCATACGAGTAAATTACGTTCTTATTATCCGTCAAGTATGGTTTCTAATGATAGAATTGGTGCCACGGCCAGACCCTTAATTGAAGCGAGAAATCTAGTTCAATTTGTAGTACTTATCTAATGTAAAGGTGACAGTGAAGACTGTAACAAATTGCTGACTGGAAAAAAATTTCTAGTAATGCAGCATGATCTTGAGTGCGAATTTTCTTAAGTTATCGTATTATATTATGTTACATTGTTTTGAAACGTAAGCACTTTGAGTGTAAATAAATTCTTCACTACCAAAAACTTCTACAACCTCCTGTCAAAGGGTTTGAACAGCCTTAAGGGAAGCTTCTAGTAGCTATCCGGCACGATCCCTGAAAAGGTCATCAAAATCGTTCCATCAGATTCTGAGTTTCACCTGTGTCACTCAATATTAGTTTCACGCATGTGGAATGGTTATTACTCCACAATTCGGGATATAATTTATAGGGCACTTCTTTAGAACGTATACCTACCCAACTACCTACCGACTTTGAGCCATCGTTCATATGAACGACATATGAATTATATTCTTCGTGACATCCTTCTATAACATATACCGAACTACGTACCATGTTTGAACGAAATTTGCAAAGTAAACAGATGATGAGGAATCGATCTTCTAAGAAATTCACGTTTTGCATGCTTACAGGCTACTGTTGATCCAACGGCAGTGAAAATAAAAGGGGACCCTCTAGCTTGTATCATGATGTAAATGCCCTGAAAACGGTGTAATTAATCATTTCCAAGCACAGCATGGTGTTTCTCTGATTGTCAGCTTTCCAAAAAGTGGTTATATGTTCTTGTGGGTTGTAAACTGACCGAGATAGGTAAAGTGACACAGAAATTTGGTACTTAAAACAGAAAGTAGTGGGGATGAAACTGACAAACCATATCATTGTAATTGTGTTATAATGTAAATGTCGTGAAAATTGGAATTAATCATTTCCAAGCTTCGCATGGTGTGTTTTGACCGGTCAGTTTTCAATGAAGTTGCTATATGTTTTTGTGGGCTGTCAACTGACCGAAATAGGTAAAGTGACACAGAAATTACCTAGGAACCTAACTAAGTATATAGGTACTTATAACAGAATATAGTGGGGATGAAACTAACCAATCACATGACGATTATGTAATATAATGTAAATTTGTTAAAAACGTAAGAATTCAGCATTTGCAAGCCCAGAATGTTGTTTTTATAATTGTCAGCTTTCAAAATTGCTTATTATACGTTTTAGCGGGTTGTGAACTGACCGAGTTAGATAAAATGACACAGAAATTTGGTACCTACTTATAACAGGAAGCTGTGGGGATGAAACCCACCAATCACATTAGGGTAATTGTAATGTCATGAAAAAGGACAAAAATCAGTACTCCCAATCACATCATGGTCTGCGTTCTCACAGGTCTGCTTTCCAAAAATTGGTTTACGTTTTGTGGATTGTATATTGACCGAGTTAGGTAAACTGACACAGAGAAATATTCTTAACAAATTGGTGGATTCAGCTCTACCCGGAAAGTTTTTCAAGCATTTATTTCTGTAAATAACAATGATTTATTTTATTAACGAAAACTGCAAATTATTACACAATGGTTTATTATTTCTGTGATAGATGGTCCTTCTACGCGGATCATTGGTCTTTAATTATCAAACCCCGTATGTATATGATCAGAACATGGCGCATCGTGCCTCCGAGAAGAGATCACACTTTTACAGTTCCAAGACCCCACAATTTCACGCTTCACAGTAAAGATGTTTAAAAAACGGGAAATTGGTGCGTGAAGTAATTTACGTTAGCGCATGTGCAGAATGGAGCAATGATTTAAGAAAAATGAAATTGGTAGGGTACAATCTATACCCTAACTCCCAGGAAATGAAATGAAAATATGGTGAAAACTAGACCTTTATCCGTCGGAGTACACTTTCGCCCATGCGCAGGAGCTAATAATAGAGAGTTCCTGGTTACTACGGTGTTCTAATACGGTGAACGTGAATCTAGGGAAAATCAAAATTTAGCTAACACGCTGGCTGTTACTACGGTGCAAGCTCGATGTTTCACGAGTCGTCTCTTATCAAATGTTTTGTAACCTTAAGCTCATTCCGACATCTTGTATTTCTCCGACTCTGTTTCCCTTCAACCAGATACCAGTTCCCATCATCCATCATCCATCATCGTGTTGTTTTATTTATTTATTTATTTATTTATTTTTTATTCGTAGTGATATTTGTAAAGTGAACCTTTGTAATCGGCCAAGAAATTTTTTCATCCCCTCTCTCAAAATTTGTTGGTTACGTTTCAAGATAGGTAGAATTCAAAAACCGAATCAGTCCGTCGTCCGTTCATCCGGCGTTTTATTTGTGCTATGAAATTCTGCGAGAAGTATTAGACTTTGTAGGCTTATAATTATATATCACGCTAGTTTATTCAGCAGAGACGAGCCCGGCAATGCGTTCCAGGTTTATCTTGAAGTCAAATCTGTCAGGAACACTGGCGATCGTTCAAGTAAGTTCGCTCAACTTTGTTAGTAGTAATATTGGTGTATGAAAATGTAGAGGTTGGTATAAGGGATTTTATGCATTTTGTGGGAAAACTCAGTAAAATAATACGTTGGTATCTTAGTAGTTTAATGTTTTCATCTTGAAAAAGGTAGATATGATTGGAATGAAAAGATTTTATCCGTTTTTCGGCAACCCTTTGTCCTCCGTTTTGTTGACTAAGTAGTTTTTGGGCACTCGATGATTGGACTGCTTCGAGTGGAAATAAGATGAATATAAATAAAATTTGTATATTTTAATATAATTATATATTCAATCATATTTTAAATAATATACCACCAATAAGTTTAGTATAAAAATATGAACTGAACACGCTAATCACAGAAACCTTCCTCGGGTTTATACATTAACGGGCATAGTGTTGAAAACGTGGTAACGATGACGTACTGAGACTCGATCTTGCGTTGTCAATCAAGCGGTCTCCTACTCACGTCGCGCAATTGAAGTAATTTGTCAGCTGTCAAATGTTACCAGATCAGCTGATCATGGTTCACGTGCACCGTGTGATCTGCAACCGCAGTAACCAGGAACTCTCTTAATAGTCTAAATGTTGCAATCTCGTTGGAATTAACATGGAATATTGTATATTAACATGGAACCAATGTCTACCAACTATGCACTAAATTTGAGCGGGATTGGACGACTAGGGCGTAAACAAATTATGCTTAAAAAAAATGCTCCTAGAGTAAACCACATCCTTAGGCTTTACGTGAAGATTTTTTAATGTGTCAACTGCAGTATCAAAAGTGGCACACACTGAAATAAGGATAGACTGTAGAGGAGGTTTTTTTTTAATATAGTTATTATTTTTAGTTTTATAGTTTATATTAGCCTATTTTACAAATAGTCTTGGTTGTATTACTTTATTCATTTATTTATTTATTTATTTTTATAACTTTGGGGGCTGAACAGTGGTCATCACTGTACCCCTCATTTTTTTCCCCCTCCGAGTTACCGGTGGAGTCCATGATGGCGCTCTTTTTACTCAAGGATGGCAGCATGGCTCCCTTTAGAATCGTACCATTTCCAGTGTCCCTTTGGACACCCTGTTCAATGCCGCTAATGACCCTTCTGATTGAGATGCGGCTTAAACCTTTATAAAATATATATATATATATATATATATATATATATATATATATATATATATGTATACCTATGATATGATATGATATAAAATCGACTTTATTATAAATTAACGATTGCGCATGCGCGCAGACCAATATTTATGTGATGGAAATGAAAGTTATTGGGTACCGTCTAGAAGCTATCCCATACAATCGCTGCAAATTTCATCAAAATCGTTCCATTAGACTCGGAGTTTTGCCTCTGTCAATCGATATCAGTTTCACGCATGCGCAATGGTTATTAGTACTCTACCAATCGTTATATAGTTTATAGGGAGTTTTCTTATAACGCATACCCATTTACTTACCGAATTTGAACGAAATAGGTACAAGAGGTGATGAGGAATCGACGTTATGAGAAATTCACGTTTGCGCACGGGCTACTGTTGGTTCAACGGCTTTGAAAATTATAGGATACCGTCTAAAAGCTAACCCGCACAATTCCTGAAAATTCCATCAGAATCGGCCTGAAACTTGTTATAGTTTTGGGCGTGACAATGATTTACTACAAACAGACTGACATACAGACATCAGACAGACAGACAAGTAGCCAAAATTGATCAGCAAGCACTGAAACGTAAAAAGCAAGTGGAATTGGAGGAAAAAAATGTTTCCGACTTCAATCACGAATAGAAAGCTTTCCTTCCTTCGTTGAGGAATACTATGTATTATATTATGTACTTTACCTTCTTCTTGAGAATATTCAAGTTCCCTTTCCCTCCTAGAACGTCATGAAGAAAAAGATCGTTTCTGTTGTCCTTGTATCGGTTCTACCCAGTACCTATTTCAAATAAGTCTTGATTTTCTTATGAACTGCCAATTACCTTATCAACTTTTTCATGAGCAAGACGTGAAAGGTGAGGCTGTCAAAATGTTTCGCGACTTTGAGTACGAACCTGATAATCTCAAAACAACTGTGTGTTCCTTCAAATCAATAAGTTTTGTAGTCTAGTTGTGATTTCGTAAAGCCATTAATCTCAGGGGTCGACATTCTCATATTTATGATTATTTTTGATGCGACGCAGGTCGGCTCTTCGAGTGCTGTTGCGCTATTCGGTCGGTTAGGTAATTCTTTCTCCGCAGTTAAGAAGCAGCATAACATCAACAGAGCTCGCAAAATAATTTTTTTTTTTCTTTTTTTTAATTTTTTTTTATATAGAAATGTAGGTACTCGATATAATTCATATAAATTGTTCATGGGAAATTTAACCTTAGGCGTTACTAATCATGCAAAGCAAACATTATGACGAAATTCACAATACAACCTTGCAAAATTAGTGCTTATGATGGAGCTACCGAAAATTACGTGCGCCTGGTTCGTCTGCCTGAACCTAACTGGAACTTACCAACTTGGACAATCATGGGAGTTATTCAAAACGAATTCGGATGCACTGTTCATTCGGTGTTCAATGTGTCCTCTCGTTTCGAAGCTGTTCATTGAGAACGCCCTCAATGTATGATTGAAAAAGCTCACGTCGCTCGTGATGCTGCTATTCATTTTTCAGTTGTTGTAAGGGGAGCCTTCACATGACCGCTTTATTTCCCCCTAGTCCTGTCAGAATGGGTTAGCGTGTTGAAAGGAACGACCAACAAAATGAACCGAGCCTTACTGTGTTTCGGACTCGGCTCCGAAGTAGAACTTTTAATGAAGGGGACTAACGAGGTAGATGTGTTTTGAAGTTTTAGCTATCTCAAACTCCAATCCGTTGTTTCCATTGTTACATTTCAATGACTTGAGCTCAACCGAATAGATCCCTGTACTAATTGGTTTCTTTCTTTTCCATAAAAAATTAAGGTAATCGGTATATCATTATACATACAAAATTGGCTTTTCAAAATCGAACGATGTGATCACTTTTGGGCGTTGTTAAAAAATTCTTCTAAAACGTAGGTTTCTAGTTGCATTTTAGGTTTTAATCACTATTCTGAGTTTTGGTTTCTTGTCTGTTTGTGTGCCCGCTGTTCCTTATGGATTAAAGAACAGGGCTAACGTAAAATTCCTTTCACTTTTTCGGTTTTCATTAATTTCAGCGAATTCTAAGGGAATTCCCTGCTTACCATTTTCTATACTCGTGAGTCAAATGTATTCACTGCGCTAGGGAAAAAATTTCTCTACTTCATGGAAAAATATTGAATAGTGGATCTATTCACCATATCCGCACTGTATTTTCATATCTGCATTTCAATGGTTTTCCATAGAGTGATTTTTCATGGTTTTCCAACCGCAAAAATACCAAATTCAAATTTACTGCTCAGGGAAAAGAAAGCAAAACCATATCTATATTGAAATTAATTATGAACATAATAATAAATGGTATTTTTATTGCGTGATTAGGGAGGGAAATTACCTAGCGATAGAACACGCTTTTACCTCTGGTGTCGGTAGTAGAGACTCCCAACCTAATCGCCACTAACTAAATTCAATCTTACCCCATTCGGCCATCTTATCCCATTCGAAAGTGGCCGTATTCCCCCAACGCGTACTTTTTTAAAACTCAACCTGAGCGGAAAAAGTTAAACTTATAGCTATTATCTGTATTGAAAATAACAGAGTGAATGTAACTTACCTTCAATTGTCTTGTTTTCTTAACGACACGTTTTATCATTTAAAATGAACATCTGGGTGATGGACCAGATTGCCAGTTGCTTAGACAGCTGTAATGGTGACAGAAAGACGATTTGCTTGGGTTTAAAACTAGAGAGGCTCTAAAAAGTCCAGTCATGCAGCATGACCCCATGAGCTAATTTTTGAAGAAATCTTCGACATTTCAGTCGCTGTTGATCGTGTAGAGAAATTTTAGTTTATGATTTTGATAGAAAAGCATGGAATCAAATTATCAAAAATAATTAGGAGGTACTCATACTTTATTATTATTAACCTAATCTTGTAGATTTAAAGACAAATGTAGGTAAATATTCATAGATTTCGATGGAGGGAGGCCTTGAGATTATCGTTACTGACGGCCGAGCGGAGCGAGGCCTTGGGTCTGCGTGCTAGTGCGTACATAAATAGAACTTCTTCATAATTTCATGGCTGATATTTTCTAAGCCACAGTCAGTATTAAAGCTACATCATGTCCTAAAACAGTTGAGCGTAAAACATTAAAGAGAGCGACCGAGAGAATCGGAGGACGGAATATTTCACAGAGTAAACTCATCAGTTGTGATTACATTTTTTTTTTTTTTTTTTTTTTTAACAAACACCTACTACCTACGTTTTAAACAGCATGGTTCTGGGATTGGCTATACAGGGATACTTCCATAAGAGTAGTTCAATCTGAATTTGGACGATGTTTCATGCAAATATTACCGATTTTTACACCTAGCGAACGGCATTATTCCGATTTTTGACTGATTTTTCAACTTTGAAATTTTTGAAAACTTGATACATATTCTTATAGGAAACTTTACGCTGATTCCGAATATACCACATGTTAGTATGCTGAAAAAATTATTTCACACAACAAATCGCAAAAAACAGGCTATTTTGACATTTTTGACTACATTTTTGAAAATTTCAACCCGAAGATGTAATCCGATCATGCTGGCCAAAAAACTTGAACTTTCGTTTTGTGTCCTTAACATTTTAAAATTTGTTTGAAGTTTCTAGCACAATTCTACGGAAAGTTATCGTCTGGCATGACACATACATATATACATTTTTTTTTTTTTTTTTTTTTTTTTAGAAATCTCCCCTCAAAGACGGAGGGGGCACGCCATTAAGAAAAAGAAACGAAAAAAAAAAAAAAAAAAAAAAAAAACACATACATACATACATACATAAAAAAATGCGTTAAAGTTCAGAATATGATTCAGAATAGCCTGAAACGGATTTCTGCATAAAATGTTTTCAAAAATTCACATTCTACGAACTTTGAGGCGAGAGCAATAGCTTAATTTTCTTCAAAAATTCGCTAAAAACCGGGGTGGCCATCTTACCTGAGGTGGCAGTCATCACCCATATTCCCCCACGCAAAAAATAAAAATAAAAAATAAAAATAAATAAAAAAAGTAAATAAATAAATTTTACGTAACACTATTGATCAATTAAAAACAAAGATTTATTTCTTCTCCATGGGCGGAGTTCTCCCCCCTCCCCCCCCTCACCCCTTTACTGTTGAAATACACCTACCTACATGTCGAAAAACCAGCTCTTATTGGATGCCCAACACCCAAAACTATCGTCCGAATTCGAAGGTGTAGTTTGGACAGTGCGATAATGAGTGAGTGAGTGGCTTTGACAAATTTATAAGTAATAGATTTAGAAGTAGGTACATGGCAATATATATATATATATATATATATATATATATATATATATATATATATATATATATATTTTTTTTTTTTTTTTTTTTTTTTTTTTTTTTCAAGTGCATCTGCAGTTGATTCCAATCCCGAGTTGCTAAAATTCGAGGGGAAATAAATCAAAGCTGAAAAACAGAATATGGAACAACTCTTGTGAAAGGAAAACACATGTTTTTCAATAACTCATAATCTTGAGAAAGCCGTATAGCTCAAGTTCCCTTATAATTTCTTTTAAAACTTACTACGTAAGTATTTAAGGTTGTATTTAATTGTCTTTTAGAACCTTCAGCGATTTGTAGAACCGTTAGAAGTACGTAGTGCGGTAAATAGTGTAATAGGAGATGATGACTGACAGTGATTTGTTATGTGAAATTAATAACATTCAGAGAATTCGTAAGGAGTTATCCAACTGTGAAGATGAACGTGGTGGAAGCTCGTTGTGCCAACAACGGCGTCTAACCGATCTCATTAGGAACGAGGACGATATTGTACTCACCACTCATGGGGTAACGCTTCGCTCGACCGAAACAAAGTAAACCCTTTTCTCTATTGAGGCTCTGACGGGAAATTCGATCGTTGAAGGAGAGTAAGGCTGAGAGGAAGCAGCCGTATGTTGACGTAGAGGTTGGTAGGCGAACACAACAGGAAAATCTCATTACTCCAGGAACCGAACTCCCGAAAACTCACAAGAGTTCACGTGAAGGGAAAAACTCCCATCAGTTCCCTGAATTTTTTTTTTTTCTAATTTATTAATCAAGTACTCATTCGTGTATCATGGCAAATAGAGCGAACTTTCGAAGAAAAGTTGTGGATAATATTAAATAAGGCACTTGAATTATGATCATTGGGCAACTAACCAAATAACCAATTGGATCTGAATAAAACTGACAAGATAGCCTTGTGACGAGATCGCCAACAAAATTTTAGGACACGCTGCTAGAATGAAAAATATGATCGATTTAGGGATTTTTCAACTAAAAATCGATTTTTCTCACTAATTTATGAATCTGAGAGATCTGGGAGTAATCGCTAGCCACTCAGGACTGAAAAATATTTCGTCTGTAATGCATTTTTTTTGCCGAATAATAATTGCCAATTTGAACCTGAAATTCTAGTGCTATCGGGCTGGCCAATGACCTCGACCTGTCTTTTGCCGAAGATGTTTCCGAATTTGTTGGCATTTGGTAAATTATTTTATACCTACGTTATAGTGTTAGTCGATTAAAACTTGAGTTCCTCTGGATTTTTCTTTCAATTTATCCAAAACAGTTGTGTGCAATTGGTTATAGTTATTCCATTTACACATTCTTCTGCTCTATCCGTTAGAAAACTTACCCAATAGATAAATTTGTCTATATGAGCTAATTCAGAATTATTTTGTATGTTGTTTCCATATATTCGCCTAAACTCTTGAAATTTCAGAATGTCACCATCAAATTTTTCAATATGCGATTTCGGAAGATGCATTATCCTACTCCCGCATGAGTTCGAATATAGCGGAGCATTTCATACATTAGACTTTTCTTTACAAGTAATGAACATACTTATGAATTTCTTCAGTTTTTCTAGAATTCTTGTTGCATCTCTATCTGTCTTTTCATTTTTTCCAAGCTTTTATAGTCACAGGTGAGGAGATTCAATCTCATTGGTCAAGAGAAAGGAAAGGGGGCAGGAGGTACAACCAATTATGTGCAAGCAAAGTGAAGGGGGATTATAGCTACTCAGATGAAGTGAAAGGAGGGAAAATAACTCAATATGGTTTCAACAGAGTGAAGGGAAAATTCCAAGCTTTAGAGAAATGGACCTATCAGTGGTGAAATATATTGAGGGATATCCTCATTTAAACATTTACCAGATCTGTCACAAATTTCTTCCCCTGCTGAAGGTTGCGTCTCAGGTACTTCCAGTACCAAGTCAATCACTTCTTTCACGCTGTCAATCAAATGTTGTTGTTGACGTCTGTTTTGAAGGTGAGGTTTCATAAGCTCATATGCCAATGATTTAATGAACTTGAATCTGTCAGTCATAGGGTTATCTCTGTAGCAGGAAAAAATCAGATGTACGTTTGAGGTGGCAATATCGCATATTCTGAAAGAAATAGTGAGTGGCCATCTATGTGATTTTCGAGCTGAACAGCACTTGGAACACTAATGGTCCAAACAGTCGACTCCTCCTTTAGTTTTGTTATAGAAGTGAATGATCTCTGGTTTCCCAGTATCCTCGTTCATGGATTTATCGTAGTGCATTATTGAGAGGAGCAACACGTTTTTATTTTTTTTCTATATATATATATATATATATACACATTCATTAATAATGGTTCTACTGAACTATATATAATTATTTGTGAGAAAGAAATTTAGACACATAAATAGAATGAAAGAATTTTCTAATGTTTCGAACAAGTCTTGATCACAGAAAAAAGAAGAATAGAAATAATTTCATGAGTCCTGGTTGCGTCTTCAATTTTTGTATCCATGGCCGCGAAATAGAATAATTTGTGGTGCCATTTTCCGAAATTAATTAATCATTTATATTGAGGCCAGGGGGTCTGTTAGGGTTTTAGGAGCTAACAGACCCCCTGGCCTCAATATAAATTATTAATTAATTTCGGAAAATGGCACCACAAATTATTCTATTTCGCGGCCATGGATGCAAAAATTGAAGACGCAACCAGGACTCATGAAATTATTTCTATTCTTCTTTTTTCTGTGATCAAGACTTGTTCGAAATATTAGAAAATTCTTTCATTCTATTTATGTGTCTAAATTTCTTTATCACAAATAATTATATATATATATATATATATATATATATATATATATTTTTTTTTTTTTTTTTTGGTACATATGACACAAGAGTCATATTTTCGGAGAGACCAAACAGGCTGCTACCCTCGGGTATACGGCTTGAGGCTTGAAATTGAGGAGAGATTTATATATATATATATATATATATTTATATATGTATGTATATATATATATATATATTTTTTTTTTTTTTTTTTTTTTTTTTTTTTTTTTTTTTGTTCAGCGTGCCAACGTGTAATTTCACGGCAAAGTTGGACAGAAGTGTAAAAATTATCCGCAGTAATATTTCTGCCAGTGGTTTTCAAAGTTTTCACAAGACGTTAGGAAATTTGAGTAGGTATTTGCAGTTCTGAGCCCAACCCCATCCGAATTTTTGCCTGTGTAGATGTACCCATTGTAGATGTATGAGGTGTTGGCATCCGTTAGAACCTGAATCTCGACGCCATACTTCGCATGTAAATGCGAAACGGACACCGACCCTTGAATGGTACCAGCATTTCATCTACGCACATTTCAGAGCTAGGTGTTAGTGGTTTTGGGCAATTTTCAACGAATCGCTCAAAAATAAAAGAAATAGGGGCCGTTTTATCATTTTGTTGGCGAATATTATGTGTTTCAGGATTATCAAATCTGAGAGAAGCCTTGGCAAACATTTCCCTAGCAACGACTCAGTTGTAAGCGGAAATCAAAATATTTTCGTGAGCAATTTTCGTTGACTTTTTTTAGTTTATGTGCCATAGCAAAGACATAAAGAATGTAAAGTGTAAATCAAAAGCATTTTAATTTCTCCCTTGATGGGAAAAACAAAAGATCATGGATATGTCTAGTACCTACTGCTTACCAGTTGGTACCTACTACTCAAATGTATACCAACCATGTAGTGCCTTCTTTTCACAAGATTATTCCATTATGGTTACAAAACAATATTAGTTTTTAACTTAGAGTGATAAATCAGAATTCCTTGACACTACAATGGCTTAGAGGTCATAAAATGTCGTGGTAAAATGAGAGCATTCCAAAAAGTGGCGAACGATTTTTCTACTATGAAAAGAGTGGGAGTTACTCTTCCCTAGTAACGCCTTGGTTGTACGTGAAAATCAATAGAAAATGTACCGGTCGGGAAAAAAAGTGTCGGTCGGGAAAAAAAAGTGTCGGTCGGGAAAAAAAGTGTCGCAAAAAATGCCTTGACCCGCAGCCAAAAGACATATCCATGTCAAAAATGTGCCACCCACAAAGTGATGAGAAATTACCGTCCATGAGAAGAGTGCTTTTTTATATATTTTTTCTTTCCTATTATTAGAGTCATGAAACACTTGTTACTTACGACATGTATTTTATTGGTATTGTATTCTATTTTACTGTTTTTAATTTTCTGAAGATTTCAGTTTTGATGTAATGAAAGACTCTTATTTTAATTGAAGCTACCAGACTTTTTTCCTAGAGAAACTGTGATTTGATTGTTCAATCTAAACCTGTTTTTCTTGTCAGGCTTTTCGTGTTCATCTATGGTGATTTTTTAGTACAAAATTAGTTTATCTAAATTAGTTTTCTAGTGTGTAAGATATGAATGAAAATAGACCTTTGATTTCAAAAGCTTGAGTAGGAATGTATGTAAGAAAACAATTTAAAAAATTGAAACCTGTGCATGAAAGGGTTGTAATAAAATGTCAAGTCTGAAGAGAGAATTTCCCTACATTTTATAGCATTATTATTCGTTGAATGTACCCGGGTTTTCGGTTGTAGGACGCCCAACTTTCAGGCAGTGTGTACCATCCTGTCATTGAGTGTGTGCTGGATGAGAATCAAAATGTACCCAGAAAACAATATTGATAAGCTTCATCTTGTTTTAACACTTTTTATAGATTTATTAGAGCCCTAATTTGCATTAAAGCATGTATGGATTTGTATTAGATAGGAGCTGTTATATTTTGCATTCAATCACTTCGACGTCCATGTTGCAATATGTGAGGAAGGTACTGTCCACCCAACTTAGCAGACGCTTTTTATATTCTTCAACGCATCAACCCCCCTCCTCCCACCAACCCAACCCTGCACACACTCACGCACTACCTCGTTTTTTTTTTTTTTTTTTTTTTTTTTTTTTTTTTTTTTTTTTTTTTTTTTTTTTTTTGTACTTTAGGCAAATTGAAATATGATTCATCTTTTGTGTAAACCTCATCAGTGAAGCTACGATACCGTAACATGGGGTTACTTCCTACCAGGTGGTACAACTTCAGACCAGCGTAGGAATGTAGGCGCTGAGCCCTCTACCGGCCATAGAAATTTAGGAAGTTCATTAAGGTCCCAATAGGTAGCACATTACTCAAACCTACATGAAACCTGAAGATAGTTTCTTGACGTCGCTTATATTCGTTTTCTTCACGTTTTTGTTATCAGCTATTTCGACACATTTTCCTGTTGTGTTTATAGTGTGCCTGCAGCTACATGTTTCCGCTAGATTTTCCGAAAATTTAAGTTCACATACTTCTTCAAAATTATATGAGGAATTTAACTAAGAAATCAGATGTTTTATTTAGTTGTTAGGTAGTTAATTTTCCAGCAACGAAAAACTAAAAGTCGCCATTTTGGGTTGCAACTTCCGACCACCCGATTATTTGTGTTTTAGCGCATTTTTACGTGTTTTTCTCATTTTGATTGAGCTTACTCATGTTTCAATGTATTCCACGTGTTACAGGTATGCCACGAAAGTACCGAAAGAAAGTCGGGGGCCGTCCCTGAAGAAATTATACCCAAGACACTTTGGAGGCAGCTCTGAATGGCAGCTCTGAAGGCGGCTCATTTCTGGTTTTGTTTGGTATGGAATAAAAGTTTAAAAATGAAATATTTTTGTCGTAATAGGTAATAGAACCCATCTGGTAGCAAAATACGGGGGTAATATCGAGCCAGGGCTTCATTTCTTGTTTATTTGAGTGAAAAAACGTGGGTGGTTCGAAGTTGCCCCCACGCGGGGTAATGACTATACCACTTTTGCCTTTGTTTTTCATGGGTTCCTAATGCTCGAATGTTAAATTTTGAAATGGGAATATGACGGTGAATGGATCAGGTGTGACATATTGAGAGGCCAACTCGATTGAAGAGATACTGACAGAGAAATCTCAAAAATACCTGAAAACGTGGTCTGAAGTAACCCCATCCAACGGTACTTACTCAGACCTACGGGAATATTTCAGTTCATAAGGTCCACATTCACTCAGAAAATTTGATTCACCATTAATTGATCCTAGTTATGTTTGAACGTTGGTTATATTTTCATCGACTTCCGTTTCATCCACAGCCTTAATGAGTTCTGTGTTTGACTACCGCGACACATGTTATGAAAAACCTATTGGTTGATCCGTCCGCTCATAGGTCCACGTCTTTGTCATAAAAAATCAACACAATAACGGGACGCCTTGGAAGAATAGAAAGAAACCGGAGATAAACGCAAATATTGCCTCAGGAACGGTCCCCTATATTTGATTCTGGGGATGAAAAAGATAAGTTACTGGCTAAAGATAAAACGCTCCAACCCAAAGTGGGGTGCGACTCACAACTCATCTAAGGCCTTGTGATACAGGGTACAGCGAGATTCTAGGGAAGGAGGTGGTGGTGGAGGTGGGTGGGGGGAGGGGGGTCATCTAAGGTCTCGGTATACAATGTTTGTTCTCGTGTTGAATGAAATCGAAAAGAATTCTTTCAAAGAGATACATGGGAATCAAAGGATTGGTTTCACATGTTCAAGCTCAAAGTCTGTCTTTGATTCTGAGTCCGTAAATCTCTCATTCTAGATATAATGTCATCTTATCGTAATGAAAAGTGGCTATTTTGAAGTAAAAGGCTCCAAAGACAAGGACTTACTGGCCTCGTGCTGAGAAATTCAGTGCAGTGCTCCAAATAGATATCCGCATCAGTGCCACTACAACTGATTTCTTCTGTGCGGAACGAAAACACAAAGTCTTCCACAATCAGAAACAGTTGGTAAGTGCATATTTTTAGGACGTCTCTCGAAGCTATGTCTTATAGGCAGGGCTTCATTAATAAGAGGGACGCCTACTGGAATTGATCCAGGGAGGCAAGAGACAACCATCCTTGAAACAAACCAAAGCTGTATGCCTGTGAGTGCGTGTGTGTGTGTGTTTTTTTTTTTTTTTTTTTTTTTTTTTTTTAGTTGTCCTCGCACTAGTAACCCTAGCACGAGGGAATTTATTCGGGCCTGCTCCCATAACGATTACAGGCGATTCGATATTTACAAAATTACAATTATCAGGTATTTACAGTTCATACTTCAAATAATACATTATCAATAATATATGCAACTTTTTTATATACATGGGAATTATTCTTTGTCATCAGGTCATTGTTCATGGAGATGCCGAACCTTGTACACTTTTCACAACAGTTCAAAGTTTATTGTGTTTAGGAATACAATCACTTCCTGCAGGTGGTTTTTGATCAACTGCATCATTGGCGTTGGCCATGTACTTCCCTGAAGCACACATCTTCGCTCCAGACGAGCCCGTTGCTGCTCAAAATGAGCACATCGGAACAGCAGGTGTTCCCAATCCTGGTCCTCGTCCGAACACGAGCACACAGGGCTTTCGCAAAGATGGAAGCGATGCAGGTATGCCCGTATCCTACCATGCCCAGCCAGGAGAAGGGTCAGTCTCCACGAAAGTGGCAAATCAACCCGAAGGCGATCAGTAACGGTAGGGAAAAAGACCCTTGTACGTCTCCCATCCGCAGACATCTGCCATATGTGGTCCCACTCCAAAATACTTTGGGCTCTACAGTCCTGTACTACTCTTGACTTTGGGATTTGAGCATATTGGATTGGGAGATCCTCACTCAAAGCCGCATCTTTTGCACAGGCATCTGCCTCTTCATTTCCAGCTGTTCCAACATGTGCCTGAGTATATTTTAAGCCAATCTTCCATCCCTTCCTGACTCTTAGCTCCAGAACGAGTTCTCTGATCCGCTCAATGATCGGGAGGTGGTTCTTGTGATCCTCTAGCATGGCGAGACATACCTGGCTGTCAGTGTAAACAACTGCTCCTCGGTGGGGCACCTGTGTCACCTGCCTTGAAAGCCATTCTAATGCCTTCATAATTGCACATGCTTCGGCTTGATTGTTGGTGCATGAGGCACCAAGCCTGAAAAGCTGTCGGTACTGAGGACCACCAAAACCAGTATATACAATGAATGCACATCCGATCCTTCCATCACCCATATCACTTCCATCAGTGTACACTTCAAATGTCAGGCATTCTCCCTCTTCCAGCTCAATACCCATTTCAGGTACCTCTGCTGGGTGGAGCCATTTATCTGGGGGCAAAGGTCTCTCCACTGATTGCTCAGCCATTCTACTGTGGATCCTAGCCAGCTCCCTGGCCTCCACATCAATAGGCTTCTCCCCGGCAATGATGCAGCAAGCCTGAAAAGAGGTGGTTCGCACCCCCTTTATCACTCGCAAAAGCATCAACCGCTGCACTCTGCGAAGTATTTCCACATTACGGATTACATCCAGTGCCTCCCCCCAAACAGGTACAGCATACGTAATAATTGGCACAATGGCACCTCTATATATTTCCTTCAGTGCTTCGGGACCCAGTCCCCAGTACATTTTGGCTGCCTGCGATAAAATGTTAATAAGTTGCGAGGCCTTCCCACATACATACTTGATGTGTTGGGTCCATCGCAAATTCCTCTCAAATATTACACCGAGGTACCGAGGTGTGTGTGTGTGTGTGTGTGTGTGTGTGTGTGTGTGTGTGTGTGTGTGCTGGGATAGAGGGGTTGCTGGGTTAGGGCAACTGCGGGTGTTTTTATCTCTTTGGAGCTCCCTCATATCCCTACCAAAGTCAAGGTCATACATCCTCGTTGTGCAACCCGAACTCCCTCCAGTTTACTGGACGATGGCAGAATGTCCCAATGGCGGTTAGGGGGGAGGCTCGTGTCAATGGGTCTCCCGACCCTTCTAATCACGTCTCCCCCGTTATGATGAACACAAATATAATGAGCCCGACCCTTCTAATCACGTCTCCCCCGTTATGATGAACACGAAAATATAATGAGCCTCATAACGCCCTCCGGCCCATTGGCGCACGGGGTCCTAGGGGCGGTGCTGGGGGGTGCCCCAGGCAGGGGCGTTGGTCTTCCTCCCTCTCACCTACATCATCTTCATCCTATCCTTCACCCTCTTCTACTGGCCCGATTGATGCTCACTAGTGTGCCCACTGTGAGAGAGCCTTCAGTTCCAAGTGTGGCCTCAGTGCCTACATCTGGCAGAAGCATCCTGTACAGGCCAATGCTGTAATCAGCTGGTCTAGGATTCAATCCTGGCAAATAGCATTGGGGCCTCTCCCACATCTCTGACAGGCATGGGGCAGCAGCCTGTCGTTCAGCAATCCTCCCCGTGACCTCCAGTCTTCATGAAGATCTAAATACTGAAGTATTGAGGCTCGGGAAGCAAGTAGGCCCTATGGGCTGGCTAGTCTTTGGTAGCCTTACTGCCGGAGGCTGCTAGAGTTAGAACATGAAGTTCGCTCTGCTGTGCGCTCTTGGCTTTTGTTTTCACCTGGTGTACAAAGTGCCTATATCCACACAACGGTCAAGGCTGGTGGGCACCGTATTGTCTCTCTCTCAGCTAACATCCCATCTTTACACCACCAGCGCCTGCTCACCCATAGGGGCTCAAGCTGGGAGGTCGCCCGCACTACTGCTCCCCTAGACTTTGTCAGGCAGCAGTTGTTGTGGTGTGACTGAGCAATACAACTGTTCCAAAACCCAGCTCATTTGCTGAGTTCCCTGCTGGGCTACATGAGTCAGTAGATGGTAAATAAATCCGACAGTGCTCTGAATCCCCCATTTCTTCCCAGTGGGTGAAATGGGCATCAGAAGGCATTGGGGCCCACGACTAGCGCCATTTTCATGCCATCCGGGGATGGAAATACTAGCCACCATGGTGAAGTGTTCGCGAACTAGTCCAAGGACAGTGGACACCCATTGCCGTGCCTGTTGGAGTAAAAATGAGAAATTGTATCATGTGGTGCTCCAGTGTCCTGGAACTCACATTGGTCACATTCTCCGTCACCACGCGGTTCCCAAGCAGATAGCAGGCGCTTTGTCATTCAGCCGTTGGGCTGATGAGAGAGAGTGAGACTATATCACATGCCGAGTGACCAGGGATATCGTTGACGTCAAGCCCAATGGGTCTGTCATAATCCTGGACGTCCAGGTTGCCAGTGGCAGTGTGGACATGGAGCAGACCTGGCAGGCTAAAATAATTAAGTATGACAAAAATGACCTGCGGCAAGCAATTTCCGAGCTAAAAGGAATAGCGTCCAATAATATCAAGGTCATGGCTGCAATCAAGTACTCTAGTTGAGTATCTCAGTAGGAGTACTGCGTGGTATCACCACCTGAGTCCTGAGGGGTTCTTACTTGGACTGGTGGTCATTTTATAGGGGTTTTTTTTTCATCCCATTCTTCCTTGTCATCCTGCAGCACCCCTTATCCCTAGAGCCGGCGTCGGGTAAACCTGGGCGTCCTCCCCACTTTTTATTGATTTATTTGGTTAATTTTCAATTTAATGGTGTGTTCCCCCTCCACCTCTGAGTATAGTTTTGGTTAAAAAAAAAAAAAGGTGTGTGTGTGTGTTTCCGAACCTGATCCTCGTAAACGAACTGTGAATGAGAAGAATAACAAACCAAATTGTTATTTGGTTCCATTCAAGACAACATTCATTAGTTTCTATATTATTTTGTTCACTCAGAAATTTTTCATTTTGATTTTTTCGGAAATTTCTTCTGATATATTGTATACCTAAATTGTTTTAAGTGGCTGTACCCGCATTTCATTTTTTCCAGCTGTATGGGGATGGTGTGATATTAATTTAATAATAAATCTTCAATCATTTTTTTATTTTTTTTTATTTAAGCCACTGAGGCCGTAATGGCCTATTGTAGCTGGAGAAGGAGGCCGTACCTCCTCCTCATCCCAGACACTAGGTCTGCCCGATACCGACAGCCCTGCCAAACCAAGCACTATCTGCCTGGTTCCGGCACTCCTACCAGCCCTAAGGCACTGTCTGGGCCCACAATCTGCAATCATATACCTACCTTTTTTTTCTCATTTGTATTCTCTTGAATTTAGGCTTATTCTACCCTGGGTACCTGTAAAGTGTAACTTGTGGAAATGTTTATGAAAAATGATGAATTTTTAAATATCTACCACCTAAATGTGCAGAGTGTGAGAAGGAAGTAGGACCTAACCGCTCTAGAGGGCGGGCTGCCTCATGTTATCATACTCTCTGAAGTATGGATTATAAGGTAAGAGATGTTTTTTTACAAATTAGAGGGTTATGAATCGTACTTATGTGATAGATCTAAGGATCAATCAGGTGGAGTCCTGATGTTTGTGCGGGTTGATCATGACGTTGCAGTGGAAAATGATGTTTGTCTCAGGACTGCCGAGACACTGAAATTTAAACTCAAGGGTGTTCTGACGGATGGTGGGGATCTTCGCTTCATCGCGTGCTACAGGTGATTGCAGCACATAATAGATGCATTTTTGGACGAAATAGGGCCTCATGTAGCACAGTCCACGCAGAACACCATAGTATTGGGTGATATGAACATTTGCATTTTAAATTATGCAAATATTGGGAAAATTGTGTGTTCTGGACATGGATCATTGAGAGATGCAAGTAGGTACATAGATCTCATGACATCAAATGGATTTAGGAGCTTCGTCAACGTACCTCGTGCATTGATCATATTTTTATAAAATCACGGACATATGATAGTTACTCTGATTCCGTCTACATAGTTGGACTTTCAGATCACTACGGGGTGGGATTAAAAGTTGGAAATGTAAAAGTCTCTCAAAATGATAGATTGCGATTTTATAATCACCTCAACTGCGAAAAATGTAATAAAACATAAACAAAATAGATTGGGCGGATGTACTGAAGGAAGAGAACTAGCAAACGGCATTTTATAAATTCTGTGGTTGCTGGGATAAGATTAAATGGTCATCATCTAGACAGGTTAAGATAACCAGTAAAAACAGAAAGCGGAATTCCTGGATAACATTTGAGGTCATCAATTTGATAAACGAGAATAACAGAGTTTTCAAAATTGTGAAAAATGTAAAATTCCAAACTTTATAAGAGATTCCATTCTAGTTAAATACAAGGATCTGTCAAGAGTTGTGACAAAAAAAGTGAAGGAGGCAAAGAAGGAGTATTATCGGGAGGAATTCAAGATTTGTAATGGTGACATCAAGAGGTTTTGGAAGTTGGTAAATGAACTTATCATGGACATTCGTGACAATCATGTAACTATGGAATTCTCTTTGTAGGGGGTCAGGAGGTGGCGGTTACTGGAAATGAGATAGCGTGTGCTAATGCATCCAATGACTACTTCTTAATCGTTGTCAAGGACCGTCGGGTGGCTGAGTGGGCTGGACCTTGCTCAGCGAAAACATTCAGCTGGAAGCCTTTGACTGAGGAGGTTGTGTATGAAATCATCGGGAGCCTGCCCAATAAGACGAGTGTGGGTTTTGATAGAATCAGCACTAAGGAACTCAAACTGGTCAAGTATGAGTTGGCTAATAAGCTAACTCACATATTCAATCGATCTCTTGCTGAGGGGGTGGTCCACACTCAGTTCAAGAAAGTAATAATAGTACCAATATGGAAGACCGGTACCGTAGATATGTGGATCATTTTCGATCTGTGAGTCTTCTTTCTGTGCTCTCGAAGGTGCTAGCAGGGGCTGCAAAGCGACGGCTGTATGGTTTTCAGGAGGAGACTGGTTTTTTTTTTTTTTTTTTTTTTTTTTTTTTTTTTTTTTTTTTTTTTTTTTTCTTTTTTTTTGCAGATACACAGTTTGGCTTCAGGGCTCGAAGGTCAACAGAGATGGCTGTTGAGGGACACGTGGGGTCGATCGTCACTTCTCTCATGGCAAGGCGTAAGACAGCGACTGTTTACTTGGATTTGTCCAAATCCGTTGATCGGGTGAGGAAGCCGGTCCTTATGGAATAGCTGTTGGAGGCTGGTATGGATGTTATTTCAAGAGGATGAATTGGGGATTTCGTGTCCGGAAGAGAGCAGTCTGTGGTATTTGGTGGAGCAGTTAGTGAGCCGGGAATGAGCAAACTGGGAGTTCCCCAAGGGAGCACAATGTCGCCTCTTCTATTTCTTATCTGTATTAACGGAATTAACAGGCTAAATCTCGAGTGTACCCTCTTTACTTTTGCAAATGATACTGCATTGGTGTACTCGCTTGGCTCTGAGGTGGATTTGGAGGGGGCTATTGAGGCGGACATGGAAGTCCTGCAGGACTATTTGAGAGCCATAGGACTAGTTATCAACAGTATGAAAATCAAACTAGTGGTTTTACAGAACCAAGAGCATGGAGTTTTGAACAGCCACTGGTACTCAATTCGGGTCTACCTGGAGTCATGTGATCAGGTATTATGTTTATGCGAGAGGAGATTCAGTCAGCAAAATATTTTGACCTGCTCATAGACAACCATTTGTCTTGGTCGCAGCACTCGGTCTCACTTAAAAAGAAACTCAACAGGGTCAACTTCAGCCTCAGATTCTTGAGTGTTTTTGCGACTTCCCACGAACGATATTTCCTACATTGCGCGTCGGGGTCTCCAATAAGTGAAGAATTATAAGAATTATTGGTATGAGGAAATATCCTACCCCTGTTTCAGCATTATGGCAGAAAATTACAGCTGGAAATTTTGAAGTGCAATTTAGAAGTGCAATTTTGAACTGGAATATGTTATTTGTAAAGATACAAGTATGTTATATTTAAGTGATATCTTCAGATGAGAACTTGAGCTGTATTTTAAAGGAAGAATTTAATACTTAGTTTTTGAAAAATTTCAATGGTGATAGAAGGAATTACCTATATTTTATTGATCTGTATGGAACTAATACCTACTTACTTTTCAACACATACACGGAAAGCCCCGAGCGACTCTTTGTCATGGGGTAAAATATAGTATACAAATCTTGTTGAATGAAGATATTCGTAATTTTTGTGTGTGTGTGTGTGAGAGTGTGTGTGTGTGTGTGTGTGTGTGTGTGTGTGTGTGTGTGTGTGTGTGTGTGTGTGTGTGTGTGTGTGTGTGTGTGTGTGTGTGTGTGTGTGTGTGTGTGTGTGTGTGTGTGTGTGTGTGTGTGTGTGTGTGTGTGTGTACGACTCTAGGGTTCGTTTCAGAATGCCCCAAAGCGGATTTCAATGAAGAAAAATTTAATTTGAAATCTGAACTATCCTCCAAATTTGAGAGGGATCAGACAACAGGGGAGTGAGAAAATGATGCTTGGTGGAATTCACGTTTGCTCTGAGTGAAGTATTGATTTGGGAACAACGCAACTGATGAGGGGCTATCTACACTCTGACCCGTACATTCCATTAATATTGGAATATTGTGGAAATTACGCTTGTTACAAGGATTTGTGGACACACGACAGACACACACCGAACGAAAGTTGATCAGAATGGTTGATCAGAAATAAAATTTCGGAGACGAATACTTTTTCATCTCTCAAAAGTGAAAATTTAGCTTCCGCTACCTAAATTAAACCCGGTTATACGTGAAGTGAACATTCCATAGGAAATATATCAGCTGATACGAGCGCCGTAATTAAAAAGCGATTTCAGCGAAGTTTCGTAGATAATGAAGCTATTGCAATGGCTAAAAAAACTTTAAAATCAAAATTTTTGAAAAATTCCTTCATTGAAATCCGTTTGGAAGCATTTTCAACATGATACAATACGATAAATAATCTACCAAAATTCGCTAATACGATAATGCTGCATGACTGGAACTTTGTTGGGTCTCAATTATAGACACCAACCCGAATAACATTCTCCTTGGTAACCGCATCGTGACGAAAAAGGCGGCCACCGTGAGTAAGAGTACATTGCTGCACCACATGATAAATATTCGCATTTTTACCCCGACAGGCACGGCCAAGGGTGTCTCTGTCCCGCGACTACTCTTGAACACCTCACTGAGGTGGCTAACGTAGCGACCCGGACGGCGTGAATGTGGCGATAGTCACGAGCCCCAATGCCCTCTGAAGACCATTCCAACCACTGGGCCAAAATGGGGAATTCAGAGCACTGTTGGAGTTCTTTACCATCTACTGACTCATTCAATGCAGCAGCGAAATCAGCAGATGAGCTGGGTTTTGGAGCAGTTGGTGCTGCTCGATCGCACCACAAAACCTGCTGCCAGACCAAGTCCAGGTCAGCAGCAGTGCGGGCGACCTCCAAGCTCAACCCCCTCAGGACAAGCGGCGCTGGCGGCGTAAAGATGAGATGCTGGCTGAGAGAGAGACAATACAGAGACCACCGGACTAGACCGGTGCATGAGTATAGGCACTTGGGACAACAGGTGGGAAGCCTAGCCTAGAGCTCACACAAGAGGGAACTTCACAATCTAACTCAAGCAGCCTCCCCTTAGTAAGCCTGCCAAAGACTAACCCATTGGTTAGCTTTGGCAGTAAGTACATGCAAAAGAGGCGCAACTTCTGCTTTGGCTTCAATGGAGCAGTGATGACACGAGCTAGAGCTCCACCGAGGTCCACATGGTGTGCAGCAATGGTGGCCACACCCATGAAGTCGACTCCAAGGTACCACCAAACCTCCAACACGGATCGGGTGGGGGTGGGTGACTGTCCTATGACAAAACACTTCTCATCCACCACAGGAGGGTTATCTTCATGCTTCTACTCTACTATTTGACAAAGGCAAAAGCCGAAATATTATAACTGTGAGTTGTTCCTTGTAATTTATCTTTATATTTGTGCTATTTTTCTCCTCACATCTGTGCCAAAGTATATAAATAAATAAATAAATATATCACAAAAAGTTTTTCAATCAGAAATTCCACGAAAATTGGATTTTAAAATTTGTGGAGCCATTGCAAAATTCGATAAAAACCCTCGACACTGTGGGATGTCTTAAAAACGCCTAAATAATGCAATGACGTCGAGAGTAAAATTGTGACAGATGCTAAATGGATAGAAAAGGAGCAATCCAAAGCTGAAATTCACACACATAACAATTCAATGACATTGATTCCTTTCGTTGGTTCGTGTGAATCGAATGAGAAATATGAACAACTCATGTTGATAAATCATATAACTTCAGGTTTTACATGGGTACATGAACTGCTATAGAAGACCATATCTGGCGTCCTCCCAACTACATTGTGAGGTAATGTCTTTAGAGTGGGAGTCATAGTTACAAGGGCTCCATCATTAGCATCCATAGAAACGATGGCTAGACCTACCAGTGGACCAAGGCTGAAACACTACAATTTCAGTATTTTTTCCATCGTGAATGTATAGCCTTTACGATAGATATAGATGCCGCAAATTACATGCAGAACGTATCTCGAAATTAGTAAATTTACATCTTAGTAGGCTGCTTACATACCTATAAGGTCACCTGAAAGAAATGTTGTTAGGAGATATTCAAGAGCAATTCCACTGTCAGTCCTATTTCACTCACCATACTTTATACTCGTCCGGATCTTCTCAAGGTAAACCTATAATGCTTGTATCTCTTTCGACATGATTAAATTTCCTGCTTCATCTCTTTTTATCCGGATCCAGCTTCAATGTAAAGTGCTTTTTTTCCTTTCTCATCCGTCTGCTATACTTCTCTCTTTACACCTTTTTCCGTTTCCTGTCGCCTCCTTACCTTCGCCCCACCTGTTCACCCCACACCAAAATTCCTTTTAAAAAAGAAGGGTTGAAAAAGTGTTGGCGCTACGTCTTTCACTACAGCGGTCTCTTTGAAACGGAACTGCTATAAACCTTATTCAGGAACTCAACAAGCAGTGGAGATCTTGTTTTATCTTCCTAAAATTGAGGAATTTGAGAGGAGGAAGGTACTCAGTTCATTCAAAAAAACCTATTCAACGAAAAAGCAACACGACGGAAGGAATATTCGGTGATGTAAATGGCGTCTACTCGAAAAATAAAAGGTACCGTTATTCGTACTTAATATAGGTACATAAATGGTTTGCTTGTAAAACCATATTATACATATTATAAACGTAGTAGGAATCGCCTCGTAAACTACAATGACCAAAGCAGCTGTTGTGATATAGTAGAATTCTCTTCTCAGGATTTTTAGTGTACGTATGTAATTGTTGTTCTATTGCGGACTAGTGACACGCAGGTAGGTATTTTACTTCATTTCACTAATTTTTATTTGGAAGGCTCATTCTATATGCGCGTCGGCATCAACATACTCGTACTTAGTTCTGATTTACTATTGCATTTAGATGCTTATCTAGATACTACAGTAGTATTGCTTTTTTTATTTGATAAATAGGCAATAGAGTTTCGTTTCTTTGAGTTTTATAAATTTTGTTTGCCTCAATTTGTATATTAAGCCATATTGAACAATATATACATTAATATCAGCACATAATAATAACCTACTACTATAAACTATTACAAACATATATTTCTTCATTCTCGGACATATCATACATATATTTCTTCATTTCTTCATATAATCCTTGAGCTTATATATTTCAATACCATTGATTTTTATAAATTTTACTACGTAAATGTGCATAACTTTTATTCAAAATGCAGTTTGTTCGTTTAGGTGATTCCACGTCTTCTTCCACTAATCCTCCCATCATATCTTCCCATGTAGCCTCATATCGTGGATACTTCAGCAAAACATGATTAATGTCCGCAATTGCTCGCTCCGTCCATGAGCAGATTGAGTCGTTAATATATCTTATGGATCTTGTCTAGGGAGCTTGGGAGACGATGATAATCAAACTGGGATTGAATATGATTTTGATGTAATTGCGGTCTAGATTTCAATCATTGAATCATAAATGTTTATGATGAGGATAAATAGTATTTTAAACTGGATGGTGCCTTTGTATTCAAGTATTTGTAATTATTTTCTAAGAAAAAATCCTCGTGTTGTTTTTCTCGAACGAACAAAACATTTAAACTTTTATTATTAAACGTAAATCATTCGGTCAACAAACATGTGGGGAGTTGAATGGTTACTGTAGATTTCTCAACAGCCCCCCCCCCCCCCCCCCCCCCCAAAATTCACGGCTGGAATTGTACTGGCTTCTGAACCCTTCTTCCTATTCTAGTTGTCTGGACTTGAGCTTCGGTGGACTTCTGGGTCTCCTTGATGTCTCCTGTCCCATCATTCCCTGGCCATGTCTCTTCTTCTGCATCCACCTCCATAGGAACCAAACCATGAATGGGACGAACAATTTCTCGTCCCCCCATCACCCGCAGTTTCGCAACCCGACCATCACCGTTTCCCATTTAATTTTATTCAATGCATTACTTGCGCCTGAAAACTGCGTGCCGCTATCAGTATATATCACGGACGGTCGTTTCTCGGCGTGCAATACAATACAATACAATACAATATATTTTATTTGTATAGTGTTTACAACACATTACAACGAGTTCTTCATACAATATTCTTAGTGATTCATGATATAAAATAATTAAATAAACTAATTCTTCAGAAAATTACTTAAATCAATGCTATTCAGATGCTGAACAAAATATGCGCAGTATAAATTGTCTAATACAGTAAGAATATGGTAAATTTAAGTTTTATTTTATTTATTTATTTTTTATTTTATAAATTCAATAATAAATTTGCCTGATTCAGTCACAAGTGTACACTTATTTCTGAGAATAATTTTCATTCTTTCATTTTTTAATATGGTCTTTAATTAAACTCTCCTACTCATTTAATGAGAAGGCCCGAAGTTTCAAGGAGCAGTCAACGTAATGATAAATTGCTGCTGCCGTCAGGCGTTCGTCCGCGTTCAGGTCGTAAAACATCTCCATCATGTATTCTGCATCTTGAACGGTTAATGGTAATTCTCTTGATATGAATTCTCCCAGGTAGTGCTTCCTGTATGGCAAATACATTGGGCAAATGAGCATGAAGTGAACCAGAGTCTCCAGCTCTTGCATATTGCAATTCATACATGAGAGAGAACATTCCAATGTGTGACTATTCCTCTTAAAGTAGAAATTGATTTTCTCCTTGTATGACAACCTGAATCACAAATTTACGTTTTTGCCGAAACCCAAGTATTTCACACGCCCCTGATGAAAGGTACAGATTCTAGGATAAAACTGGTTGTAGAGTGAGTGTAATGCATGCTCCACATCTCTAGAATGCAAATTATTTTCCCATCTTTCGAATAAGTTGTGTTTTTCTTTTTTAAGCACCTCTGGATCCCCTTGAAACCAAATATCCTCTGAACCAATCAATTTTAGCCAGTCCACCAGACCCGTCACCCAGTTTCGATCGGGTATATTAACTGCTTTCAGGTGCAACGCTGCTGAAAACAAATCTTCGGCCATCTGGAGTCCTCCATTTGTAAGACTTTCTCCCAATAGTTGATTACGCGTCAGAAGCATGCCACGCCAAGGTGCGGTCGACCAGTTTCCAGGCGCAGATAGGACCCGGCGTCGAAAAGGAGAGAGCAAGTACAGCCTTAAGGAACTTGACTTGTACTACCTCAATCTCATCCACATACCTAATTCCCCACACCTCAACCCCATACATCAAAACCGACACCACCATGGACCGGAAGAGTGCAATCCGCGCATCCCACAATGTAATTTTCCCCTTAGTCATAGTGTTTATAATAGCTCCAACTGCTGACCTGGCCTTGCCGATCCGAATGTCCTTCGCTTGAGAGTATTTCCCCGACCTTGCAAATGTTATACCTAGGTAATTAAAAGACCTCTCATAGTCCAGTTCAGCAGAGCCACAATAAACACTTCGTTTTTCTAGGTCGTCCGCTGCCACCAATGACCAATACCTTGGTTTTACTCTCATTAATAGTCAGTCTGTTCTCGATGCAGTACTCGTTAAACGCGGTCATCTTCGCCTGGGCGTCCACCACTGAGTCCGCCAACAAGGCTATATCATCAGCGAAAGCCAATAGTATACGTTCTCTTCCTCCTATCGGCAAACCACTGCATCCTCTCGTGCGCAAGGCCTCAACAAGGTCCGCCATGAACAGCACAAATATTAAAGGCGATAGGGAATCCCTCTGGAATACTCCCTTGGTCACTGGTTGGTGAAAACTTTCCCCACGACCGTCTCTGACCTCAAAATATGCTGCCTTGTAAAGGCTACTGAGTATTTTTATTAGTTTACTCGTAAGTCCGATCTTTGACAATTTGCACCATAGTAATTCGTGGTTCAATGAATCAAAGGCAGCTTTGAGGTCGACCATTACCACGTACAGTGGATGAGACTTCATTGCATTAGTTAGCGTGGCAGCCTCATCGAGGACGAAAATCTGGTCCAAACATGATCGCCCTGAACGAAAACCCGCCTGTTCCTCAGGGAGAGCGTCATGCAAATCCGCCCATTTCTTTAGCCTTCCATATATTGTCGCTGTGAACAATTTCACAATTGTATTGATCAAGGCCAGTCCTCTATAGCTGGATGGATCAGTGGGGTCACCCTTCTTTAGTAAATAATGCATCTTTATCCCACCCCAGCGCCCTGGAACCTCCTCATCTTGCCAAACTCTGTTGAACAACTTAACAATGTACGCGATCCACTGTTCAGGGAGTTTCTTTAAAACTTCGTTCGTTATGCCGTCTGCCCCTGATGCCTTATTAATCTTCAACATCTTCAATACTTTTTTAATCTCTTCCATCGTAACAGGTCCATCCAACATAGGGTCTGCAACACGCAGAGGTATCTCCAGTCGGCAAGGACGAACCTCATCTCTCTTGTACATTTCAGAATAATAATTCTTCCAAGCCTCAAGCCTTACCGGGTTGGGACTCCTCTTCCTACCTCTGATTATACGCAGCGCTCCATAAAAATCTCGAGTGTTTTTTACGTTATTAGCCATGAATGTTTTTTAACCAAACCATGAATGGGACGAACAATTTCTCGTCCCCCCATCACCCGCAGTTTCGCAACCCGACCATCACCGTTTCCCATTCGATTTTATTCGATGCATTACTTGCGCCTGAAAACTGCGTGCCGTTATCAGTGTATATCACGGACGGTCGTCCTCGGCGTGCGATAAATCGCCTTAATGCTTCGAAAAAACCTTCAGTAGACAGACTAGTCACTGCTTCCAAGTGCACCGCCCGATACACAGCACACGTAAAAAGCACTATCCAAGCTTTTCCACCTCCTTTCAAATACAGAGGTCCTGCATAGTCAATCCCTGATACCTCAAAAACTGCTGACTGTCGTACTCTATCTCTAGGTAATGGTGCAAAGGGGGTCTCTATTGGTTTAGCACTTTGCTTTTTACATTCCTTGCAGCTCCGGATAAGTCGCTTGAGCACTCTGCGTATATCAGTGATCCAAAATCTTTCCCGTAATATTGACATCATTGTCCGAACTCCCGCATGGTTGAGCGCAAAATGCTGCTCTCAAACAAATGCCTCAATTACGCTACTTCCCCCAGGTAGTAAAACAGGATTTTTAAAATCTTCTGGCTCTTCACTGAACGTTAGCCTTGTTTTCAGCCTGAGTAATCGGTCTGCGTCCCAAAATGTTTCCAACTCTTTTGTAAATTTCTTTCCCCCTCCCACGTCAACATTCTGAACTGCTCGGAAAATTCGTTTTTCTGCCTTCCTCAACTCCTCACTTGTGAACGGCTCGTTTCTTTCTCCTTTCCTATGAGTTTTCCACCTTATCATTCTTACAACTGTCGTGACGATTCTGACGAATTTTGAAAAAACCGGTAATCCATACTCTCTTCTTTGACACACTTCTACCAAAACATTAGCTTTTCCCTTACAGGCTTCCTTAATGACCTCATTTTGTTCTTCCTCGCCAAGCTCTACCTTCTCCTTCGGCCACTCCTCTTCCCTCATTAGCCATTTTGGACCTTCCCACCATCTCGACTCCAACAAAACTCTTGCTGTGCAACCTCTGGAGGGCAAATCCGCTGGATTCATTGCCCCAGGAACGTGAAACCATTGGTTTGGATTTGTCAATCTATTGATCTCCGCACATCGATTTCTAACAAACACCGACCAATCCCCAGCTCCTTTTATCCAATGCAATACTACCCTCGAATCGCTCCAAAAATAGGTAGTAACATGTGAAAACCCTAACGCTTGTTGAGCATTGTGGCACATTCTGACTCCTATTAGTGCTGCCATAAGCTCCAACCTAGGGATAGATAAACCTTGCTTCTTAGGTGCAATTCTAGCCTTAGCCTGTAGAAACTGTATTTTTACGGAATCCTTAACCACCTCTCTCACGAAAATGCAAGCTGCAAATGCAAACTGACTCGCATCACAAAAAACATGTAGACTCACCCTTGCTAGTTTCCAGTTTTCAGTAGTAAGTCTCCTTCTTATCCTACACTGTGGAATCAATTCTGCCCCTTGAACCCAAGAGGTTACTTTCTTTTTTAAAGCTGGTACCAAACTATCATCCCAGTTACCATCTGTCGACCAAGCTTCCTGTAACATTCTTCTCGGCCACAAGGTATAGGGACAGATTAAACCCAGAGGATCAAAATACGAATGTATCATCGACAATAGTGTTCTTCGCGTAGTACCCCCTAGATGAGTGGTTGGATTACGGTTAATGAATAACTCATCATTCACTCGATCCCAATGAACACCTAAAATCGACAAAGGTTCACAATTTGTAGAACCGATCAATATTGGACCGCTTGCCCATTGTCTTAACTCAAATTTTCCTAGCTCCATGAGCCTTTTCGATTGGTCTATGAATTTCACGAGTTCTTTCTTATTATTTAAACTTGTTACAACATTATCCATATAAAATGTTCCTTGAAGTTGTTGAGCCACTTCCTTGAATTCATTAGGAGAATTTTTGATATGATGCTCAATGGTCGCGTTCAGAAGGAAGGGACTCGATGTGACTCCAAAAACAACCCTCTTATGTCTATACTCAATCATTCTAGTTCTATTTTCATTCTCCCACCACAAGAATTTTAAAAATTTTCGGTGTTCCGGCAAGATACTTATTTGTAAGAAGGCTTTGGCAATGTCAGCTGTAACGCCTATAGCTCCTCTACGAAATTGAAATATAAGTTTCAGTATATCCTCAATTAAATTCGGCCCTTTATTAAGTTGTGAATTTAACGAAACACCATTATAGTCTTTAGCTGATGCATCAAAAACCGGTCGAATTTTAGTCGTTGCACTAGACTCCTTAATTACTGCTCTGTGTGGTAAATAAAAACCTTCGTGCATATCCTCCACGTCTGGTACTCTTTCTATGATGTCCAAATTGATCCACTCCTTAAAAACTTTATCATATTCTAGGAACTTACTTCCTTGTAATAAATTCCTGGTAGTTGACATCAATCTCTTTTCCGCTGCTAATCTGTTACATACTAGACCTGGCTTATGATCCTTCCAAGGCAATGCAACTTCATATCGACCCTCTTCATTTATGTGTATTTTGAGTAGATAAGCTGCCTCTTCTTTCCTCATAGCCTCTTTATCTAGTTCGTTTATATCATTTATTCCAAGTGTTTCTAATTGCCATAGATCCTGTAACTCAAATGTGAGATTAGCCAAACCTATCAAGGTTTGATTTACAGCTGCATTTTTGTATGTTGGGCCCATTATTATCCAACCTAAAGACGTTTCAGTAGCTAATCGATTATTATCCAAATTCATTGTTATGCCGGTCATCAAGCTTCCTATGACATCAACTCCGAGAGTATATCAATAAAAGGAGGGTCTGGGCCAACATCAGACAAAATTATATTCGCCCGTCTTAAACGGTCAATTAGTTCCTTATTCTCTAATCTGGGCACGTAATTACATATTTTATCTTGATCTAGTACTGTACATATGAACTTGGTGGAATTATAAAGACCTTGTAGAGAAATTCTATACTTCTTATGGAATCTAACTTTAGTTTCTGTCCCTCCGAACAGACTATGGCTCAAATTTTCTTCTCCCACAGGATCAAGATTTAGTTCCTTTGCTAACTCTTTTGTCATGTAACTCCTTTGTGAGCCTGAATCTAGCAAAACCCTGACTACTTTATTTTTCCTCCTCGTTTTTATGATGACTTTTAGTGTCTGTAATAAAGTAGGACCTGTCTCATATGATAGCAACACTGCTGAACTATCATTTCCGCTATCCTTTTCTAGCTGTAGCAGCCCTGTAGCTGCTGGTATCGAAGTAGAAGTCTTTTGATTTCTCGCATTAACAAATTTTGAGCACAAGATTGTGTAATGACGACCTGAACACAACATACACTGAACAAGTGCTTTGCAATTCAATGCTGTGTGTCCGCCTGTCTTGAGGCATACGAAGCATGCTCCTTTTTTCTTTATCCAATCTCTCCTCTTACTCAGGAGCCAGCTTCGTGCCTTGCAACATTCTGACGAATGATGCGTGTTGCGCTCACACCACACACAGCTATTTTCTTTACCGACTCTCTTTCTGTCTGTTCGAAAGCTTGTACGTTCAGAATAAGAACTACCCCCTGGTTTGATATTAGAGCTACCGCTCCCCGGTCTATTATCCCTTTTCGCCCCATGACCAGAATGAAGAGGCGAAGCTGTGTAAGGTACCTCTCGCATTTTGGATTCTCCGAAAGCCGTTTTCGCTAACAATATTCGTTGCTCGCCCTCTACTTCAGCTCGCAGAAATCTCAGGAGTGCATCTAATTCTTCCCCTTCCCGATTCGGATGATCCTCTTCTATTTTAAGGGTTGCTCGCGATCTTTCCCACGCCATAAGAATCTCTTCCGGAAGTGCCGACTCAACTAATGGTTTCAGCATTGCTGCAAACTTATTTGATGATATTCCTAGCAATTCTAATGCTCTCAACTGTGTTTCGGGTTTATCGAAAAGTGGTCTTATCGCTAAGCTTTGCCCGTTCTGATTTTGAAGGACAAGTGATAATAGCTCACGCATGTATGTTTCAATCAGTAATCCATCTCTAGCAAATCTAGCTTTTAAATGTTGTACTACTTTAGGATAACTTTGCTCTGAGGGTACGTAACTATTCACTAGATCAGCAGCAGGGGAATCTGGAACCATTGCCTCACGCAAGTAGGCAAACTTCTCAACAGCTGACAAGCTGTCATCCTCATCTAACTTTGAAAATTGAGACCAAAATGCCAACCAATTTTTAATATTGCCGTCAAACTTTTTCAATTCTATTTTCGGAAGTTTCGAATTCCTCTTCTGCCTTGTATCATTTATTACATTATCACTTACTTGTGGTGCTGTACTTTGTAAGTATAAATCGTACTGTACCCTCACATCCAGCACACTACTATATGCCACCTCTATATCCCGCAGCTCTTTGTCCATTTCTTCAGATGTCATTGATGTCGTCCCTTCTGTTATTCTCGTTGTGATATGATTGTCAAGTTCTGTCATTCTTTCTGCCTGCCCTCTTAGTACTCCGAAATGTCGATGAACGGTTGGTCCATCGCCTCGCTCTATGGCTTCTTCCACGTTCCTTATTGAGTCCATCACCATCGATCGTAGAATATCCCTTCTTCTCATTAGGCCTTCCATTCCAGTTCCAGTTTCTTACTTTGTGCGTACTTATGTGTCCCACCAGGGGTACCAGAATTTGTTGGGGATAAATAGTATTTTAAACTGGATGGTGCCTTTGTATTTAAGTATTTGTAATTATTTTCTAAGAAAAAATCCTCGTGTTGTTTTTCTCGAGCGAGCAAAACATTTAAACTTTTATTATTAAACGTGTGGGGAGTTGAATGGTTACTGTAGATTTCTCTACAGTTTAGTTATACTTGGGTATGTTTAGACAAATTTTCCCTTATCCGTAAAATCAGTGATATTTTCATTTTCCATTTGATTCAGCTTTGATTTTTCTTCTCAAGTCTTCTCTGCTATCGTGGTAAATAATTTCCCTTAAAGAAAAAGCCAATTTCGGCATAGCCTGAATGAATTTTCCCCCTTGATCGAGCCAACTCAACCACAACATAAGATTGTCTGTCTGTAACAAAATGTACAGGGCCTCTCTGACAGAGCTCTTACTGATCTGAATTTGTACCTCAAAGATTATCGAACCGTTCTTCCTGTTTTTGCTTAGTGGAGTATTGGCACTCTAAGTCGGCTTTGGAATTGATGGATCTGGATGGCTACATTCTTTGCTCACAGTGCTCTCGTGATAAAGGACTGCATGGCGGCTCAGCTAAATTTAATTCGCCTTTTGTTGATGTTAGTGAGCGAATTGATCTTGTGAGGTGCTCTCGACTGAATGCTCAGCCATAGAATTATCTCTTAAAACTGGATCTCCTATTATAGTTTGTTGCATCTACCTCCAATTTGAATCGAACTTCACCGAATCCCTCAACATTATTGAGGCAATTCTCAACACTGCTCTTTCTGGAAACAATAAGACAATTTTCCTTGCAGATGACTTCAATGTCGACAAAATCGCTATCTCCCATGCCAGGAATGATCTTAAAACCCTACTTAAATCATTCAATATTTTTCCATCAACTGTTGATATAACTAGAGTTGCATCAGGGTAATGCATGGACAATATTTTTACAAATTTTGCTTCTGATTCAGATTGCAATGTGGTTGACAACACGATTTCTAACCATTTTTGTTTGTACCTGAGTACAAATATTATTTTTGAGGATCGTACGTCTGACAGTATTGAGGAACCAAAAAGGGGAAATGAAGTCAACAAATAAGGTTAAAACAATATGGAAGCTACAAAACTATTCTAATCATGTCTCAGTTCAACGAAAGGACATCACCATGAAAATTTGTGATACTTCTCTAACCGATCCTAAACAACTTGTCAACGCCTTCTGTATCTACAGTTGTGATGATTTTCCCAAAACGTTGAACATCCAACCCACCCTTATACATTACCAAGGGTGATTGAGAGTTGCTGAGCTACAAGTTACCTCTAGCTGACGACAAGGTGAACACTACATTTTTCCATGGATCGTATATGACCGCCTTGACTACCTCAATAACAGATGATTCTGAGCTACTACCCAAGCTGGTTGGATCGTCTTTTGCACAGGACACCTCAAAGCATCATGTTGAATGCCAAGGCAACGTCTAATTTGGTGATTTTAATGGCTACAGTCGACGCTGTCCTGGACAAAATGAAGGGTTTGACGTCATGTGGAGAGGGTAGCTGTTTGATTATCACTCCTCCTGCGGCAATTTCCCCAATTTCATCCCCACCGCACCTTCGGGCCTTTATGAGGAGGTGAAAAACTGAGGGGAACATCAGTTGACCAACACACATGGACTGTGGCACACACCCTTTAGAGGATCTTGTGGAAGGGTTTAGCCACTTAACTACAGGCATACCATTGGACGTGGGACAACGCTTGTTTGAGCTTTGCAATCACCTCTCCTCGCTTAACTCAAACTGCTCCATCACCAACACCAAGGTCTTCCGACAAAACCTTTGCTTATATTGAAAAATGTGTGTTCGTCAACTGACAACATTATGATCCACTCGTTTCAGTCGCTAATCATACTGCTGCTCGTATTGCACCTTGCACTTGTCAGAAGACAGGCAACAACAACAACAGATGAAGCGGATGGTGGATGCGAGCACTATGACCCCTGTTGCGACTAATCAATCTACCGGGTTCGCCAAGCTTGTCTCTCTACCAGCTCACCACACCTACTTGCGGTAGACTCCATACATGGACTTTTGCTGGGTGATGACACAGTTGGAGGATTTATTGCAAGAGATCCACAATTTGGAGTCTATGCATGTTGGAGGGTACTTTGTGGATACACCGAATGGCAGCCATTTCAACATCCGTTCTGGGGCGGCAGCATGCAATCAAGATGGCTTATGTTGTTGATACATATAATTGCCAGTTCATCATAAAATACATTTAAATGTATCAAACTATTAAATTCCATTAGTTTCAATAAAATTCCTATTTTTTACCGCGTGGTTTTTCTTTTCTACCCCCCCCCCCCCCCCCCCCTCCATCATCATTATCATTGATATCGTAGAGTAGGTATAAAAGGAGGCTTTAAAGTTACACAGCCTCAGTGCTTGTAGAACCACCATCAGCGATAAAGAGTCAGTCAGGTTGGAAAGTTTCCAGCGCTGGTCCCTAGACAATCCACAGGGTATTGAGTTCGCTAAGGTGCGCTTTTTTACACGCTATTTAGCGATAGAGTGCAACACAATTTCTGTGGAATTGTTCTTGGGAAATGGAGAGATTTTGACGTCCCATTGGAAGAGCACAAGCGCGGGAGCCCATATTGTCTATTCGTTGAGAGCCCCAAATTAACTAATAATGTATCGAATTTTGGGGAGGAAATGAGCAAGGCAATGGATGTACCTTCTCCTTCTTCTTCTCAGAGTAAGGTGGTGGCTACTGCTAAACTTGATACCTTTGATGGCAGGTATACAACGTTTAGAAGATGGTCTGAAGTACTTCACCATCTAGTTGACAACCTCTGTAGTGCTGGTGTTGTGCGTGCGGCACGTTGTGCTTTAACTAAGTGAGCCTACCCAGTTGAAAATATGCGGGAGCAGGATTACACACACGGGAAAACACTGTATGTGAGATAGAGAGACTTTGTTTGCGCACTAGATCTCTATTATTTATAAGAATGAAACTCCGTTTGTCTGTCTGTAGTGTCTATGCACGGCCAAACTGCTGAGTGGGGGGAGTCTACGAGTGGGGGATCTTCTTGGGATTTTCCGGAATAGTGTATAAGCGATTTAAAAATCTTCTAATCCCACCCGAACCATGGGCTGGATGGCGGGAGGGGGGTGGAAGCTCGGTTTAATGAGCGCTTTTTCCTCTTCCCCGCTTCCTCTACCCCTCTAAACGGCCGTCGAAAATTCCGGAAAATTACCGGTTTAGTAGGGTTTCCTACGAAGAAGAAGACGGAGCCATCGGATCGTGAAAAAAGTATCGGAAAATGCGTCAAAAAAATTAAAGAGTACGCACCCCTTTTCTCGAAAATTCCAACGAAAAACTTGAGTTTTTCCCATTAAAATATACCCCGTGAAGGTACGTTTTTCGGGACGGTGTTTGCGGGCGAAATATGGGTTTGATTCCACCGAATCTGAATCCGAAATCGGATATAGAAAAAAGTGACGGGAAAATGCGAGGGGAAGGGGCGAAGCGATTAAAATGAGAAGTTAATTGAGCCCGCCGCCGTTTTACAATGTTACGAGCAGGCCTATGGAACTTTTCCGTTCGAAAGACATTTCAACAGAATAAAGACAGGTTTTTTCCTACATATATACAGCAATACATTGCGAGCGAAGCGAGCAACATCCCCCAATAAACTCTTGTGTTTCCACTTAGTTTTATAAGATTTGATTTGTTTGCCTAACAGTTTGCGAGCGAAGCAACCTACTTTATGGGGGGTCCGGGGTTTTTCCTACACATATACAGCCATTCCGAGCGAGCGAACGAGCAACATTCCCTACACACATCGGATTTCAACGAGTGTTTTCCTACACATGTACAGCCATACCGAGCGAGCAACATCCCCTACTCACATTAAACCTACCCTTAGGGACCTACCGTTTGCGAGCGAAGCGACAAACTTAATGGGGGTCCGAGGAGCTTCCCCCCCGGTTGGACGTGGAGGCGAGCGAAGCTAGCCGGAGAGGCTAGTAGCATATAAATTTATGAAACGTTGAATGGAATGATCAATTTACCAAATGGGCTACAACCCGTGTTTTGAGGAAAATATGGCGAACACTACTCATTTGAACTCTTGACATCTACTGGCGGCGCAGGGCTCAGCGTAAGGATAACATAGAGGGGGGGGGGGATACCACCAGCATCCGGGGAAAAACAACAATAGCCAAGTAGGCGGGCGAAATTTAAATTAGCTAGCGCAAACATACTCCCCGGCTGGCTTGCTGTGGCCTATCTGGAAACTTTTTTGTCAGTGGAGGTGATTTCAATGAGGGTAACGATTGCTGAACACAGGACACAGATGAGCCAAGCTAAACGGGATGCAGTACAAAAGCGCAAAGAAGCCCAGAAGGTATTGTTGGATACAACACTGTGTAAGTTTTCGGGGGACAGACAGAGAGCTATCAAGCGAGCGATCCAGGATGTTTCTAAGGTGAAGTCATCAGGTTGGTTGTCAGCTGTGCCATTGGTCAAACACCATTTCGATCTTTCGGCTGATGAGTTCAGAGACGCACTTGCAGTACGGTACATGCGAATTCCGGTCGACATGCCAAGGTCTTGTGACGGTTGTGGACATGGTACATTCTCATTGCGCCATGCACTCAGCTGTAAAACAGGAGGCCTAATCTCAAGACGCCACAATGAATTGAGAGACATCCTTGGCGAGCTGATGAACACAGCATGGGGAAATTGCGTGAAGGAACCCATGATTATTTCACCCACAGCAACAAACCCGGCTTTAAGAGGGGACTTGGCTTGTCGAGGAGTGTGGGAACCGCAGAGGGAAGCGTTGTTTGACGTCCGTGTCGTAGACACAGACGCTCCCTCTTATGTTCCCCGCTCCGTACAAGCAGTCCTTAAGTCAGCTGAAGAAGAGAAGAAGAGGAAATACCTTCCCGCATGCGAACAGCGACATTGCACGTTCACTCCTCTAGTGTGTTCTGTTGACGGAGTGTTTGCACCACAAATGAACCGTTTTGTAGATGTGCTGGCAGAAAAACTGGTTGACCGATGGAAACGGCCCCATGGAGTTGTTAAGGGTTGGCTGCGGGCACGTCTCGAATTTGCCATCCAGCGGGCATCATCAATGTGCCTAAGAGGGGCCCGACAGAAGTGGAGAAACGTAGACGAGCTAGTCGGATTTTCCAAAGGTGCGGCATTGCCCCTCGGATTTACTTGGAGCAGTGACCAGTAATAAAGACAAAGAACGAAGAACCGCTTTGATTCGTCATCCATCTGCCCACTATTATGTGCGGACCAGAAACATAACGGAGAACCCCATTCATATGTAATTCCCTCTAAAATAAATTTCAACCTCTTTTCTCTTTTAACCGCCGGATGAGGGTAACGATTTAAAGCCAAAAAAGCCAGCCATCCTTGATTATATTATGGAAATTTATAGTTAATTAATTAAGTAAATCTGTGTCTCTCCCATAACTATTGAAAACTATAATGAAATCATAATCATATCTTATCACATGACTATCATAAAAACTATAATAAAAGCCTTATCTAATTTTGATGACTTAATATCTATTTCATTGTCGTCGGAACAATAGGAGCGAGAGTGCATGCGCAAACGTGAATTTTTATAATGGTGATTTGTTATGATCTATCAATACGATCGGTTGAGTAATAAGTTATTATTGCACTCCTGCTAACATAAAATTGTTTGACACAGGCGAAACTCTTAGATTAAGAATATATTTTTATAGATGTTTTAAAGTTAATGCGGATTAATCCTTAAATTATCGATTCTGTGGCCTATGGATGAACAGGGTTGAATAACAGGGATTTATGGTATTCTGATTGACGGTTGGGTGTTTGCGTGCGCAAACATGAATGATCGCTCTATTTTGTACATTTGCATGTAAATGTAGGTACTTACAGATATATCGCTGTTCAATTTCGCTTTCAATAATTTTGACTCTTATCCTGTTCTTCAACTAATTTTCTATACCATAATGTTACAATAAGTGACTAGCCAACCTGCCCACCCAATTGGGCAGACGTTTGGGTAAAATAAGCCTTTGCCCTTAATATATATTTGTGCATCATCTCATATATATGAAGAATGAATACTGATAATAATAAACCGACACATTAATGGTCTGTCTGCAACACACCACAAAGCAGCCTAAAAGGTCGACTCATTACAGAGTACTCCACTAGCTAATAGCCTCTCAAATCCCCTTGCACCTACCTGAGCACTGAGTTTTCCATTCTCTACAGTATGGTAGCTGAGGAAAATGCACATTATAAAACCTAATCCTACCTCAGAAGGAAGCTATCGGAAATCTCCATCTCCTGCATATGAAAAATGGATTATCTAAACCCCTAAAGCTCAAGAGTTTAGTGGGGAATAAGTTTTATTCTGTCCATCACATTATACTCGTTTTTATCCTGAGTTTAGCACACGAACAAAATGATTGTTTCCCAATAGTCATACATCTTTGGAAAAAAGGATTCACTCAAATTATTATGTAAGGAACGAAATTGCAACTTCATGGGGTTTTTTTCACTTATTCCTTACATTAGGACATCAACACATTACATTAGCTCCTAAGTTGACTGTAATTATCATTAACGAACATCATTATAATAGAAAACCTTGCTATGGGAGTTGAAGAATTGACGGACGATTGACGGGCAGTTTGAAAAGTGACTGATTTCAGAAACTTCGATTTGCCGAAGGAAATAGATTTGGTTCACCGTTATATATAGAGATTACTTTGAAAATTCATTTTCACGGCAGCATTTATTCTAATATTCCTTAAATAGGCGTTGATTCAAAAGGCTACCGGCAATGACAACAGTAGTAATTAGGTATTCATAGAACTTTATTTCACATCCTATGCATGGCATTTTCTTGCAATAGTTGAGCTAGAAGTGAACTGACGGAAGATTGTAGAATCCTTTAGCCAGAAAAGAGGGTGAAAAAGAGAGAATATGAACTCAGGAAATTCGTGTCACGAGAGGATTTGATGGTGATGACTCCGCCGCTTAGACGAAAAATGAGCAATTCATGCAAACATCAAATCTGTAGTTTAAAAATTACTACTATAAAAGATGATGCACCATGAATCATCGACAGGAATATTAATCTGATCAGTGATAACCTGATCACATTTTCAATGTCCATTTAACCATATCGAAGTCTGAAGTATATCATTAGATAATATCCGTATGTTTGTGTCGAGGTAGAGTTTTTAGAACTCTACGATTTTTCTTCCGAGTCTCGCTACAGCCTACCTTACGGAAGCAGATTTTTCTATTCGACATACCATCGAAGACGGTGTTTGATCATCCTTTATATCGTTTTCATGACACATGATGCCAGTGCCAATTGGTCGATTCGAATCGGCCCTGTCAGCTGGCTTACCCGGTCACAAAATGGGTACAACTATGTAGTCATGCCATTCAGCAGGTAACGACCCAGACGGCCTGAAGATATTCATGAACTCTAGTAGCTTCGCTGTGTAGCGAACCAATTGAACTTGCTACGTTCTCCAATTATTTATATAGTTTTTTCTTTCAAGTGCCGTAGCGTTGCATTAGCGTTGTAATATACTACACTACTATATATATACTACACTCGTACATCTCCAAGAGCTAATTTTTTGTTCACCTAAGGTACGTCGTGTGAGTGTCATACACCAAAGATGGGTAAGGTAAGTCGTGTGAGTGTCATACACCAAAGATGGGTAGGAGGTTTTTAAAAGCTCACTCAGCTGATCATGTAAGAGACCATAATTTCAATCTTCTCTTAATGACCCAGAGAGTCTCCCTATCAAATTTCCATTTCCTAGGGTGAACAGGAGAGAATTTAGCTAACTCAGCTGATGGAAATCGTCAAAACTAAACATGCTCGAAGAAAGGCCCTGAACCGGGTGTTGGCAACCATAATGAAATTTTGGGAGTCAAACCAATCAGTTTTCCATCCCGCACTTCGCAGGAAATATCAAATTCCCGTCTTTTGCACGTCCTATTGCGTCATATATTGTTTTAAAAAAATGCCCCTAAAAGGCTTCAATTCAAACTTCGGCAATCAAGTTTCAACTTGCACCTAATTAATTTATCCACCAAGCGTCCCTTCAATGTAACCAACTCAATATAACGTATGACCTTAGTTACATTAAAACTATTCCCGACAACAATACTGGAGTTAATAAGGCGTTGTAAATATCAATTTTAGGAGATCTATCCTTACCAATAAGAACCGTTCGGCTCAACGGAGAATTTAGCTTACGCAGCTGACCGGGAAAGATACCATAATTTCAATCGCCTCTTAATGACCCAGAGAGTCTCCCTATCAAATTGAAACTTCCTAGAGTGAATAGGAGAGCGTTTAACTCAATCACCTTTTTCAGAATTTCAACTTCCAAGCGTAGATAGGAAAGAATTCAGCTCATCTAGCTGATCAGGAAAGAACCCATAATTTCAATCGTCTCTCATTGTCCCAGAGAGGCTCCCTATCAAATTTCAACTTGACAGGGCGAACAGCAGAGAATTTAGCTCACTCAGCTGATCAGAAAAGAAACCATAAATTAAATCGTCTCTTAATGACCTAGAGAGTGTCCCTGTCGAATTTTAACTTCCTAGGGTGAACAAGAGAGAATTTAGGTCACTCAGCTGATCGAAATCGTCCAAACCAAATACGCGCGAAGGAAGGTCTTTTCGCCGTCTATTGGGAACATAGAAAGGGTAGGTAGGATACATAGGATAAATAGATACAAACATAGATAGAAACAAACTTTAAGTTTTATATATAAGGATTACCCTACTACTTTTACCTATACTTTTACCTAATAAATTTGTCAACCAAGCGTCCCTTCAATGTAACCAACTCATTACAACCTTAGTTACATTAAAACTATTCCCGAAAACATTGCTGCTGTTAATAAGGCGTTCTAAATCTCTATTTTTGGAGACCTATCTTTACTAATAAGATTTGTTTGGCTCAACTCACCAAAATCGTTTTGGTATCGATGAATTTGTTATCGGAAGTTCTTTACTCGTATCCACATTTTACGTAAAAAGTTCGACATATGTCCAGTCTTCCCTTAATTTATTACAAAGTAGTATACCCCGGTGACGTCGTTAGGCAAATCCGAATTCTCGATGAACGAGTAATTCTAGAGGATTGTAATATAGCCTAAGTTCTATTCTGGAACTTGCCCGTGAATTAGCGCCCACCCCCATGAAAATCGATGCAGCCGTTTTGCCCTAATGTTAGTAATATACACACAAGACATTGGATTTTGTATATAAACTAGCTGGTTACCCGTGCCTTGCACGGACCCGTAGTGAAAATTTGATAGGGGTACTCTCTGGGACAGGGGTGCTCAAACGGTCGATCGCGATCGACCAGTCGATCGCGAGTGGTTTTTGAGTAGATCTCGAGAAGAAAAAAATTTTCAATATGTAGGTAACTAAACTACAAAAATTTATTATGTAATAACACTGCTTGCGGCAAAAGGCGGCTTTATCAAAGGAACGCGCGGTACTCGTCAAAGAAAAGTCGCGTTGTTTCTAGACTAGACTGTATTAGACCATATCGGGCGGCGCGTTTGACGGGAACATTCGAGACGTTCGTTCACGCCGATATAAATGTTGCGCCTGCAGGAATTGGAGTCATTCTGAATGGTAACATGAAGGCGATACTACGTCGATACAAAGTTGATTGTTAAATAGTGCAAAATGAGTGCAGTGAAGAAATCTAAAACGATTTTTTTTAATTAACGAAATTTTAATAACGATTGGGAGGAAGAATTTTTCTTTTGTATGGTGAAGGATAAGTGCATTTGTGTTATTTGTCGTGCGTCAGTTGCAATACCTAAGCGTGGTAATTTAGAGAGGCATCATAAAACGGTTCATAAAAACTATGAAAAGGATTTTCCGCCACAGAGTGAATTAAGAAAACGAAAAGTAAGTGATTTGATATCTTGTTTGAAAAAAGAACAAACCATGTTCACAAGACCAGCCAAACAATCAAAAGCTGCTACGATCGCGTCATTTAAAATATCTCATATATTGGCGAAACACAAGAAACCATTCGAAGATGGATCGGTTGTGAAGGAAGCATTTATTGAAGCGGGTGAGACTTTATTTGGAGATTTTAAAAATAAAACAGAAATCATGTCTGCTATTAGAGAACTTCAGCTATCTCGTCCGACTGTCACAAGGCGTATTGAAGTCATGAGTCAGGACATCGCAGATGAACTAAAACATGATATCATGGAATGTACATACTTTTCTTTACAGTTCGACGAATCCACCGATATGACAGACACTGCCCAGCTGTGTATTTTTATTCGGATGGTATTCAATGACATGTTGGCTAAGGAAGAATTTTTGACAATCATTCCTCTGAAGGGGAAGACCCGTGGCGAAGATATATATGACGTTTTCATCAATTTTTTAAAAAACTACAATCTACCAATATATAAATTAGTGTTCATTACAACCGATGGAGCACCAGCAATGACTGGAAACAAGAACGGTTTTGTGGCATTGTGTCGAGCTAATAAAGAATTCCCTTCATTTTTTTCGTTCAAAAGTTTTAAACACGGAGGAAGTTATGGGCATTGCAACAAAAATTGTGAATTCCATCCGTGCACGTAGCTTGCAACGGCGGCTCTTTAAGTTGCAGTTGGAAGATAGGGAGTCAGCTGAACACACTGATTTAGTTCTTCACACGGACGTCAGGTGGTTGAGTCGCGGAAAATTCCTAGAAAGGTTTCAAGAATTATTGCCCGAAATAACAGCTTTTCTAGACGAAAGAGGTGATGACACTGAGATGTTGAAAAACGAAAAATGGCTGACTGATTTGGCATTTTTGACTGACATCACAATGCATTTAAACACCATTAACTTGGAGCTTCAAGGTAAAGGAAAAACTATTATTGAGATGATTAGCGCAGTAAACGCATTCAAAAGTAAATTGCAACTTATGATAGATCAACTGAAAAGAAAGGATCTGAAACATTTTCCGTCTTTGAAAGCAAGAATTCCTCAGTTGAATTATGATACGTATGAGGCTGAATTATCAAATATTTTGGGACAATTCGAAATGAGTTTTTATGATTGCAGTAAATTGGCAAATATAGCATCATTTATGAGTTATCCTTTTTCATGTAAAAACATTGAGGAATTAGCTACTGAAGTAGCAAGTCAGTTTAATATGAACTCATGTTCTGTTGAAAATGAGTTGGTGCAGATTATATCAGATATACATCTCAAAGCTACAGCATCTGATACAAATTTCTGGTGTTTTATATCTGAAGATAAATATCCGAATCTAAGGCAAATCGCCCTTCAACTGACGGCAATGTTTGGCTCAACTTACTTGTGCGAGTCTGCATTTTCTGAAATGAAGATAAATAAGTATAATCGCAATCGACTAACTGACGATCATATGTCATCATGCTTGCGACTGGCACTCAGTGGTTACGCACCATCTTATGAAAAGTATGCTGAGGACATGCAGTGCCACGCTTCAACATCCAGAGTCACTCCTTAGTTGAGTTTAACACCATATATAACTCTTTTGTTTTGTAACAACGAATAAACTCGCAAATTTGAATAACTAGGAGTTTTTTCATTGATATTGTAGAGAAGAACTTAAGTAAACCTAACCCAAACCTTGACTAAAATAATGTAAATTGTGCGGAAAGCTAATATCTATATATGCTACGGTACACCCTACCTAGGTAGGTATGGTGTATCGTGTATGTACGACAACCCTGCATCACACATACTTGCAGCCTCTCAGAGTCGATCGTAAGTAGTCTAAAAATATTGAGGTAGATCGCCAGCAGTTCAAGTTTGAGCACCCCTGCTCTAGGACATTAGGGCAAAATTAAAATGTTGGGCTTTTTCCTGATCAGCTGAGTGAGTCAAATTCTCCCCTGTTCACCAAAGGAAGATGGAATTTGATCGGGAGACTCTCTGGAACATTAAGAGATGAACGGTACGACTAAAAGAATTTCTATATTCTGATCAACTGAGTGAGCTAAATTCTATCCTCTACACTAGGAAGGTAAAATTTGATAGGTTGACTGCCTGGGACTCTTGGAGGCCTGTGAAATGACGGGCTCGATTCTGATTAGCTGGGTTATCACATTTACTCAACCGCGTTTACTACCCGAAAACATATCCACGAATCTATGTTTTTTTCTATGACCTGGAGAAACTGTATATTTTATAATTAAAATATTCAAAATAATGAATATGCTCCTTTACATAATTATGATAATTTTTCAAGCAAAGTCTTTTTTTTTTTTTTTTTTTTAAATTCCTTTCTTTCACCAACTAATTTCCATTCTATTTCCAATTCCAGTTATTACCGCAGAAAATCTGAGATGAAAAACTTGTACATTCATGTTTTATTATCTCACCTTTTTCCGTACAATAAAAGCGGTAGGTAACTATATAAAATACTTGATGGGTAAAGTATGAAATATCGATACTGACGGTATGTAAATGTAGTGTGATCCGATAGTTCCCCGATTAAGCAATTTTTCAATGAATTATATGAGTAGTCTCTGATAATGGGATGTAAGTGGGTGCGCACAGCCCAAAAGCCCATTCAGGACGAGAGTCGGCGGTCAACAACTCGCTAACCGTTCTAGATACGAGAATATTGATTTTGTATAATACGAGTATATAGTCGTGGATGCGAAAATGTTGATAGTTGCAAAAATAAAAGTCAAAACAGGCGAGAAAAAAATGTTTTAACGGAATCCCCTCACCTCTTACCCTCTTTTCACTCCTCTGATTCTAATATACTTTCACTAAGTGTTATTCAGGAAGGGGAAAGGAATATCTGTGCCAATTTCAAGGAAGTTATGAATTGGTGTCACTGATCAAACTTACATTTTCTAGAATACAAGAGTGTTGATTTTCAACGACAACGAGCAAAACATTTTGAACGGTTTCTCAACAAACGCAGCTTTGTATTTCTTAATACAATAGTGTGATGACAACTTCACAAACATCGTTTAACTTTTTTTCTCTGTTGGTAGATTATTATTTACCAGTTTGAATGTATGAAAACCTACCTCGACAGCTGACACCTTGCGGGTCAGAACCGTCATGGGGAGCTACGTTGTACATTTTGAATGACTTTTGCAAAAACATAGAGGAAACCCTATTACTATTTGAAATGTGAAAAAATCGAGGAAAATTATGCTGGCATTTAGTTCGTATGTACAGGAATAATAATTATTCCTGTACATACGAACTAAAGAGAATTATTCTCTTATTCGCTTTATTATAACCTACATAAAGATTGCTATTATTACGTAAATAACTCAACATAAGATTTGTTATTTTTCCATAAAAAGTTTTTATTTTATATTTCAATATTTCATAATAATTTAATTTACTAAATTCAGTAGAATACAATTTATTGTTTATCTACTGAAGAATCATATCTACTGTAAATATTTGTCTTACCATTAGATTATATTCAATGGATGTATACTTTGCTGAGTGGTAAATAAATGTTCGTAAACATAAACGATTTATAAGTTCAACTGCAGCTTGAAAGACTCCTCATCCCACGACCAAGCTTGCTCATAGTTGAAGAGGATTATTTTGCATCTATAGATGAACTCCAGTTTTCTATATTAAAATACATTTACCATTAATTTAAGTATTTATAATCATGATGTGAATACATTATTCGTACAACTAGATAAAATGAAGCTATTAAAAAATAAATAAATAAATTGGCCTAGAACCGTCATTGGGGGGAGGGGGCTATGAAGCATATTAGTGCTATGTACTACATCGGGCTAGAATCTACAAAATGTATATAGGTACTACTTTCCGATGCACTGGCAGGTTCTGCGCATCCAAACATCTATCAAGTATCATTTTCTCATTGCCTGATTTGATTTTGTTATTTTACGCATCCCATTAGTATGTAAACCCCTTGGGAAATTTCTAGGATAAATTGAAATATTTCATGAATTAAAATTATTTGAAATTTTTATTGATCAATTTTTTTTTTTTTTTTTTTTTTTTTTTTTAAGCGAATTTTTGTGGAAAATGACGGAAATGGCTCCAAAAAATTTAAACTGAAATTTTTCTGAGAGAATCCTAGAGTTAAACTTTTTCCATATGTATATAATTATAGATACATAATATCTGTACAACATAATAAGCCTTCCAAACGAAAGAATGAGTTCGTTGGCCAGCTTTTTTGACACATTAAATTGGTCAAATTTCAAGAAATGTATTTAAAAAATCACTTAAAATGGCTAAAAACGGGTGAAAATCGTTAAATTCATATTTTTCAGCAGAATGTTAGTCAAAAGAAGTTTATTAACAATGAACTAAAACAATAGAAAATTCATGCTGAAAAATTTACTTAAATTTCATTAATATTTGTCAAAAAATAAACAAAAACAGCAAAAAAAAGCTAAAAATCCAAAATATTTTTTGAGTTGTCGAAACTTATTTACAATATGTTTATTAGCCACAAAATCGGTAGTGAACATTTCCTTCTTAGTAAAAATCCTGAATTTTCAAAACAATGTAACATAATATCGTTCGATAGTTTACAAAAATTCGCTCATGCTGCATTACTGGAACTTTTCTTTCTTTTTTCCCATCGTATGCTTTTGTGCATGAATGAATGCTGCAATTCAGTCCGGAACGTGGAGTGTTATTTATCCGCGCTCCATAAGAGCATCATCACCGAGCTACATTTAGCTGTCTCTTCATTCCCCAGTTTTGTATAGCTCACGCCCAACGCCTCACATATCATAATCATAATAATGCGCTGAATAGTAATGGGACCCATGTTTCATATGCATGAAAAGGCACAGTTAATTTCCCTCTGAGGGAATTCAAAGTGCAGAGAGAACTTATTGTTATTATTTTTATTTCATTGTGTATATATATATATATATATATATATATATATATATATATATATATATATATATATATATATATACTTTGGCTAGGAATCCTCCGAATAACAGCTGGTTAAATTAAGTTTCTTCTCTTACACACACACACACACACACACACATCGCTTTTTATTTTCTGTGGATTATGAGCGGGTTAAATTGTTCTGAAAACAAAATCATTAGCATGACTCTTCTTTGTACTGTTTATTGAGAACTCTTGTTGAATATTTGTTGACTGAGTATACGTGGTGACCTTCATGCACCTAATTATGTTAGAGTAATTTTCATCTATGACTATTCCAGAATATTGGTGGTTATTTTATATAGATGTATGCTTATGATTTTGTATTTATTTTTATGAAGGAGCGTCTGGGTATTACTTACGTTCTTTTTAAATATATATATATATATATATATATATATATATATATATATATATAATACTTATTTTAATGTAGGGCTCTATAAGAACATGAATATGTTCACACACACAAAAATAATAATAATAATAATAATAACGTACGACAAAAAACTAATTTTTATATTTCGGCTTTAATGCCTTTTTCAAAATTATGAGGAAGAGTACGGAGATATATTTGCTCAGGTCAAAAACAGTTACCAGGTTAATGTCTAATATGCAAACCTGAATGATCATAAGCTCCCAACACATTGCTAAGCGCTCTTTCTGAATGGAGCATCATTATTTTATTTGCATTTGGTCCCGTCTTTTCAGAATTTCGATGCCGAAAAATCGTTGAATATTACTGTTGTGTAACATGTTGTGTTATTACGTTGCTCGGAATTTGCGGACTACAGTAGGAAAAAGGGATGAAAATATAGCAGAAAACTATATCTTAATAAATTAATCGAAGTGTAATATAATGCAGACTATTGAAGAAATTAGTTAAATTTTGGGTTAAACCCAAAAGGTGTAAAAATAACACCTTACGTTTCCATTAAGCACCATTCGGGTGATGTTTCCATTACAGGGTTAATGGGGCAAGACCAAGGTATCAATCAACCTTTGGTTCATAGGTATCCGCAATACTCTCTCATCTAAAGTCATCGAACGTTAGCTGTGAGAACTCAAAACGAATACTCAACAAGAAATATCCAAGCTTACGTTCCACGTGACAATTTTGGGGCTCAATTTCTCAACCGTGTACCTACCTGTGCCTACTTACTGCCATGACAATAAATTCTTAAGCCAACAAGTTTTATGGATAGACCGTGTAGAGCTGTACCTAACCCTCGATTATCTTGGAAAATTCCATGTTTTCGCACTTAAACGTAAATTTCTTCACAAAATGGTAAATTGAACTAAAACAACCACACAAAGCTGTGATTCTGAGATAGCTGTTAATAGAGGGCATCCTAGCGAGAAAAATAATAGTACTATTTAGATGTATAGAAAATTTATTTCAAATTTAGTTGTAACGGGCTAAATGTACTTCAAAATGTTTCACGAGTCTTATACAGGGTGTCAAACTTTCAGGCGCACCACCGGCAAGAGTTTGATTCAACTACCAATTTGTGACCTTTTTTGTCCTATTCATCTATCTTCTATGTATATAAAAGAAAGTCGTGTTACTTACGCTGTTTATAGCTCAAGAACGGCTGAACCGATTTTCATTAGGGAATAGAACATAGGTTATAGTAAAATCGTCTAAACTGCCTCCCTTCATCGAGAACCCGATCTTCCTTACGAACATTATTTATGGTTTCCAAGGCCAATCATACGTACGGTTTCATCAAATTAAAGTGATCTATGAACTATTTCGCAGACAGAAAATGAAGGCAGTTTGAAAGGTAGGTAAGAGAATCAGGACTTAATTAGCTACGACGATGCCTAGGGCCCATCAGCTGAGTAGCTTCTAAAGCTATTTCCTATTATATTTACCCTATGAAGCTGGAATTCAGCCCGCAGAGTCTCCGGGACTTCAACTTGATGATGTTTACGGCCCAGATCAGCTGAGTAGCACCTAAAGCTAATTCCTAAGCTGTTTACTCTTTGAAGCTGGAATTTGGCATGTAGCCTCTGAGGGACTTCAACTTGAAAAATAAAATAAAACAGAGTTGAATATTCTCTAATGTTCACTCAAGGGAGTAGAAATTTGATAGGGCGAGCCTCTGGGACATCGAGAGGAATAAAATTATGGGCTCTTTCCTGATCAGCTGAGCTAGATAAATTCTCACCTTTCCACCTAAGGAATGTGAAATTGGACAGAGAGCCTCTTCAGGACAGTTTGCGACTAATGCAATGCCGCGTTCCAACCAGATCGTCTGACTCAGCTATATTCTCTCCTATTCACCCTAGGAATTTGAAATTTGATAGAGAGCCTCTCTAAAACATTAAGAGATAAATTCAATGACGATATCAGCTGATTTCTCTAAATTCCCTTCTATTCACCCTAGGAATGTGAAATTCGATAGGAAGCCTCTCTTGGACAGAAGATTCCAATTTCTCCTTCCAAAAAATGGAAGTCGTGTTTACGAGTCCTTATACAATCATGCCTTGTGGTCTCCCCCCCAGACAAGCTGGGAAGATCCTCCCTCCTGAGAGGAGACACACAATCAACGTCCTTGACAATGACCAAGTACCCTTTTTAACCTATGGGTCCATGCATGCGTTCTAGCTTCCATTCCCAACTAAGCAGGTTGGTACCCGAGTTTATGGAAATCAACATAACTCCAAATGCCGAAATCCGTAGAGTCAACCCCCACGGACCTCTACCCCACATCTGCAGAATAGACTGAACGTTAAGGGTGATGAAACCACTGCCCCTACGAATACAACCTCAACTGGGGGGCAGGCAGGTGGTGCTTCGAGTCTATGCACCAGTACCCTGGGGCTCCCTCCGCCCGCGGTACCATTTACTGGAGACACCGCCATACAGCACTGCTCCATTAAGGCCAGAATAGTCGCTAGCCCGAAAGATCCCGCAGCTCAAACATTATGAGTGTGTGAGGACGGGAGACGGTACCCGAAGCCTCTCATGGAGATAAGAGAGATGCCCCTTCTTATAGAAGGTTGACATTTGTTTAGGAGAGCCTATCCCTCGAAGGATAAGCTTCTCATGGACATCGAGAAACGAATAAAATGATGGTCTCTTACCATGAACCATCACTTAGGTACAATGTCCTACGTACATATCTTTCAACGTCTCCGAAAGTCTGGCCAATACATCAACAGAAACTAATTCAAATACCCGTATTCACCCATTATTCGTACTACATTATTATTCCTATTCAACGATTTCTTCGCACCAATTAAATAATAAATTTCAATGAATGTTGTTACTTGTAACCAGGACTGTAGCAATAGTGTTAACTCTCAATTAAAGTACTTAAACACTGTTATTGTATCAGAATTGTTCTAGTGAAATATGCACACAAGTTTTCTTGAGTTAACACAATTATAGAAGTAATTTTATTTTTAATGACAACAAGAATCGTCTCCAAACATATGATTGTTGAAACAGGATGATGCTTGTATAAAAATGTCCGTGGAGTGTCTTTTCCATATTACCTACCGTTCCGGACATCCTCCGGAACCCAAAGGATGAATGAGATGGTAGGCGGAATGCAGATCAGAGGAGGCTTTCAAAACGTCAGCCGGTCTGGCTCTTTCTTGGTTCTTGCACTCTTTCGTGGAGTCACAGGTGCCTGTTCTGAATGGATCCCCTCAGAATCCTGCGGTATCTGTGGAGATTTGGTAATGCTTCGTCTGTGAACCTCCAGGTCGTAGAGTCGTAGGAATGGGCGTACAACTGCACCCTTGGCAGTCTTGAGCTTTGCGACTCTGGCGATGTTGTCGATTCCAGAAATGACCTCGACGACCCTCCCAAGGGGCCAGTTGATCCTTTTGCTATTTTCATCTTGCTTAGGATTGAAATCTGGACAGAGTATTACGGAGTGTCGGTTCTTACAAAAAATACATTTTACGAATGCTCGACATTTTCCTCCATGAATTTTTAGGCAAATTAAACATCCCTTCTTTTCACGCAAGACTTGTTTTCGTTTTTCAAGATCCCACCCCTGAACAGCTACGCAATCTTGACTATAGTGTGGTTTCGAACAGAATATACACGTATTATTGGTGATAGGCCATGATTTTGGTTTACCTTGTTTGTATGTTACCTCACTGGATGTTCCTGAAACCAAGGTTGCGGCTGTAGGGAGATCTTCCTGCTTTAAATTCTCTGCAACAAAGCTCTGCCTTGATCTGCTTATTCTCTCTTCACTGCTCACTTCAGCCTTCATGAAGGTCATCAGCTCGTCTAGAATTACGCGACCATCCGTCTTCTCGGGGTCCCGTTTTCGTTCCCACCCCTTCAAAACATCATATGGCAGTGCGGATTCGATGAGAGGGTAGAGGAGAGGAGCATATTGGTCCGTTTTCACCTCAAGGGCTTCTAGGGCGTGTAGCTGTGTTGCTACCCGATCGTAGAGCTGTGAGAGCGGATGTGGAGAAGGCTGTATTTGACAGTCTACTACATGTTTCATGACTACTAATAGCAGCTCACGAAAGTAGACATCCACAAGCCAGTCATCTCGAGCAAACCGTTCTTTCAAGAGTACAATGGCCTTGTCGTACCCGTATGCCGACGGTGGAAAGCTTTCAACAAGGATTGTATCAAAGCATTGGGGCTAGGCAAAAAGGGGAATGAAACACTCACGCACAGTTTGTTTGGAGGGGTCGAGTCTGAGAGTATTATACATGCTAATTACATTATTATACATGCTATGTTGATGTTGAAAATTTAGCTGGAAATTACTGTCTCAATTTTTGTGCACTTGATCAAGATATTATCTGTAAGCATGTACCTCGTATAATAGATGTATCAAATTACCCAATTTTGAAACAAAAGGGCATATTTCTAAGTGATGTTGGAGTTGGTGCACCCAAAATTGACCTATTATTGGGTGCAGACGTTCTTGCTAAAATTATGACAGGGAAAATTGAAATTGTCGAGGAAGGTTTGACAGCTGTGGAAACGCGTTTAGGTTGGTCCTTAATTGGTTCTAGTCGAAGTGCCCAAGCACAGTTGAATGTTTGTCTCTCCAATTTCTCAATCAAGGAGCTGTGGGATTTAGAAACCATAGGGATTAAAGATGACAACCAACCTTCTATTGTTCCGGCTGATTCTCAACTTGTTCACGATTTTTTTGTCCGCAATATAACAGTAGACGAAGAGGGCAGGTATGAGGTAAAACTTCCATGGAGAGCTTCCTCCGTTCCTCTACCTTCAAATTTCACCCTTGCAGAAAAGCGTCTCCAATCCGTGTCACGAAAATTGATCGCTCAAAGTCTGTTCGATGAATATGGAAAGATTTTTGAGGAGTGGTTTGCTGAAGGTATTATAGAGGATTGCGACATTTCAAGTCAGGGTAAGCTCGTGCATTACCTTCCGCATCACGCAGTCATAAAAGAACATTCCACGACTAAAATACGACCAGTATTTGATGCGTCAGCGAAATTCAAAAATTGTCCCTCGCTGAATGATTCGCTTTATACAGGTCCAAATTTGATTGAACAAATCCCTGGTCTCTTATTAGGATTCCGACGAGGACGTTTTGCCACTACGTCGGATATAAGAAAAGCGTTCCTTCAAATAAGTTTGGCTATTGAGGATCGGGATGTGCTGCGTTTTCTTTGGTGGGAGGACTATGAAAAGCAAAAGCTCAAGGTTTTCAGACATCGTCGAGTAGTTTTCGGAGTCGCACCGAGCCCCTATCTACTTGAGGCTACCCTAGCTTACCATTTAGACCGTTGTCCTCTAGAATATAAGAAAACTGCAGATATTCTCAAGAAATCGTTTTACGTTGACAATTCTTTGACATCCTTCGACTTTGAGATAGAGCGTTCCAAGTTCATTGAAGAGGCCAAGGCGGTCATGCTCCTAGGGAAATTTGACCTGCGTGGATGGATAGGAAATAATGAAAATAATCCTACTGCAGAAGAGCCAGTTTCAGTATTAGGCCTTCTCTGGGACGTGCATAACGATCTTCTCCAATGCAATGTAGCTAACAAAGAAACCGCAAATTCAAAGAACGAGGCTATCACGAAACGTAAGCTTCTCTCTCTTGCTCAAGGAATTTTTGATCCTATTGGTTTCACCTGCCCAGCCACACTAACTCCTAAACTGATTCTCCAAGAAGCGTGGTCACTAGGAAAAGGTTGGGACGATGAACTCCCCGAGGACATGGACAACAGATTTCGCATTTGGTTCAGCGAGATTTCATGGATTGCGCTTTGTAAGGTCCCGAGATGGCTAGGGATTTTTGATTCCTGCGATGCTTCTTTACATGTTTTTTGTGATGCCTCGAAGGATGCTTACGCAACGGTGATTTTTATCCGTACTGAAACAAATGAAGGCGTAAGAATCAACTTACTCCAAGCCAAATCACGAGTCAGTCCGGCCCACAAAGTTTTGACTATTCCTAGGCTCGAGTTGCTCTCCACTCTTATAGGCGCCAGATTGTGTTCGACGATCAAACGAAATTCTGCCTTTTCGCAATTAAAAAGCTATTATTGGAGCGATTCAAGTGTAGCACTCACTTGGATAGTAAAAAATGAGCAGTGGAATGTGTTTGTTCACAATAGAGTACGGGAAATCCGATCGATCAGCAACATTTCGGATTGGCGTCATCTCCCATCGGTAAAAAACCCAGCGGATCTTCCTTCTCGGGGTTGTTCTGGGAAAACGTTGTTTTTGTCAAAGTGGTGGGAAGGGCCAAAGTGGTTGTACGAACCTTGTAGTACTTGGCCGAATTGTTATCCCGTCTCTGACAACGAAGCATACGTTGAAAAGAAAAAATGCTCTTTAACTCTAGTAACGCAATACAACTCACCAATCTCGACTCTTCTTTCGATTTCTAATCGGTACAGCCGGATCGTACGAGTATTTTCTTGGATGCAACACATGTACAACCGAGGTATCCTGTCATCTCCCGTTACTCGAAACATTCCATTGAAACGAAAATTCCTCAATGGTGGTTGGACCAACACGCCTTGGGTTAAACCCGTTCAGGAACTAGGAGTCGGAGAGATGGAACAGGCTGAACATTCACTACTGGTATACATTCAGAAAGAGTCGAACCTCAAGTCTACACTATCGAAAAAATTTCCGTTGATAGTTGATGAGGGTGGGTTGTTACGAGTCAAGACAAAGCTGATTCTAGGAGACGATAGGGAGGATTTCAAGTGTCCCATTCTCCTTCCCTCCAATCATAAATTGGTCTTCATGCTTATCATGGAAAAACACCTTGAGCATAAACATGCTGGTGCTCAAACCCTTCTGAGTACCTTACGTGAACAGTTTTGGGTTCTCAAAGGTCGGCGTACCATCAATACAGTCTTAAGTAAGTGCGTAGACTGCAAACGCTTAAATTCTAAAGCTGCGGATCCAGAAGCCGGCTCTCTGCCAATGGATCGTATGAAAGGGGAAAACGCTTTCCAAACCTCTGGGGTTGATCTTGCGGGCCCTTTATACCTAAAAGGGGGGAGGAAAGTATGGATTGTGCTGTTTGCCTGTGCTCTATACCGTGCAGTGCATCTAGAACTTGTAGAAGACCTGAGCACTGAGGCTTTTCTAGCAGCATTGAGACGGTTTATCGCCCGCCGTGGTCGAATCTCAACCCTGTATTCCGACAATGCTACTAATTTTCGCGGTGCATATAATGCATTGAATAGACTTGATTGGGCTGCAATAACGGCAGAAACAGCCATCAAACGAATCAAGTGGAAGTTTCTGCCACCCGCTTCTCCTTGGTGGGGTGGATGGTATGAGAGGTTGATTGGGATACTGAAAGGCCTCTTACGAAGGAACTTAGGGCACTCAAAGCTCAACTACGTATCGCTGTACACGTTACTGTGTGAATGTGAAGCGGTGATGAACTCGAGGCCATTAACGTACGTTAGTGAAAATGCAGAAGACCTCATGGCTGAACAGATGAAGGGATCCGAACGGGGTTTTTTTAATCGTAACCTGGAATCTCCCGGTCAGAATATAGGTATGTTTTATTCGTTTCCCCCCACCCGAACCATGGGCTGGACGACGGGAGGGGATGGGAACCGCTTTTAATGCGCGTTTTATTGTCGAGCGCCCGATCTTCTATCCGCTACCACATTAAAATTTCATCGAGAGCACTTCGTATGTCAGCGACAAAGTTACGTTTCAAGACCCGTAAAACGCGATGGTTCCGTCAAAATCGCTGATAGATGCTGTCTTTCCGGAGAAATCAGCTAAAGAATGCGGAAAATGACGAAAAAAATGCGTTCCCCGCTATGGTTTTTTCTGACTTAGACCCAGTACATTTTGACGGTTTTCGCTCGAGTTGGTCTTAAAATGTCCAACAGGATAAGCTGGGAGCGGCCAGTAACATAATACTTTTTTAATTCACGCTAAAGACTAATTTTTTCACTTTTAAGATTTTTTTTGCATTTTCTACTTAACCCAGAAGCGCTCAGAGTCACCTACAGGTGACACCACTTTGAGGGGCCTCCAAAACTCCTCTGAAAGAAATCGGTGACTTTTGAGCACTCTTATCACTTTAGTTGGACCATACGGTACGTTGGTAGTCCATTAGATCTCGTTTGCAACACAGCCTTTGTTGCTATAACCGCACATGGGATAAAGCTTCTACGTTTTCGAGTCCTGGGCAGTCTGGCGGACTTGTTTGGCGAAAAAATGCCATAAATTCGGTGAATAACCCTTGAAATACTAATTTTTTTATCTAGCTATAGGTATGTGTAATCAGCCAAACAAAGTAATTTTAGAAACATTCGTTCATTCTGTTGCATGCTGTGATCAAACAAACTTGGAGTGTCACCTGTAGGTGACTCCGGGCGTGACACCAACTCCTGTCTGGGATTGATATTTTCTACTCAACTGGCATTCATATTACGGGCTGAAATTAGTGTTTTTATCTGTAGCGAAATTTCGTAGACATTTCATAGAAACTATTGCAATGACTCAAAAAATTGTTTAATCAAATTTTCTTAGCACTTTCTTCAAGGAAGTCCGTTTTGAAGCATTCTGAAACGATTGCTAAAGTTTGCGCTTTTTTCATTTGTGTCATTCCAGTTGATAACTCTCCTTAGGACTGAGATAAAAATTCTGTTCTTGCGCCAATGAAATCAAAAATTTCAAAAGAAAGGATGAGTCTGTTGGGCATCACTTTTTGAGCACATTAAATTGGACAACTTGAAAAAAAAAGCGTCAAAAAAATGGCAGAAAACGGCTAAAAATCGTTGAATTATTATTTTTTAGCAAGAATTTGGTCAAAAAGAGTTCATGAACGATGAACTATAACATTTGAAAATTTATGCATAAAACTATGCTAAAAATGTACCTACTTAAATTTCATTCGTTTTGTTGAAAAATCGATTAAAAAAAATTAGTTGCGCTGGCGCCCAGAGTCACCTACTAGTGACAGTCCGATCAATTGTGATGAATTTGGGGAATTATATTATTGTTTGAGCTATTTTTCATCTATTTAGGGCCTAATCAGCCAGAAATGAAGAGAGGAATACAAAATTTGCGCTGGGGACCTTATGGGCGTTGCAGAGTTAATGTCACCAAAACTAGTTGAAGCAGATGAGGAATTACGCACAGTGGAATTATTGTACCTAAAAAGTACTGTTGTTTCGTTATTTTTATGTTAATTGGTGATACTTATTTTTATATAAGAATACACGTTTTTTGAGAATTCATGAACACACACACACACAATGAACTTTATTCAATATTCAACAGATGGAAAGTAGGGAACTTGACATCGATATTAACTGAATGTAGTATCCTACTAAAACTTCAACGAAACTGGCATAACTCCCTTCATTTTCGGTCAAAACTCAAATCTGATCATAACGCTGGAAAAAGCGCCAGATTTCCTGTCTCCCTGATGAAAAGCTATGAATGAAATGAACGGCGAAAAATGAAATTTTTTCAAAGTACTGTTGTTTCGTTATATTTATGTTAATTCCCTCGACACCTCCTGCATGGGAATTTCCATGCTGTAAGCCTAAAAGCTTCATCACAATCCAATTTTTTCAATGGAGTAGTCAATTGTATTTTAACATCATTAATTAGGGTAGAAAATTACGTTTTTAAGGCAAAAAACGTTAACTTTTGGGTTAAAATCGGCGTTTTTCGCGAGAAATTATTTCCAAATTAAAAGGGGGGACCGTGAGATTGGAATCAGTTTGACGTGGGATTTTACGTGTTTTTTGACGCTAAGTCGAATAGAAACCTTTCAAATTTCCTCGACAAGCAAATTCTTTCCTTAGGCGAAAGTATTAAAAGATCGCCCCGGTTATTGTCAGAAAGCTTTCTGCTTACGATTAGATACACGTAAGGTAAAATAGTTCATCTGTGATTGTTGGAACAGTCAGCATTGACGTGGGTAGGTAGTTTTTTATTACTCTGCTTTCTGCTTAGAAACCATGGCAAATGTTTTTAATCAAGAATACGCGGATATGCTGTTTGTTTACGGATTCACCAATAGCAATGCCCGTGTAGCCGTTAGGAAGAATCACCGCCGATTCCCTCAAAGATGTTTCCTGACAAAAATGTGTTTCGGGGGTACGTAAGGACCTGCCAACTGTGATGAGCATGTTCTATGTTACCTCTGTGCGTCACTATCCGTGGATGTATAAAATCGCTGCGGAAACTAAAGAATCTTTCAATTGAATCCCGATTATGTAAGTAACTCGATAAGGATACTCGTTCGAGAGGATCTTCTCGAGAGGATCTACCACTGCAATGTCGATCTTTTCAAGACAGCAGACAAAAATTAGGCAGGTATGTAAGCAAAGTGGGAGGTGTGTGGGTCATAACCCAGATCTCCCATAATGGTTTCCTCGGATGAATTTAGGGGAAAACGAACAACGATATTGAGCCCTTTGCCCTCAGGAAAGGACCTGAAAAGCCCTCATTTGGTTGTCGAGGAGATCTGAAAGTGTTACCATTCGATTCAGCTTTTAAAAAAAAACGTAAAATCCCATGTCTCCCCTTCCAAGTTGGAAATACTTGGGAAATTTGTTGGCTTACGTTTCAAGATATGTAAAATTCAAAAATTGAATTAAGAAAAAATCCGTCCGTCCGCCGTACGCCGTCCAGAGCTTTTCTCCGAAACTACAGGACCAACGTTTATGAAACTTGGCTCAAAAATCATACATCGTCCGGTGATGTGCCAGTAACATCGGCATCAATTTTTATCAACCCTAAAGGGTAGTATTACAAGGCTAAACATTAAAAAATCGAGATCTCGAAATGTTTAAGGTAACAGTAATGATTTTACGCTTGTCAATGATAATTATAATCCCAACGGATCGATTAAAACCACCCGCAACGTTGTAAATTGAACGGTTCGCTCTCCCTAAGGGCCTGAAGTTCGAAAAAATACTATTGGATATCTATATCATGCGCTGCAAGCGAATCTATTGATCAAGCAATCAAGCTCTAAATGCCATTAATGATCGCTAGATAGTGGAACCGGTAGACATAGTATTGCCTTGTAAATATCAGCCAGTATAATACCAATAATGGAATTATCAGGTGATATAGTTGCAATGGTATTTATTCTAACTTTGCGAAATCGAATTTATTAACCATTGTCCGTGCAATTGTACCGACTAGTGAGGGATTGGTACCTACATGCTAAATTGTATCGCATAAATTTCTCCCAAGTCTTCCAATAGGAAGCGGAAGCATTGTTTTAACTCTTGAGAGATGAATAAGTTTTAGCCTCTAAAAAGTCTAATGTTTTTTTTTTTTTTTTTTTTCTTTTAACAGAGGCAAATTCCTTCCGTGCCTCTGTCGAAACCATTCTGCAAAACTGTCGTTGCGTGTCTTTCTGTGTGTGTATCTGTCGGGTATTCGCAAATCCTTGTAACAAACTTAATTTCCACAATATTCAACCGATTTTTTATGAAATATTCATGGAATGTACGGGGTAGGGTGTAGATAAGTCACGTTGTTCCCAGATCAATACTACTCTCTGCGCATGCGGAAGCGTAAACTCCACCAAGCATTATTTTCTCACGCCCCCGTCGTCCTATCTCGCTCAAATTTGGAGGATAACAGGGAAAGATTAATTTGAGCATTCCCTAGTAATTTCAACATAATCTATCACTAAGAGCTACTGCGCATGGGCGAATGTTTATTCCTCTCAACAAGCCTTATTTCTACAGTGTTCATTCGACTTTGATTGCATTTTCAGGGAATCTGCGATTAGTCTGCAAATGGTCCCCATACTTCTCATACTGGCATCCTTCTCAAATCATTACTACATTCTGCGCGAGCGCAAACGTTAATTACTTCAAGCATAATTTTTTCGCATGTTCGTCTGATCTCCTCAAGTTTGGTACATAGTTGGTGGCGATGGTTTAATTATTCCATATTAATTTCAACATGATTGCATCATTAGCAACTCATGCGCTTGCGTGAAAGTGTATTCCCAGGATCAAGGTTAATTCCTAGTTTTCATTAGGTGCCTATATCTACGTAGACTTATTGATGTCTACCTAAGGATCTGCAATTAGAAAAGGACATTCTTTGAAATATCAAGAATTTAATATCAGTGGACACGGATCAGCTTTCGGGCCTCTGAGTCCATTTTTTTAAATCGACCTATAATGCTGAAACCTGAAACGTAACTCCTTTTTGGAGATCTGGAATACAGTAATTACAAAATATGGAGGGACTCAGATCAGCTTCGGAACCTCCGAGGCTAACTTTTCTCTTCGACTTACGGTGTTGGTATATCGATGGAGCTCCTCTGGGACACCTCGGAAACAATTACGAGGTACGGAGGGGCACTGATCAGCCGAGAGACCTCAGTACCTATATTCTTTCCTTACCTATAGACCTTTTTTTTAAACATTTTTACTGTGAAGAGTGAAATGGGGGGGGTCAAGGAACTGTAAAGGTGTTAACCCTTTTGGGAACCATGATGAATGTTCTGATCATATACTCGTATTTATTGATTATAGACCAATGATATGCGTAGAAGGGATATCTAACGCAGAAATAATAAACCTTTATGTAATAATTTGCAGCGTTTTTGCCTTAAAAACGTAATTTTCTGCCCTAATAATTAATGTTAAACAGCAATTGAAGTCAATTGGTGTAGTCCTACACCAGGGGTGCTCAAATGGTCGATCGCGATCGACCAGTCGATCGCGAGTGCTTTTTGAGTAGATCTCGAGAAGAAAAAAATTTTTAATAAGTAGGTAACTAAACTACAAAAATTTATTACGTAATAACACGGCAAAAGGCGGCTTTATCAAAAGAACGCGCGGTACTTGTCAAAGAAAAGCCGCGTTGTTTCTAGACTAGACTGTACTAGACCATTTCGAGCGGCGCGTTTGACGGGAACATTCAAGACTTTCGTTCACGCCGATATAAATGTTGCGCCTGCAGGAATTGGAGTCATTCTGAACTGTAACTTGAAGGCGATACTACGTAGATACAAAGTTTATTATTAAATAGTGCGGAATGAGTGCAGTGAAGAAATCTAAAACGTATCATTTTAATAACGATTGGAAGGAAGAATTTTTCTTTTGTATGGTGAAGGATAAGTGCATTTTTGTTATTTGTCGTGCGTCAGTTGCAATACCTAAGCGTGGTAACTTAGAGAGGCATCATAAAACGGTTCATAAAAACTATGAAAAGGATTTTCCGCCACAGAGTGAATTAAGAAAACGAAAAGTAAGTGATTTGATATCTTGTTTGAAAAAAGAACAAACCATGTTCACAAGACCAGCCAAACAATCAAAAGCTGCTACGATCGCGTCATTTAGAATATCTCATATATTGGCGAAACACAAGAAACCATTCGAAGATGGATCGGTTGTGAAGGAAGCATTTATTGAAGCGGGTGAGACTTTATTTGGAGATTTTAAAAATAAAACAGAAATCATGTCTGCTATTAGAGAACTTCAGTTATCTCGTCCGACTGTCACAAGGCGTATTGAAGTCATGAGTCAGGACATCGCAGATGAACTAAAACATGATATCATGGAATGAACATACTTTTCTTTACAGTTCGACGAATCCACCGATATGACAGACACTGCCCAGCTGTGTATTTTTATTCGGATGGTATTCAATGACAGGTTGGCTAAGGAAGAATTTTTGACAATCATTCCTCTGAAGGGGAAGACCCGTGGCGAAGATATATATGACTTTTTCATCAATTTTGTAAAAAACTACAATCTACCAATATATAAATTAGTGTTCATTACAACCGATGGAGCACCAGCAATGACTGGAAACAAGAACGGTTTTGTGGCATTGTGTCGAGCTAATGAAGAATTCCCTTCATTTATTTCGTTCAAAAGTTTTAAACACGGAGGAAGTTATGGGCATTGCAACAAAAATTGTGAATTCTGAAAGAAAGGTTTCAAGAATTATTGCCCGAAATAACAGCTTTTCTAGACGAAAGAGGTGATGACACTGAGATGTTGAAAAACGAAAAATGGCTGACTAATTTGGCATTTTTGACTGACATCACAATGCACTTAAACACCATTAACTTGGAGCTTCAAGGTAAAGGAAAAACTATTATTGAGATGATTAGCGCAGTAAACGCATTCAAAAGTAAATTGCAACTTATGATAGATCAACTGAAAAGAAAGGATCTGAAACATTTTCCGTCTTTGAAAGCAAGGATTTCTCAGTTGAATTATGATACGTATGAGGCTGAATTATCAAATATTTTGGGACAATTCGAAATGCGTTTTTATGATTGCAGTAAATTGGCAAATATAGCATCATTTATGAGTTATCCTTTTTCATGTAAAAACATTGAGGAATTAGCTACTGAAGTAGCAAGTCAGTTTAATATGAACTCATGTTCTATTGAAAATGAGTTGGTGCAGATTATATCAGATATACATCTCAAAGCTACAGCATCTGATACAAATTTCTGGTGTTTTATATCTGAAGATAAATATCCGAATCTGAAGCAAATCGCCCTTCAACTGACGGCAATGTTTGGCTCAACTTACTTGTGCGAGTCTGCATTTTCTGAAATGAAGATAATTAAGTCAAAATATCGCAATCGACTAACTGACGATCATATGTCATCATGCTTGCAATTGGCACTCAGTGGTTACGCACCATCTTATGAAAAGAATGCTGAGGACATGCAGTGCCACGCTTCAACATCCAAAGTCACTCCTTAGTTGAGTCTAACACCATATGTAACTCTTTTGTTTTGTAACAATGAATAAACTCGCAATTTTGAATAACTAGGAGTTTTTTCATTGATATTGTAGAGAAGAACTTAAGTAAACCTAACCCAAACGTTGACTAAAATAATGTAAATTGTGCGGAAAGCTAATATCTATATATGCTACGGTACACCCTACCTGGGTAGGTATCGTGTATGTACGACAACCCTGCATCACACATACTTGCAGTCTCTCAGAGTCGATCGTAAGTAGTCTAAAAATATTGAGGTAGATCGCCAGCAGTTCAAGTTTGAGCACCCCTGGACTACACCATCAAAAAGCTGGAATTGTGATGCCAATTTTAGGCCTACAGCATGAAAATTTGGATCCAGAACGTTTCGAGTGACACATTTTGAAGAAAGTAAACATTTTCGGAATTTTACAAATATTTGACTTACGGCTTATTTTTCACCCGTTCTTTTCATTCAAAATTTATTGAAAAGGCATTAGAGAGACATAGAATCCAACGCTTTATCCAGTGGCATATTCAGAAATGAGTTTTGATTGAAATTTGAGGGAGTTTTGACAGTTTAAGTGAAACAAAGTCGAAAACGCGAAAAAATCTTAAAAGTGAAAAAATTGGTCTCTAGCGTGAATTAAAAAATACTATGTTATAGGACAAAAAAGTCAAAACTTTTTAGTAGTAGAATCGAAACTTGCCTGTGGTGTGCCCGAAAGTTAGACGCCCTATAAACAGACATATGCATACATTGGTGGGCGGTTCTTGGCTGTTGTATATAATTATGTTATGTAGACTGTAGTTTGTTGTACATGTCTGAACCTCAAGATATCCCAACTGCGCGAATGCAATATATTATATAAATAAATATATATATAGGGTTGGTAAACAAAAGGCAGTAACATAAATACAGCTATTACTTAGAGAAGGGTGGGTTGCCGCTGAAAAAGAAAAGGCTTTCGAGCCATCTAACTCTGGGAATGTCACATAAGCCCATCCGGGAACAGACGGATTGCCGCAATAGAACGAGAGTCCTTGGGTCTCAGTGTTCCTATAAAGGAGAGCCTTGTCTTTCTGGAGTTGTTCCCCACATTAATTTTCTCCAATAATATGAGGTATTGCTACGATGTTACAGCAAACTTGATGAAGATCGGATTAATAGGTACATGGACAAAGAATTTTGTGAAAATGATGGCTGCAGATCTCAAACGAGTTTTTGCTAGATAAATTAGTACCCCTCAAGGAACAATTCAAGGCCTTTCTTACCAGTAAACAGAAATCAAACTTAATTTCTACCTTAATGGGAAAAACATCTGATCGTGGATATGTCTGTTTTTTGCAATAAGGAAGAAATTAAGTAATTTCCGAGTAGTAATGACCCAAAGAGTCTCCCTATCAAATTACAGCTTCCTAGGGTGAACAGGAGATAATTTAGCTCACTCACCTGATCATGAAAGAGTCTACCATTTCAATGATCTCTTAATGTCCCATAGAGTCTTCCTATCAATTTTCAAGTTCATAGCATAGAAATTAACTGAATAAATGACATTTTCATTAAATAATATAAGAAAAATACATATTAACATTATTATACATAACAACATGCATACAAATATAGATTATGAGTCTGTCTGCCGGGGGTATAAATTTACGCTTCTTTGTTCAATTCTGCCAAGGTATATTAATTATTGTCTTTTTTTATGTTTTTTTTTTTCTCCAAAATGCTTTACCAATTAAATTCTTCGATCAATATCCTCTTGTACATTGCAGCCGCACTCCCATATTTTGCCAACGGAAACCAATTTCCTCCGTTCAACAAGTCCTGTACCTCCTCCTCGCTCAAACGAGCACGTCCAAAGAAACGGACCCCAAATTCACCGAGCACCGGGCGAACCGCGAGGGAATGCATATATCAATCTATGGAACCCCCATCTTGCACATCGCATACCTGGAACGAGGATCATCGAGGGAGTCAAATGGGTTACAGTTAAGCGGCATCAAAGAGCCTTTCAACCTCAACACCCACCTCAAGACCTAAAGAGGGCATTGTTGTTTCTCCAAAAATAGGTCACCAGATCTCAAATTGTAGTCCAACTGTTTGTAGATGCGATTGCTTGACTGCCGTGCTCTCATCACTGGTTCATTGTACCATGCGTTGAGTGCTCTGAAGATCAACCCTTCCAGTTGTGAATGCCAGTCCCCTATGTAATTTAAGGCAATGCTCATCTGGGAACCTGTGCTCTCATTAAGCCCCTGCAAAACAGCATACCAGGAACATCCAACACGCACAGTCTCCTCCGCCACCAACCGCGGAAAGCGATGCACAGGCAACTTCAGAGGTCTTATAATATACTTGAAGTGCAAAGCCAGAGTATGGGAAAACAAAGGCTCGGCGAAATATAGCTGAACCTGTTCTACCACTTTGTATTGCATGCAACTCCAAACTTGAGCCCCCTACTAAAGCACTGATCGGACCACCGCCCAGAAAACTTTGTTCTTCGCCTGTACTGGCATATTCTGCTCATACAGTTCATCGCCAGCTTTGCAGCCGAAGCTTTCAGGTGCGTCATGTAAGATATCCGAGGGGTGAGGGTAACTCCCAAATATTTAAATGAGCTGACGATCTCAACCTGCTCACCACGGTATGTCCATCGCTCCACATCTGCCAGACGTCCTCGCCTGCTGCATACCATGATGCTGGACTTGGACAGGTTCACTTCTAATTCCCACCTTTCAAGACTGCTAATATTACTCTGCAGGTGAGCTATATTTTCAGCCATGATAACCACATCATTCTCATACATCAATGCACTGATGGTCTGACCTCCCGCTCTAATATCACAAGGCAAGGAGTCCACAAAGTCGTTCAGGAAGAGAGAGAATAACAAGGGGCTTTACCATTTCAATGGTATCTTAATGTCCCATAGAGTCTTCCTATCAATTTTCAAGTTCATAGCATAGACATTAGCTGAAGGAGCCACTCAGATGACCCCGGCCATATTCTGCTTAAAATTTAAGTCCTAAGGAGGCTACACGCCGAATTTCAAGTCTCTAATACCACCAACGGAATGTCACCAAATAACGTCAAATTTTTTTAAAGCAGAACGCAAATTTTTGAATGACCCCCCAGCCATAAGACAAATATGTGTCAAATATGAAATCCTAATACATTGAAAACCTACTCTTCTTGGATGAAGAAATTCAATTCAATGAACAATTGGTAAATACTTAAACCATGAAACTCTCCCATATTATTGATTGAATAAAGTTTGGTTCTATGACAATAAATTTCTCAATGTTCCAGCGCGATTACGATCAATACTCCGGGATGTACACATTTGAGTCGACTAGGGATTACCAGACCATGGTTACCAGATCAATGATACCGTTTGCACATGCGCAAACGTTAAAAACCACTTCTGTTTGGACTTTCACGAAACCTACCAAAGTGAATATTCAATCGCGCTTTAGGTTTCTTCAGGTTACTTCACACGACTACTCATCAAACACCTCAGCGAGGTGGCAAATGTGGCCACCGCGACAGCATGAAAATGGCGATAGTCGCGGGCCTCAATGCCCTCTGAACCCACTGGGAGGATATGGGGGATTCAGAGCACTGTCAAATTTCTTTACCATCTGCAGACTCATGCAGAGCAGCGGCGAACTAAGCAGATAAGCTGGGTTCGGGAGCAGTTGGTGTTGCTCGGTCATACCACAATAACTGCTGCCTGACGAAGTCAAGGTCAGCTGCAGTGTGGGCGACCTCCCAGCTCGAGCCCCTAAGGGCAAGCAGGCACTGGAGGCGTAAAGATGGGATGCTGGCTGAACCGGAGACAATACTGAGCCCACCGGCCTTGATCGGTGCGTGGATGTGAGCACTTGGGACACCAGGTGGGAAGCTTAGCCAAGAGTGCACAGCAGAGCGAACTTCACGATCTAACCCAAGCAGCCTCCCCGCAGTAAGCCTGCTAAAGACTAGCCCATGGGTGAGCTTTGGCAGTAAGTATGTGGGAAGGAGGCGCAGCTTCTGCTGTGGCTTCAATGGAGCCTTGGTGACACGAGCTAATGCTCCACCAAGGTCCACACGGCTTGCAAGGCTATAATGGCCACACCCATGAAGTCGACCCCCAGGAACCGCCAGACCACCGACATGGATCGGACGGGGATGGGTGTCTGTCCTAAGACGAAGCACTCCTCGTCCACCACCTTAAGCTTATATTGGCGGCATGATGGCACCAATGAGACTGACCCATACTAAAAGGGTTGACTACTAGACCACATCTGGCTAGCTGCTCAGGAAACGTGTTGAGGGCAATCTGCAAGCCCCCACAGGTTTCTGCGAGTAGGACAACATCATAGGCAAAAGCCAATGCACCTAATCGCACCCCAGGGGTGAGATCAAACCCTATTTCAGCTGGCAACTTACCCAAGGTTGTATCAACGACCAGGTTGAAGAAGAGTGGCGATAGCGGATCCCCCCTGGCGTACCCCACGTGTCAAACTCCGGGATTCGTTACAGAATTCCTTAATACAGATTTCAATGAAGAAAGTATTCAAACATTTTTATTTTTAATTCATTGGAACCAATGCTATAGCTTCAATTTCTATCAGAATTCACTGAAAATGGTAAAAACGGCTAAAAATATTAAATCAATAATTATAGCACAATTTTTGTCAAAAGATGTTTATCAACGATGGAGTAGAACATAAAACAATTCATGCACAAATTTATGCAGAAATATGTACTTAAATTTCATTATTATTTGCTGAAGAATCAACATAAACTTGAGAAAAAAATCCAAACTCTTTTTTGATTAACGAGTTTTGAAATATATAGAACGATAATTATCCAAATAAAATTGATAGTTCAAAATTTCTTTGCTCAAAAATCAAAACAATATGACAAAGCTAATATATTGAGATAGTTTACGAAAATTCGCTGATACGATCATGCTGCGAGCTCTTTATTCATTCATTGAATTAATTACATTTACTGTTATCCAATTCAATATGATTACTAACTTCAAGTTCAAGTTGTGCGGCTATATCAGCATCAGGATGTACGCCACTCAATAAACTTTGTTTTATGTTACCCACCTATTTATAACCACCCAGTTTCCGGGATAATTCAGAAAAATAACTTAGCTTTCATTGAGTAAACAAAATGGAGAGGAATTTTAGACTGGGCCGACTACGGTTGATCGAGCTACAGGAAATTGAAATCCCAATGCGAACGCCATTGAAGTGGGCGGAAAGCGAAGAGGGGAACTCCGATCCAGTTGAGAGCCACGAGGCGAAAATTTTATTTCCGAAACTTCTGGGGGGAATTAAGTGAAACCCGTGATGTGCGAAACATTTGGGCAAGAGTCCTTTCCTGTCAACATAAGTCCGTTTCAGCATGCCCTCATTATTATTTATTTACCAATTTGTTGAGTAAAAGGTACCCTAAAATTAATTTTTTTTTTTTTTTTCTTTTCAACGTTCCGTTTGCCTTATCGGGTATAATGCGTAGATAAGTGGTCAGAAAAAAAGCTAAATATTAGAAACGAACCCTAAGGAAATCAGTACCACCAGTATCATCACTGTCCATCGGTACATGGATAATGTCTCATTTTTCCCCCTGTGAAATCTGTGTTTTTTGTCTCAAGTTAAAAAGGTCTCAATTATATTAGCTCAGTCAACTGATGAGAAAATACCCAATCAATTCAATCGTCTCTTAGTGTCCCAGAGAGTCCCCATATCTAATTTGAACTTCCTAGGATTAACAGGACAGAATTTAGCTTACTCAGTTGATTAGGAATGAGCCAATCATTTCAATCGTCTCCAAATGTCCCAGGAAGTTACCCTATCAAATCTCAACTTCCTAAGATGAGCAGGAGAGATTTTGGCTCACTCAGCTGATTAGGAAAGAACCATTAATTGCAATCTTTTAGCGTCCCAGAGAGTATCCCTATCAAATTTCAACTTCCTAGGGGTAACAGGAGACAATTTAGTTCACTCAACTGATTAGAGATGAGCCAATAATTTTAATCATCTCCTAAAATCCCAGAGTCTCCCTATCGAATCTCAACTTCCTAGGATGAACAGGAATGATTTGAGATCACTCAGCTGATTAGGAAAGATATAATAATTGCAATCGTCTCTTAGTGTAAGAGCCCCTAAGGACGTGAGTGGAGATACCACGGAGCACTCCCGCCGAGATGCCCAATTCGAGTAACTCCGTGGAGCTCTTCCCGCATCACACCTCGCGCTATGACACAGTCGGGGCCATGACCGTGATGTAATTAGGTGCCACTCCTTTCAGCTCAGATATCGCTTGCCGCTGATCATTTCTATCATATTTACTTATCTCAGCCCACCAAGTATTCTTCATGCCACTGACATCCATGATTATGGCAGACCCATCGAGCTTGATAGCAACGACATCTGGCTTCTTGCCCGGGTCACTTGGCAGGCGCTGGTGGTGTAAAGACAGGATGCTGGCTGAGAGAGAGACAATACCAAGCCCACCGGCTTTGACCTGTGCATGAATATAGTCACTTGGGACACCAGGTGGGAAACCTATCCAACAGCGCACAGCAGAGCAAACGTCCGATCTAACTCAACCAGCCTCCTCGCAGTAAGTCTACCAAAGACTAGCCCGTAGGTTAGCTTTGGCAAGTAAGTACATCCGGAGGAGGCGCAGCTTCTGCAGTGGCTTCGATGGAGCTTTGGCGATACTAGCAAGTGCTCCACCAAGGTCCACCCAGCTTTCAACAATGGTGGCCAAACCCATGAAGTCAACTCCAAGGCACCGCCAAACCTCCAACACGGATCTGGTGGGGATGGGTGACTGTCCTATGACAAAGCACTCCTCATCCACCACCTTCACCTGAAGCTGGCGACCCGATGGGACCAACGATATTGACCCATTCTTATTTGGGTTGGCTAGCTAGCTGATCAGCATAGGCAATTTAGGGCGTCCTGCAAGCCTACTCACACCCCAGGCGAGATCGAACCCTTTTTCAGCTGGCAGCTTACCCAAGGCCGTATCCACAACCAGGTTGAAGAGAAATGGTGACAGAGGTCCCCCTGGCGTACCTCGCGCTCAATGACAACATCCCTTGACATCTCGCCTCGTGCCTCAAAGACTGTCACTCCTTCGTGGTTCAGACAGGCAAAATACTCAATTAAACGAGCAGGAGCCCCGAAACCAAGAAGGCAGATAGAGAAAAAATTGCAAAAATGGTACTGTCAACAAATAGGTGTTTTCCAAATTAGTTCACTTTCCCACCACGTCGGGAAGATACAGGATAGGGATTGGTCTCAATCCATATTGGGGTATTTCATCATATTCCATGAAGCCTAGTGACGTCAACCGTTCCATGACACTGCCATCTACTTCAAACTACGCTGCCTGTCAGATCGTCTCTTGACTCCTTACGTTCCCCGGTGTTGGTAGGACTGCTCCGCTCAACTCTGGTTGGCTGCCCAAGACAGGCTTCACTTCTACTTCTTCCGCCCGCTTCGCCGCCGTCGTTCATATTCCAAGAACTATATTTGCTTTCTCAAGTGTTTCATTTATAATATCTTACTATATCAAAATATAGTCAGTGACTGATCATTTGTGATTACTTTAGTGTTGAATTAATTGATCCACCTCATCAAGTGAGTAACTTATTTAGTTAATACATTTCCCGATCTCTCTGAATTAGCACGAATTCGTTAACCTGTACAGATCTTTTTCAGACAAGGATCGAATTGCTCGACATGAACTGCATTGATCATGAAACAGCACCTATGCTGCCCCACAATCTTACGAAATGAGGGTAGCAGACTATTGTTGATCTCTGTCTGTAATCCGCAATTGTCGTTTAATATTTCTTCCTCTTATAAAGAAAGAAGGCTAGTTAGGTACCTACCGTTCCCTTCCTTAAGTGGACCGCCATGTTGTTTTTCCTTTTGTTCTTTGTGCACAAATTTAGGTAGGCAGGTTAGGCGCCCCTCCGCGAAAAACGTACGATAGTTCTGGAGGGAAATTTTCCCCGCCGGGGAAACATTTCACTCCGACCGACCAGCACCGATGTAATCTCTTATCAGTGTTAAGGTTACCCTTTGTAATTGCGCAATCGTGATTCTGTTTATAAATATTACGATCCCTTTGCGAGTCAGAAGTAGAGCTCTACCTGATTCAATTGAATTGGTTAATGAATCAAAATCCTAGGTAAAAATTATCCTCTGCCAAGATTCCAGTCCCCAGCATTCTGAGGAGAATGAAGTTCGGCCGTTTCTTCTGCCCACGAAGACGGTCTCGGGCGATGAGTTCCGTTGATGGGTTTTGCTGTTTATACCCAGAGTAATTTGTCAAATGTACGAACCCTGGAGTTGAATATATGTAAAAAGCGCTTTACTCCAAAGTCAGGTGGTGCGTGTTTGACTAAACAAACACTTCAATAATAAATAGTTCGACATAAAAGTAACATCCTCGAGCTAGCAGCACTCGACAAGTCTGATACCGAGAACTCATTATGGTCTGATACGTTTTATAAAATGAAAAACATCCGAAGGGCAATCCTAAAGGGGTATATATAAAAACGAGACTGAATGTGTCCCCGTTACTGGATAGCAGAGAGGAATAATTAATTACGAGATCAACAATAAGTCAGTTCACTAAGAGTCCGAGTCAAGTGTAGGGGACTGTAGCATAAAGTGTTCTTCCTCTAAAATATGTTTGGAAATTTTGGATAAAACCATAACATAAATAAGTAGAATTTTTAATATTTTTCCAAGTAATTGCATGTCTAGTTTAATGTACTACATTGCATATTCCCTACACTAGTATGAACATGAACCTATGCAAGGGCTCACATGGTGTAAATTGTACATATAGTACACCGTGATTCAAAAATGCCCTAATGCATAGCGAACCTCACATAAAAAAAAAGCTTAACACCACACACAGTCTTTATCTCTTGAGTCGGATTCTTTATTATTAACTGCTAAAAAAAAAACCCTCCAGGGCATTCCTCTCTTTTCACCAATCTCCGTTGGTTGATTTCTGGCGGCCCAGTAAAAAGACAATGAAGAAATAAAAATCAACCAACAACAGGGTGTCCTACGATGCATAGACCTCGTACATACAGATTGGCTGGCGAGCCGTTAGTACTAATTAACCGAAGTGTGATGCATTGGGAACCTAGTCACGGCGAGGTGGCCTCTCTCTGTTGGAACCGAGGTTCAGGGTGCTCGAACATTAGCGGGCACCAGCCACACTAAAAAGATATATATTTCGTGTCTAGCTTACTATGATTATCCCTCCGCATTAGCTCACTGGATATGCTGACACTGTCTGACCTAAAGCTGGGTTCACATGGGAAATTAACTTTCCCAAGAACTGAGCATTCTCATTCCCAAATTACTAAATCTCTAATAGATATATAATTTGCTGGCTGTGTAATAGTGTGGTGCATCGACACTCTAAGTCTGACAGAAACTAGTTACAACAAACTAAGTCTATGTATTCTGTCACAAGGTTGGTAGTTGTAAACAAACAACAAAAACTTAAGAAAAGGGTGAGCGTTATTTCGTAAAAGCCAGTATATGTCTGTGACGCAGGAAGTCGATGCAAAACAAAGTGCTACCAGAATTGCACCACAAGCACTAAAGTCAATGATGAGTGCCCACTAAAGTCAAGAAATTATACAAGAATACCGAAGCAAGGCATAAGTGGAAAGTCATTATAAAATTCTAATACCTTTATAATTTTTCAGGATGTCAGAAATATCTAACCTTGATTTTGAATTATCTAACCCTGATTATGAACTATCTAACCTTGATTATGAACTATCTAACCTTGATTATGAATTATCTGACCTTGATTATGTGCTGTCTGACTCTGACCTCTCTGAGTCGCTTGATCGCCGTTCCGCGGATCTGTCGACGTCGCCTCAAAAGACAACCTTCGGTGGCGCGTCAGGGGCGCTCAGAGCCGAGTCGGAGTCAGGCAGAGTCATTGATTTTCTTAAACGATTTGATGACATTAAGCGGAAACTCGTGAAGCTCCATCCAACGATGATGTCCCCAACCTAAATACGTCAGGTCTTTGTATTTGTCCATTCAAGACACACAAACGTAGGAAAAAGAACAAATTGGTCCCGGTAAATATACTGTGTCAGAATTGTGTGAAATGCTGTCTGATGAAGAGATGCGCCTAGAAAATCTAAACCCCCTCTCTAGAGGATCAGACTCCGCAAAGTTGGCGAGGGCTTCACGAGGTACTTTTGTAGAGGAGTCAGAGGAAGGGGAAAAATGTCTGTCAATTCACGTGTTTCCGTTAGTCAGTATATTCCCCCTAATTCAGACTCTCTTACACAAAAAAAGAGGGAATATTCCCTGGCCTCAGACCAAACCTAGACGTAGACCTAGATGCTCATACTACCACCGTCTAGGGCATGACAGGGAATGGTGTTTCTGCCTGAAGAAGGCATGTTTCAACTGCGGGGGCGACCATTTGGTCCTCACATACTGTGAACCCTCTCAGAAACAGATTCCTAATCCTCTATAGAGGAAGTCTAAGGCCTCCACGTCTGCTACACTAACACAGAACCGAATGAATAGAGCTAATCTCCCTAAGTCTATGTTAGATAAGAAGCCTACTCTTGTCCGAATGTCTTTGGGACATGCCGAGCTGCTTCAGCGTTGATTGGCTGGGCATCAAGATGCCTGCTTCTCGATTGCTGGCAGCGCGAAGTGTCCCGATGACAAGGAGGTCTGGGTCACCATGGGTGATGAGGAGGAGCAGGAGGTTGCTCAGCTGAACTATTGTTCAGAGAAAAACACAGGCTCGAGAGATTTTACAATCCTCACTGATTAGAATCCTAAGTTTTTGTTTTGGGGCCATTGTAGACACGGGTTATACGGAACACTTAGCGTCAGAAATAGTCTGTTTCTCTAATCTGCGTCCGCTTCAAAATCTGAAGATTTTCTTTAAATGCGCTAATAATAATGAAAAAGCAGATTTAGCCAGTACTCTATCAGGAATTTTAAACTTTCTTAATAATAATCAACCCAGAACACTAAGTGAAGTGATGTACATCCCGGGTCTAGGTACATACCTCTTTTCTGTTAGAAAAATTACTGATTTAGGTTCTTATGTTTTACTCAACAAAGACAGAGTTGACTTTATACAACCTTCTACAGGTAAATTTTTCAAGTCTGTATATTTTAAAAATAATCTATGGTACATAAATCTAAAACTACTTGAAAAGAACCCTCTGGAGAGAAAGTCTGACCCCTCTGTCTATAGGAAAAAGAGAATTATCATAAATATTTGTTCTACTTCTATTCCCACAACAGGTTCCACAGGTACCCTAGACGCTATTACTTTCTCCACCGATATTTTGTCGGGAGGGAGGAAAAATGGTAGCTCTAAAAATGGTAGTTTTTCCGAATTTCCAGGAGGGAGCGCTACAAAGGCCCAGTGCTCCATTACAAATCAGGGGGAGAGCACCACTAAATTTTAATGTCTGTGAAAATCTTAGTGCCAGATGTTTAATTTAAATTATACTGCTAATTATAGCTTATAACTTATGTGTATATGTGAATGGTTCAATATGTACGTGTGCTTATGTACTTACTAATAGTGTCAGTCTCATACCTAAACTTAGTGCCTGACCTAGTAAATTCAAATCGGATAATTTTCCGTCATTCTAGGAGGGAGTTACATTGCTGATCACAACTCCAACGTTCCCTTCTAGTAGCATTTATCAAATAGTGACAGCCTTATACCTAAACTTAGTGCCAGACCTAGTAAATTCAAATTGGATAATCTTCTGCCTTTTTAGGAGGGAATTATATTGCTCATCACAGCCTCAACGTTCCCTTCTAGTAGCATTTATCAAATAGTGACAGCCTTATACCTAAACTTTGTGCCAGACCTAGTAAATTCAAATTGGATAATCTTCTGCCTTTTTAGGAGGGAGTTATATTGCTCATCACAGCTCCAACGTTTCCTTCTAGTAGCATTTATCAAATAGTGACAGTCTTATACCTAAACTTAGTGCCAGACCTAGTAAATTCAAATTGGATAATCTTCTGCCTTTTTAGGAAGGAGTTATATTGCTGGTGACAGCTTCAACGTCCCCTCTAGTAGTAAAAATGTAGACAATGAACTAACAAAATTTGATAAAAATATGTTAAGCTAAGTTCACAAGGAAAGTCTACAGGACATCTATGGAACGCTAGGGCACATACGTCTGAACCATGCTTCAAAGCATAACCTGGAACTAGCCAGCAAATTTCTACCAGAACTAAAGTCAGTTAAATTTGGGAATGCAATTCTAGACTGTGTAGATTGTGCCCAAGCTAACACCAAAAAAGAAAATCACATAAAGAGGTCAGACATAGAGTCCAAAAACCCTTTACAGTTTTACACTCAGATTTGATGGGACCTATTCGTCCGCATAACTTTAGAAATGGTGATTCCTATATAGTAACCTTTGTATGTGATTTTTCCAGATATCTGTTTGCTTATTCCCTTGCAAACAAAAGGGAAGTTCATCTTGCCTTAAACAAATGTCTGAATGAAATAGCTACCATTAGTTTGCAACAAAATTCGGTGTTTAAAATTAGGGCTGACAATGGTCTTGAATATAAAACTTCCGAAATGAAAAGTCTGTTAAAATCCAAAAATATCATCCTAGAGACGAATGAACCATATACCCCACAACAAAATGGATGTGCCGAGAGAATGAACCAAGAACTAATACATAAAGTCCGTGTTAACTTGTTGTCAGCAAAAATGCCTTTGTCGTTTTGGGGACATGCTCTGAACTATGTTACCCATGTCTATAATCGAATGCCACACTCTTCAAATAATTTTAAAAGTCCATTTGAAAAAGTGTATAACTATCCACCTACCCTAACATATATTAAACGCTTTGGTTGTCTGGTGCTAAGTGTGGATAACGAAAATACAAGTAAATTTGCTCCAAAAGCCAAACGTGGTTACTTACTCGAATGTACCAAAACAGGCTATGTAATTTTTAGCGAAAAACATAAAACTCTCGTAAACTCATGTAATGTAAAATGTATAGAATCACAAGTATATGGTGATCATATAAAGGATTATCCTCAACCACTTTCTGAAATTCTTGAAATTGGAGAAAACGTCGGCTCTTCTGAGGAAAGCCTAGGGGAAGTCGGTGACTCGGAAAGTCAGCCTTCCGCTGTTAACGAAATTCTATACGTTGAACCCTATTCATTCTCTGATGCAATGAAGTCACCTGATAGAGATCTATGGGAGGAAGCCATGCTTGATGAATTAGAATCCCTCTCAGCTAAAAACACCTGGGAACTAGTACCAAAGTCAGAACTACCCCCTAAAACAAAAATCATAAAGTCCCGCTGGGTTCACAAGCGAAAAATGGAGGCTGACGGATCCTTTCGTTTTAAAAGTCGTCTAGTAGCTAAAGGTTTTGCTGACACGAATGATTATTTATATTGTCTGAAATATACGCACCTGTAGCAAGGCTAGGTGATGTCAGACTATTATTATCTATAGCAAACAAATTTAATTCACATTTGTATCAGTTAGACGTCAAGACAGCTTTTCTAAATGGAAAATTAGAGAAACCCGTTTTTATGGAAGTCCCTAAAGGTGTAGTAGAATTAACTGACGTCCCTGAATCTGTTCAGCAAACTCATGTCTGTAGATTAATTAGATCTTTGTATGGTCTAAAAGTATCTCCAATCTTATGTTTTAAAAGGTTCACTGGTCCGATGAGGAAACTGGATTTTGAAGAATACCCTTACCAAAAATATTTCTTTTTAGATGGCAACGAGGAAAAGATTTTGCCATTCTTCTAGTCTATGCTGATGACATTTTATTAGGTTCTAATTGTAAGACTAAAGCCCGTGAAGTTAATAGACTGTCTGAACCATGAGATTGAAGTAACAAACCTAGAAATAGAACGTAACTTTGAAAATCAAACGATCTTTACTTCACAGAAATTATTGATTCAATCTCTCTTGGATGAATTTCTCTCACCTGATTTCCCTATCAGTGATATTCCAATGTCAGATCTTACATGTACTCTAAAAATCCAGTTGGAACACCAGTCCAAAAGTACGTCTCTCCCAAATGTTCCGTATCGCAAAGTCATTGGCTCATTACTCTACTTGCAAGGAGGCACGAGGCCAAATATTTCATATGCAGTAAATTTTCTTAATAGAAAACAGGCCAATTTTACGCTTTTTGATTGGGAGTGTGTACTTAGGGTCCTTTGTTACCTTAAGGGTACTATAGACCTAGGACTCTTGTACACTGGGACTGGTGATACCATATTCAGTTATACTGATGCCTCCCTGGGATCAAGTGATCTCAAAGGCAAGTTCACAAAAGGATATACTGTCTCTGTACTCGGAGATTTAGTGATTTGAAGGTCAAAGAAATGGGGTGATCCCAAAGTTGAGTTTATTTTATTATTATTATTATTATTATTATATAATATTTTTATTATTTATTAAATAATAAAATTATTAGTGATTATACTTATGTTATGTAATATGTACCTGTATATGTACTTGATTATACTTGTATGTCTACATTGTCAACTGATATGCCACCTAAAGATGTGTTACTGCATTCATTTTCGTTTATGTTTCAGATTCTGATGATGAATGTTGGGCCTAGTCTCGCCTGTATCTGCTTGCCTCTTTTTACCATATAATTAATTGCCCAGAAAAAGGAAAAATGAAAATGAAATTCTTGAATTGACTACTTTAATTCCGGTATGCCTGAACTTACACAAGAACGTTCTCCACCAAGAGTGAGTCAGTTCCATTTCTTTTTTTTGTGTTTGCCTTTCATCTTTCGCGGAACTATCATACATGTAACCTCATATCGCGAAACTGTCTCGGGGAATAATCACCCTTAAGGTGACTTATATGCTCTTACTTTCCACAAGTCCGTCCTACATAACTTACTGTGACAATTTATCTGAAGGGCAGATACTTCTTCCTTTTTAAAATTTGAAAAAGGAGGGAGTGTCAACAAATAGGTGTTTTCCAAATTAGTTCACTTTCCCACCACGTCGGGCAGATACAGGATAGGGATTGGTCTCAATCCATATTGGGGTATTTCATCATATTCCATGAAGCCTAGTGACGTCAACCGTTCCATGACACTGCCATCTACTTCAAACTACGCTGCCTGTCAGATCGTCTCTTGACTCCTTACGTTCCCCGGTGTTGGTAGGACTGCTCCGCTCAACTCTGGTTGGCTGCCCAAGACAGGCTTCACTTCTACTTTTTCCGCCCGCTTCGCCGCCGTCGTTCATATTCCAAGAACTATATTTGCTTTCTCAAGTGTTTCATTTATAATATCTTACTATATCAAAATATAGTCAGTGACTGATCATTTGTGATTACTTTAGTGTTGAATTAATTGATCCACCTCATCAAGTGAGTAACTTATTTAGTTAATACATTTCCCGATCTCTCTGAATTAGCAGGTACCAATCGTCTACAAATAGCATAAAACGGAAAAGAAACACAAAATTTCATGATTTTAATCAAGGTACAGAAAGACATACTTACGATTTTATTAGTATAGGTTCTGTGTTCCTAGCTCGGAAAAGAAACGCAAAATTGCATGATTCTAATCAATGTACACAGATAGACATACTTGTGATTTTATTAATATAGAGTCTGTGTTCCTAGCTCAGTGAACTAAACAGTTTATATTAGTGGGGAGGCGAACTAAATCACTCGCGACGAAGTTGTGGAAACCCATTTCAAAACGGAAGTTAGTGAAAAACATTGTCTATTTCCACGAAAAATAAAAGAGTTACACTGTTAAATCGACTTCGATGGTTAGGCCATCATCAGTAACAAACAATAACTGAAGACACATTAGAAAGGACACAGCTTTTATAGTAACAGGTGAAGGGAGATTGAATCCCATTGCTAAAGAGAAAGGAAAGGGGCAGGAGGTACAACCAATTAAGTGCAAACAAGGTGACGGGGGATTATAGCTAATTAGATGAAGTGAAAGGGGGAAATAACCAAATATGGTTTCAACATTGTGAAGGGATAATTCCAAGCTTTATAAAAATGGACCTATCAGTGGTGAAATATATTGAGGTATATCCTCATTTAAACATTTACCAGATCTGTCACTTTTGATAATTTCGAATTTTTCAAGTACATTCAACATACCTCCCTTCGGACAAAAAATGAAGAAGAATTTCTAAATGAAGAAATTCTAATGAAGAAATTGTTTAATTTGATGTCTATTTGTATGGATCAAAATTACTTTTCATTTTAGGAGAAATGTTATACACAGCCAGGGTTTGCTATGGGTTGTCCGTTATCTCCTTAGCTTGCAGATATTTACATGGATTATCTTGAGCAACAAATGTTTACAACTTGTAACACAAATGATCTTCTCTATTGGTATAGATATATCGATGATATTGTCATTCTATGGAAGGGCACAGAAAGACAACTAAATTATTTTCACGAAAAAATCAATAAATTAGATCCCTTTATCAAATTTACCCTCGAATTCGGCGGAAATAAACTCAATTTTTTAGATCGGTCCATCTCTTTGGTAAACGAAAAGCATGATTTTTTAATTTATAGAAAAGTTACATATAGCGATATAACTATCCATAGTACTTCCAATCACCCTTTCGTCCATAAGCATGCAGCCTTCCATAGTATGATTAACCGAGCACTGTCTATTTCAATGAGTGAACAAAATTTATCAAAAGAAAAATCCATTATTAAAAGCATAGCGGCTGGTATCGGATATGGAGGAGATCTCGTTGATACCATATGGGATAATGTTCTTAGGAAAAAGAGTAGGGAAAAAGTTTCCAATCTGGCAAGAGAAGATGTAAATTTAGAAGAAAAGAAATGGATAAGTATACCTTGATATGTGAAAATTTCGGATAAAATCGGCAAAATTCTATCATTGAGAGATTAAAAAGTAGGTCTTAGAACTAAAAATAGTCTTAAAGCATTAATCCGTTATAAGTCTTAGTTAGGATCCGTTACGGGCAAAATCACTGTTAAGGATAAAAGTGGGGTTTACAAACTAAAATGTTCTTGAGGCTACGAATATTGCGGTCAAACTGGTAGGAAATTCAGGGAATGAATAGACGAGCATCAGGAGGATTTCAGGGAAAATAAGGGTAAGTCTATATTTGCGAAACATCTTAAGGAATCCAATCATAGTTACAATTTTGATTTGACAGATAGACAGTTTGTAGAATTTCTTCATTTTCGTCGGAAAGGAGGAATGTTGAATGTACTTGAAAAATTCGAAATTATCAAAAGTGACAGATCTGGTAAATGTTTAAATGAGGATATACCTCAATATATTTCACCACTGATAGGTCCATTTTTATAAAGCTTGGAATTATCCCTTCACAATGTTGAAACCATATTTGGTTATTTCCCCCTTTCACTTCATCTAATTAGCTATAATCCCCCGTCACCTTGTTTGCACTTAATTGGTTGTACCTCCTGCCCCTTTCCTTTCTCTTTAGCAATGGGATTCAATCTCCCTTCACCTGTTACTATAAAAGCTGTGTCCTTTCTAATGTGTCTTCAGTTATTGTTTGTTACTGATGATGGCCTAACCATCGAAGTCGATTTAACAGTGTAACTCTTTTATTTTTCGTGGAAATAGACAAGGTTTTTCACTAACTTCCGTTTTGAAATGGGTTTCCACAACTTCGTCACGAGTGATTTAGTTCGCCTCCCCACTAATATAAACTGTTTAGTTCACTGAGCTAGGAACACAGACTCTATATTAATAAAATCACAAGTATCTCTATCTGTGTACATTGATTAGAATCATGCAATTTTGCGTTTCTTTTCCGAGCTAGGAACACAGAACCTATACTAATAAAATCGTAAGTATGTCTTTCTGTACCTTGATTAAAATCATGAAATTTTGTGTTTCTTTTCCGTTTTATGCTATTTGTAGACGATTGGTGCCATTTTTTCAATTTTTCTCTATCTGCCTTCTTGGTTTCGGGGCTCCTGCTCGTTTAATTGAGTATTTTGCCTGTCTGAACCACGAAGGAGTGACAGTCTTTGAGGCACGAGGCGAGATGTCAAGGGATGTTGTCATTGAGCGCGAGGTACGCCAGGGGGACCTCTGTCACCATTTCTCTTCAACCTGGTTGTGGATACGGCCTTGGGTAAGCTGCCAGCTGAAAAAGGGTTCGATCTCGCCTGGGGTGTGAGTAGGCTTGCAGGACGCCCTAAATTGCCTATGCTGATCAGCTAGCTAGCCAGATGTGGTTTGGTGGTTAACCCAAATAAGTATGGGTCAGTATCGTTGGTCCCATCGGGTCGCCAGCTTCAGGTGAAGGTGGTGGATGAGGAGTGCTTTGTCATAGGACAGCCACCCATCCCCACCAGATCCGTGTTGGAGGTTTGGCGGTGCCTTGGAGTTGACTTCATGGGTTTGGCCACCATTGTTGAAAGCTGGGTGGACCTTGGTGGAGCACTTGCTAGTATCGCCAAAGCTCCATCGAAGCCACTGCAGAAGCTGCGCCTCCTCCGGATGTACTTACTTGCCAAAGCTAACCTACGGGCTAGTCTTTGGTAGACTTACTGCGAGGAGGCTGGTTGAGTTAGATCGGAAGTAATCCCCCGTCACCTTGTTTGCACTTAATTGGTTGTACCTCCTGTCCCTTTCCTTTCTCTTTAGCAATGGGATTCAATCTCCCTTCACCTGTTACTATAAAAGCTGTGTCCTTTCTAATGTGTCTTCACTTATTGTTTGTTACTGATGATGGCCTAACCATCGAAGTCGATTTAACAGTGTTAACTCTTTTATTTTTCGTGGAAATAGACAACGTTTTTCACTAACTTCCGTTTTTTTTAGTGGGGAGAGTAGAAGCTTGGGTCATTTCCCCGGCGGACGGTTCCAGCCAATGCCATTGAAGGAAAGATTTATGTTATCAACGAACGATATTTTATCCGCATTTCACTTTTCATAAGGACCTCGCAACCCACCCGGAACCTCTACACTACCTGGAAACCACTGGACCTAGAACATGTGGTGTATTACAACAGCACTGGAAACCCGCAAACTAAGAGAAGACTCCCTAGTTTCGGGAAATATTCCTCTCGACAGTTATAAAGGATCTAGGTAGCCCCCCAGAGGTGCAATGGGGTCCTAAATCCTCGACAAAGGGGTAGAGGAGGATGATAGCATCCCGTCAGAGAGATACCACTCCTACTAATAGCATTAATGAGCTATGTACGGAGTTGATTGAACTTCCAGGACCTGGATCACCCATCCAACGCCAAACTCAGCCTCTCAAGAACACGAGAGGAGGCGTGCGGCACCCGTTGTTTTCCAACGGAGCGATGGCAGCGCTTTCTCTGGGATTCTGACGGGAACTCTGTCACACTCCCCCACTTAAAGACATACTTGATTGAAGAGCAAGTATGTTAACCAGGTGGAATAGTTTACTGGCTGAGAACTGATGCTCATTAATAAATAGCTGCATTGGCGATTGAGGATGGGAAAAGAGAAATTAAAACAGGATGGATTGTCAATGAATCTTCATATGAAGTATTCATTAGGTAATTAACCCCCAATCAAAGATTGGAACAATCGGGAATAAACGGTGGCTCAACTATGGAGACTTATACCTTAAGGAAAATAAAATAGATATAAATTAATATGCCCACATTGGGGACTTAAATTGGGAACTAAGCCCTGGAAATTGGGAACAATGCCCTTGAATAATTGGGAACAATACCCTTGAATAATTGGGAACCATGCTCGGGTATAAAGAATGATAAAAATGACAAAGGCCAGGTATTCCATAGGTATGAAATTGAAAATATAAAAAGGGGAATAAAAGAGAAATTATAAGTCAAAGACCAATGAAATTATTTATATACCAAAGGGTGATAATGGGAATTCCTTCTGGAACCCCGGGCCATGTTTCTTCTGAAACATTAACGCCCCAAAAATAGTGGATTGGATTACTAGGCGTTAGCCGTCCATAATCCTAACCACGTTCTGCTACCATATTGTGGGAGATTCTACATTAATATAAATTGTTGGGTTACCAACCAGATGCAGTTTGTCAGTTTACATTAGATTCAATAAATGTTCAGTTCGTGTTTGTAATTCAATCAGGTTGGTTCTTATTTACTAATATTAATCAATCTTGCTACCTATTATCTGTTCGTAACATTTGTTGGCAGCGGTGGGATAGGATGGTGAATACGCGTTCCATGGCTCTTGGAGAAGAGGAGGTAAGAGATGAGGCTCACCACCACTCAACAGCATTTCATGAAGCAGCAAACCCTACGGAAAATGTTCCAATTTCTGGGATTTTAGAAGAATTTCGACAGTCTTGGGAGGTAGAAAAGGCGAACTTTATGGAACAGCTACAAGCAGAGTGGAGTGCAACACTAGCAGAACTACGTATTGAAATGCAAAATGACTGGTCCCAATTTTTGATTGAATTTCGCCATAGTGTAGCATCGATGTCTCAGCAGAATGTGTTGGGGGACCCGAGCTCAGCTCAACCAGTCCGCAGCACAAGCATGTTCAAACCAAAGCCTTATGATGGGAGCGTCGAATGGGATGCATACAAAATACAGTTCGAAGGAATTGCTGCTCGGAATGGAATGACCCAACAAAAACTGTGGCTCTTGAGTCGGCATTAATTGGCTCAGCTTTAGAAGTTCTGACACAAGTGGAGACAAGAACTTACTGTAATTTAGTGGATGCTCTTGAGAAGAGATTTGGTCACCGAAATCAAGCTCAGAGATCCATGACGATGTTGCTTGCCAGAAAACAAACTTCGGAAGAAAATGTGACTATCTATCATCAAGCTCTGTCTACTCTTGCTCGTCGTGCTTGGCCAACTGGTGTGAAGGATAATCCGGCTGAAGAAATGATAGTCTACCATTTCATGCAAGGACTTAGAGATAAGACTTTGCGGGAAAAAGTCATGGGAGTTTGGCCAAAAACAATGGATGAGGCATTAACTGTAGCACTTCGATTTGAAACAGTTGCTCATGCAGCAGCCCAACCTCTCCTGGTACGCAGTTTAACAGAGCACGTGGTGGTGACAGACAGTGATGATACAGCATTATCAACACCAACACCTGAAGAGGTTCCTGTGAGAATTTCAACCTCTAAATCAAGACAGCAATGGGTTCAAGTTCGTCCACGGCAGCGAGCCACTCAACAAAGAGTGACTTGCTGGAGATGCTGCACCCAAGGACATTTGGCTAAATTCTGCCCTTTTCCGCCAGCAGGGATCGTTTTACAACGTGACACTGGCTCAAACCCACCACAACTGGGTCTCTGTAGCCCATACGCTCAGTTCCCTGGCTGTCACCCCCCTAAGCATCTTCAATCACAACATCCCCTCGGACATTCTTCTTCTTCGGGAAACGCAGGAAGGTCGGACTGATGGGGCACAAGCCGATCAAGAGTACATTGCCCCCAGAAGAAAATCTCATTTACTGCGTTTCCACGAGTGCATCATTGGTTTTGAAGAGGAAGGTGTGTGGTACAGCCTGTGACATAGTAATTGACACAGGGGCAACAAAAACTATACTCAATGTAAACTTCATGAAGTACATAAAAGGACCAATCACTTCAGGAAGATGTCCATCATTGAGATCAGTTTCAGGAGAACTCATTCCTGTTCAAGGCGTGGTCATGGTAGACTTCCAATTCAAAAGTGGTATTAAGCGTACTCATCCTGTTTTGTTAGCTAAAATATATGAGGACTGCATTCTTGGACTTGACTTTTTGATCAAACACAATTGTTTAATCAATCCAGCTGGACAATCCATCATTCTTGATGGGAATTGTCTGGGGACTGATGCTGGATCCATTTATACTACTGTGATGGATGACATTGCCACAGATGGAATGCAGAAACTGGTTCCTTTGGATGAGTCTGTAATTTCACGGTGCAAAGATCAGGGAGCCGCTATGCAACTTCAGAAGATGGTTGATGAGGGTATTGCAGATCTTAACGACCAACAGAAAGAAGAGGCAAAACATCTGTTTCAGGAGTTCTCAAGTATTTTTGCCAAAGGAGGAAAAGATTTGGGTACTATATCTGGTTATACCCATTCTATTGATGTTGGGAAAAACCTACCTGTACGACAAGCTCCTCGACGAATTGCACCTCATCGCTTAGAAGAAGTGGATAAGCTTATCCAAGACATGGAGGAAACTGGTGTAATTGAACCTTCTAATAGTCCCTGGGCCAGCCCTATCGTACTTGTGCCAAAAAAAGATGGATCTACCAGGTTTTGTATCGATTTTCGTCGCCTGAATGACATTACACGGAAAGACTCGCATCCCTTACCAAAAATAGAAGAGCTAACAGGGGCCCTGGCTGGAAGTCAATGGTTCTCCACCCTCGATCTTCAGTGGGGTATTGCAGATTCCCATGGCTGCTGAAGATAAAGAGAAGACAGCATTCTGCACCCCTCGAGGACTCTGGCACTTCAAAACCATGCCTTTCGGACTTTGTAATGCGCCAGCCACATTTCAGAGGGCTATGCATGGAATCTTACGAGATGAAATTCGTTTAGGACGAGTGAAAATGTACTTGGATGACGTATTGGTGGATAACTCCAACTTTGATGAACATTTACAATGGTTGAGAAGGGTTTTTGGTGTGCTCCAGAAAAAGGGGGTTAAGCTTAATCCAAAAAAGTGTCAGTTCTTTAGGCGAAAAGTGACCTATCTTGGCTTTGTTATCTCAGGACAAGGAATAGAAGCGGACCCTGTTAAGGTTCGAGAGTGGCCAGCGCCAACAAATAGCAAGGATGTAAGGACATTTGTTGGTATGTGCTCATACTACAGATGTTTTATTAAGAACTTTGCAGAGGCCTGTATGCCCTGCAAGATAGAACTGAAACATTCAAGCGGACACCTGCCTGTGACGAAGCATTTGAAAGCATCAAAGCAGCACTCACTGAACCCCCAATTTTGGCCCATCCAATTCCAGGAGCTGCATTCATATTGGATACCGATGCGAGTGATCCTGCAGTTGGTGCTGTCTTGTCCCAAGTACAACAAGGATCTGAACGAGTCCTGTCATACTTCAGCAAATGCCTTTCACAACCAGAACGTAACTACTGCACGACAAAAAAAGAACTACTTAGTGTTGTGAAAGCTCTGAAACATTTTCATTCTTATGGACTGGATTGTGAGAAGGCATTTGTAATACGAACGGACCATGCATCACTTCAATGGCTTCGCAATTTCAAGGAACCGGATGGACAATTAGCCAGGTGGCTGCAGCAGTTATCACCATACAATTTTCGAATTGTCTATAGACCAGGGAGATTCCATCAAAATGCAGATGCCATGTCCCACCGGCCTTGCTTGGATGATGGCTGCAAGCACTGTCTACGTCAAGAACAAAAGTCCACAGAGGAACAGGCAGCTCGTGTTAGACTCTCTACAGACATGGATCAGTGGGTAGTGGATCAGGAGGCCGACCCAGAACTGCGATGTGTGAGATCATGGGTGGTTTCAAATAGGCGTCCAACTTGGCAGGAAGTTGCAGCTGCAAGTTCATCCTTAAAGAAAATGTGGTCCCTGTTCCCTAGTCTCAGCATAGTGGAAGGGGTGCTAATGAGAGTTTGGGAGAATGATAGCGGCATGCAGAAAGTGACCCAAATTATTGTACCAGTAATGAGAAGGAAGGAAATTATGGACTACGCACACAACTTGGGACACTCTGGCCGCCGGTGTTCAAGATTCGGTGTTCCCAGAGAAATACATACTGACCAAGGAACTAGTTTTGAAGCCCAGGTGTTCCAGGAGGTAATGGCTCTACTGCAGATAGAGAAGACGCGAACAACTCCACTACGGCCACAAAGCAATGGACTGGTAGAACGGTTCAATCGTACTCTCTGGAACATGCTCTCCAAAGTCGTAAACAAGAACCAAAGGGATTGGGATCGGTGGCTCTCTTGTGTACTTTTGGCTTACAGAGCCACAGAGCACTCATCCACTGGATTCTCACCATCTGAACTGAACTTAGGGCGACATCTCACACTTCCAGTCCACTTGCTCACTGGCTCAACTATTCCTGGAGTAGAGTCCACTACAGTTTATTCCAAACAGCTTCAAGAACAGTTGGTAACAGTCCATGAGTTGGCTCGTAAGAAACTACAAGCGACAGCACAGGATGTCAAGAAGCGTTACGATGTGAAGGCAACAGAACCCAGGTTTGAAGTTGGGGACGAGGTCTGGTATTTCTGGCCACGCCGACAGTTGGGAAGGTGTCCTAAACTACAGTCGCCATGGGTGGGTCCATGTAAAGTTCTGAAGACCATTTCAAATGTTGTGTTCCGAATTCGTCTACCATGAGGCCGAACACGTGTTGTTCATGGTGACAAACTTTCGTTATATAGTAATGCCGCAAGAAAGTTTTTGAGATTTAAATCATGTTCTGCTTGAAATTTGCCACAAATCGTGACATCATCTATGTAAGCATAAACTCCAGACAGCTGTTCATCTTCGATTATTTTATTGATGAAACGCTGAAATCCAGCAACACCATTAGTCAGACCAAAGGCAATCACTCGGAACTGATAGTGAGCCCCTGGCCTCAAAGGCTGTGTATTTTCGGTCGTCTGCATGAATTGGAACTTGATGGTACGCGTTTTTCAAGTCTAGGGTACTAAAAATTGAATTTCGGGCAATTTCTGCAATCATTTCATCTATATTTGAAACTGGGTAAGCATCAAGGAGAGTAAATTTGTTTATGGTTTGGGAATAATCTACGACCATTCTTCTTTAATGATTTTCGTTTTCGACAACGAGGGCTTGAGCACGCCATGGGGATTGACTTGCTTCTATTATGCCGTGGGATAGGAGCTTATCAATTTCCTCCTTGATGAATTTTGAGTCTCTTTCGTTGTAGCGCCTAGATTTGGTAGCAATTGGTCTAATGTCACTAGTAAGATTGGTAAATAGGCGGACGGGTTCAATGTTAACTTGTGCCACACTGCAAATTGAGAGAGGCGGTTTTGCACCCCCGAATGACAAAATGATACTAGAGTGCTCTTTGAACACGTCATGTCCCAAGAGAACATCTGAACATAAATTTGGCATAACAAAAAGTTTTAGATTTCTATAGAAGTTGTCACCAAGTCTTAAATTTGTTTGCATATAGCCTTTAATCACAGCTGAGTATACTGTGGAGGCCATAGAAACAGTACTGTTTTCGGGTTTCATTGGGATATTATGCTACAGAACAAATGATTCATTCACGTAGCTACTGGAGCTACCAGTATCTATGAGACAATTCGCAAATATCCCCTTCCCAACAATGACTTTAACTACAGCTTTGCGGAGTAGTCCCGGATTAGCAGCTATTGAAGTTGCAGCAGTATCAGCAGTCTCATCAACCACCGCGAAACTAGTGTTTTTATTTGCTTTTCATTGACAGACTTTCGCGAAGTGCCCTTTTTTAAGACATGCTTTGCATAAGGCCTCTTTCGCTGGACATTCAGATCGAGGGTGTCTAGTCTGATTACCAAAAAATCCAACAGGGGTTCGACTGTTTTTGTTTTTGCTTGTTTACAGCCATAACTACGCCTTGGTTATTGTTAGGGAAATCACTTGATATATTAACTAAATTTGAGCTGGACGTCTGAGAAGTGTAATATTGGGCATGCTTGTTACTGGACTCAATCGCACGAGCAGTATCGACAGCTTCATTCAATGATAGAGTATTATTTTCAAGTAAACGCTTGCGAATTTCGGAATTCATCAGACCGTTAATGAATGAATCACGTATCATATCATCTCGATTCGTATTAGCAGAGACAGCCTGGAAATTGCATTCTTTACTTAACATTCTAAGAGCCTAGACGTATTGATCAACCGATTCGTTTGATTGCTGCTTTCTAGTCAATAATTGAAATCTAGCAAACACTTCATTTTTTGGCTTGATATAGAGATTATTTAGCATAGCAATAGCAGTCGTGTAGGTAGTGCATTCAGATACATACTCGAATATAGAGAATGAGAAGAAGTTGATTAGTACCTTTAATTTCTTGGCTGCAGTAACTTCCGTCTCCTCCAGATAGTTTTCAAATCAACTACCAACCAACCAATCGAATCTACTACCAATGTACCCATTCTTTCCCGGCAAATGGAGCGTTCGGAAGTGTTTCCAAACGACGAGGTTTCAAGGAGTTTTCCATTTTAATCTTAGTTAAATAAATTGCAATGAATAGGCCTCAAACGTAAGGCTTTATTTAACTAAGATTCTTGACATGTATGAAAATGGAATAAATAATTGGTTAACTTAATATCGTTTACAGACTCGTAACTTAGTAATCACTTGAATGTCAATAATAATAAATTGAGTTCATCACAAACATATAAATGAGTCCAAGCCATTATGTTTAGCCCATATAACGAGAGAGGTAATTGATCCCGTAACGAAATATGTGGTAACAGAATTTTTTCTTTATTACGAAATTTTGAAAGGACTATTCTGTGTGATGCTGTTTCAGAGTTTCGTTTATTATGTGGCTTATCTCGCTTCCGAGAGAAAGCGTAGGTGAAGTATAAAAAGCATGGGCATAGCATTTACATAGCAACGTATTTATTTTTTAATGAAAATTCTATTGTAAGAATTTTGTGACTAATAGAGAACCTACGGACGATAGGAATCTTTAATCATTTGCAAAATATCTGCAAATAGCAGTATTCCAAAGGGCAAGAAGTCCCGATGGAAGGGAGCGAAGATGATAACTCACAGAAGACACTACGTCCGTAGGTGAGCGTTTCCTCAAATACTATAACATGGCTGTATAGAATTTGTTGAAGAACAAAGTACGAATATAGGTTTTAAGAAATAAATGTTTGCGCGTGAACAAACACTACTATTAATCCAACGGCAGTGAAAATTATAGGGGAATGTCCAATATCTAAACCGCACAATCCAAGAAGATTTCATAACGATCGGTCTCGGTATTTTGTCTGTGTTGATCAATTTTGTGGTTATTACTCCACCAATCGCGATATAATTCATAGGGAATTTTCTTGGAACTTATAACCATACTCACCGAGTTTGAACGAAATCGGACCCGTTATCAACGTTATTATACATTAACGTTTGCGCATGCGCACAGACTGATATTTATGTGGTGGCAATGAAAGTTATAGGGGACTGTCTAGAAGCTATCCCGCACAATCCCTGAAAATTTCTTCAAAGTCGTTCCATTAGACTCGGAGTTTTGCATGTGTCGATCAATATTAGTTTCGCCCATGAACAATGGTTATTATTCTGCCAATCGCGATATAATTTATAGGGCTCTTAGAACATACACCCAATCACCTACCGAGTTTGAACGAAATCGGACCAACAGATGATGATAAATCAATGTTATGAGAAATGCACGTTTGCGCATGCGCACGGGCTACTGTTGACTCGACAGTATTGAAAATATAGGGGACCGTCTAGAAGCTAATCCGCTCAAGCGAAAAATGGGAACATTTCATTGGAATCAGACTGAAACATGATATAGTTTTGGGCGTGACAAGGTTTTACCACAGACAGACAGAAAAACAGACTTGGGATAAAAATTGATCTGCGAGCTCTCAAATGCAAAAAGCAAGTGCAAAGTTTAATTTTGAGGGACAACATTTTTTCGACTTCAATCACGAACACATAGTTTACCTACCTTCGGTAGTGAGGAAGATTCGGTAGTGCGAAAATTATACCGAAATCGTAAAATTTGTGTTGAATAGGTATCCGTATCTTTCATTTGTCGATCATTCTAATTATTCGATTTCGACTATTTCGATATTTCGATTATTCAATGTGAGCTTCGATGTTGTGACGTTCTGGACAATTATAGCCTAAGCTAATTAGAGGTAAATCAGCTTTAAATCCCAATTTATTAATAGTCAAACCTCTCACAAAACCAAATTGCGCATCGCAATCAAGGAATAGGAGACTATCACTAGATAACTCTTCTACTCAAAGCGTTTGTCTATAATAAATCGTTGAGCTCCGTGAATAGTGTATCATAAAAACTTGGCGCTTCGTGCCTCCTAAAACTGTTTAAAACTTTACTACTCCAGTACCCCACAATTTACGCTTTTCAACAAATGTCGAAAATTTTCAGAAAATTTTTCGTAAACACACGGTAAATCAAGAACAGTAGAAATTAGCCCCTGATCACTATGCCTCCATTCCTCGTAATTGTTTTTGGGGTGTCTCTAGTAAATGAGTATCTATCAATTGCAAATTTATGAGACAAAATAATGTACCTATCAATGTTTCACTAATCCATCCGTACGGACCGTGGTTGATAAACTCGATTTCGCAAAGTCAGAATTCCAGTAGAATCATATCACCTGATAGTTCTATTGTACATCAGCTGATCCTTTTAGCGAGTTTTCGTAAAAAATAAACTTTTGCAATGGCTCGGAAAATTTGAAAATAAAAATTTTTGAAAAATTTCTAAATTGAAATCCGTTTTGAGGCATTCTGAAACGAATCCTACAGTTTAACGCTTTTTCAATTTTGTATAAATATAAATATATATATATATATATATATATATATATATATATATATATATATATATATTATTTCCAAACGAAAGGACGATTTCATTGCCCAGCATTTTTGAGCATTGGTCAAATTTCAATTAAGTGCTGAAAAAAATCACTAAAAGTACCAAAAAACGGCTAAAAATCATTAAATTTATATTTTTTAGCAGAATGTTGCTCAAATAAAGTTTATTAACTATAGAATAGAACATTAAAAAATTCATGTTCAAAATTATGCTGAAAAATATACTTAAATTTCATTAATGTTCTAAAAACTCTATAAAAACTCCAAAAAAGCTGAAAATCCAAATTCTCTTTCTGAATCGCAGAATACTATTTAAAGCAAGTTTTTTGTTATAAAATTGATAAGTAGTCTTCTGATTTTCACGTACAACCAAGCGTTGCTGGGGAAATGAAAGTTCTATAGTTTTCACCATACAAAAAACCAGGTGTTCTAAAGACCACACGAAGTGTAAACTTCTATGACGATTTGAACATTACTTTCCACTCTGTTATGATGTTGGGAACGTAAAAGTGGACATGCACCACCCCTGGACCCTCGGTAAGATTTAATTATGATTAACAGGACGTTTCCAATTGTTCTCGTCACGTCACGAGCGTCACGTAACGGTGGGGTTTTCTATTGATTTTCATGTACAATCAATTCGTTACTAGGGTAGTGTAACTCCCTTAGTTTTCATAGCAGGAGAATTGTTAGCCACTTTTTAGTTTAAAGTTGAGAAGTTAATCTTGCTTATAGTTATTGTAGAGGCGCTCCATATCAGAAAATTACCTACAAAAATTGAGTCAAGAACATTTATCTCTTATTTCAGTTACCATGAGCCAATAATTTATTTTCTAGAGTCGTCAGATGATTGTAATAATGATAACACTATTGTTGACGGTTAATGAATGAAGAATAAAATAATAATGTAAACAGAATATATAGAAATAATGTTGTGACTAGTTTATGTGTAAGAAAAGTTTAATAATGTTTGAATAAAAATTTTGTATACTTTGAAATTGGTCTTTACAAGATTTTTTCGGCAACCAAAATCATTTCCATAATATATTTTATATTTATTAGGTATATTTAGTAGAAAATCGTCATAGAAGTTTACACTTCTACCGTGTTGTCTTTAGCACACCTGGTTTTTTTTTTTTTTTTTCACTACCTAATTAATTAGGTACTTCATCTTTATTTTTTATTTTGTTTTGTTTCTAGATCGATTACCAAAAATCAATACACATTACAAACATGGGAAATACACTGAATTATTTGATTGCGATAGGCTACCAAAACAACACGAAATAATGCGAATGAAGAGGCAGCCATGTAGCGGAGAGGGAAAGTGAGGTGAGAGTCTGAAAACGAACATTGGGAGAGAGATTCCAAAAATTTCATCATCGGGTCTCAATAAGAGAGTAATCAAATAATAGAGCATTTCGGGACCAAGAGAATGAGATTGTTGATGTTGCGAAAAATGAAAAGTAATAAATAAAAGTGAAGAAGAATTTAGCTTCTGATGGATTTTGTTGTATATCTATGCCCAAACGTCAATTCCATGGAGTTTCCCCGAATAATCGATTCTATAGAGTAATTCACTCTAATATCGACTTTGTCGAACGCATTTTTGGGGTTATCCAGCACTCCGACCTATCAAGAAGGTTAAAACGAAATTGAGGTGTCCAAGTTCCGTCAAATGGGCCCTTAGAGAGCTCGTTATTTGAAGGTTCTTTTTCTGTTGTATAACCCTTCACCTTCACGCCCGAAACCCGGGTAACGCTTAGTAAATGCTTTTACCCCTGGACGGAGTTTGATGCGGTTTTCCAGCAAAAATGCCGTAATCGCTATTAAATACTGACCTGCCCACTTTTTCAGTAGTATAAAAAATGAAGTAATCAATTGATTATAAGGAAGTCACATCTATGAATCTGACTTCGGAAAAATACTGTTTCTTATACAATATTGGCAAAGTGCAATAGAGTCACTGATTTGGAAACCTCAAGTTCGGAGAGATTGATAGTACTTAAATCTACTTAGATAATTGAGGGCGAAAAGGGAATCAAATAACGGACGATCCCTATTCTTTCGACTACTTAGACGAGCCGATGAGTAGGTACACCAATTAACTTAGAGATCACAACAACTCCAGCTAGTACTAAATATAAACATTTTGTTTGAACAAGATCCAATCAAGCAACTTAATTGTAAGAGCGATTTAATGTAATTTTTCGTATTAAATTTGACTGTTGTCAAATTTCGGGCACTTGAGTGGGAAGAAATAATTTCTAACAATAAATTTTATAGTAAGAAAGGTTTTCTAAATAATATAAGGATTTCTGAATTTCTACCGTTTTATACAATATTTGTGAGTTTTTTGTTAGCTATTTCATTGTATTCAACTAGATATACTTATAAAGTAGAATTTTCAACATAATTTTGTTCATACGATTTTGAATGATTGGGTTCACAGTTGATGACACAGCTCATTTCAATATATATATATATATATATATATATATATATATATATATATATATATATATATATATATATACACATACATACATGCATACATACATACTCCTACATAAACGAGAAGAAAAGTATGTCTGTCTGTCTGTGGTGTAAGTCCGATTCACGTCCAAACGACTTGACCGATTTTCATGCGGGTTATTGTAAAATGATCGCAAAGTTACGGATCAACATTTAGGCTTTAGTAAACTCCTCCAAATCTCCTCCTTCATCGTAAGCTTGAACTTACCTGATGACGTTGCTCCAGTAAACAAGTCGTAAATACGGAAATCCCTGATGTAGAAACCGTACAAAAACACGTAGAAACCGGCCCCGAACTTAAATTTTTTTAGAGGGTCATTTTTCACAAAAACTGTCGATTTCATAGGAAATAGTATGTTTTTCAACATACTTTTCTCCTCTAACTAGCGAAGTAAACTAAAAATTGATCATACCGTAAGATGAAATCTACGGTAGTTTTCCTGAAGATGGGGATTCAAACGCACTACAGTGAAAAATTCAATAAGCGGATTCAAAACAGTGAAATTCAGGAAACTTTCCAAAGTTATGAATTTGACCTAGTTTTTCAGCTATTCTGGTTTTGGTATCAGAGAGATAGGAAATTTAACGCTTTTTTCAACGGTGTCATCAAATTTTAATATATTTATCAAATTTAGAGAGTTATGACCATTTTAGTGTAATAAAGTCAAAAACACGAAAAAATCTTAGAAGTGAAATTACTCGGAAACGAAGCCTCTAAAAAAAGTCTAGGCGGCACTTTTTGTTGCAAATTAGTTGTAAAATCGATCCCTGAACTTTGGCATGCAGTGTTTAATACATACTCTATATTGACAGAGGAACTAATTTTGTGCATGTGATAAACTGAACTGGAATCTGATCACTAACTACTGTAATGTTCATCGGATTGAATGTAAATTCAATCCCCCTTCCTCTCCAGGGAGCCCCTGAGGGTGGGAGCCCCTCATTGGGATTTTGAAGAAGATATACTTCGCAAAGTTTTAGGTCACTCATCAGTAAATTTGGAAGAAATGTTAACGATCCTGAGCGATTGTGAAGCAATTGTTAATGCAAGACCTCTAACTTATGTATCTGATAACCCCAATGATCAGACATCATTGACACCCGGAATGTTCTAATGGATTTTGAAGAGGTGGGAGTCCCAGATTTTGACCTAGTTGAAGCAAATGACCTGCAAAAAAGGTTCAAGTATCGTCAAAACCTGAAGGAAATTTTGAGGGAAAGATTTCGATTAGAATACCTCGGTCAACTGAAGTATGCTACTAGTAAGCCCCCCCCCCCCGCCAAAGAGATGTGAAGATAGAAGATATCGTATTGATTGAGGTGGACAACAAGAAACGTCTCGACTGGCCATTAGCTCGGGTCATCAAAAAAATAGTTGGGAAATATGGAATCTCACGACTAGTACGCTTGAAAACAGCCAGGTGAGACCAATTCAACGTTTATATCCTTTGGAGTTGGACCTGAACCAAAACGAAGATGTTAACGTTAATAGAAAATGTTTACGCCAGAAGTTGACAAAACCAGTTAAGATCAAACCTCCTGAGACTGAAGACCACAACCTTGAAAACACCCCTCAAGAAGAAGCCGACAGCCCCGAGGAAGAGCTTACTGCTACGCGCTTCGGTCGAAGAGTGAAATCCCGGTCTGACTCGATCTTTGTCTTCATGTTTGGAGTGGTGTTAGACTGTTTCGAATAGTGGTTGAAATTTTTTGAATGGTAGTTAATTTCTCTCATCATGTTGTGTTATGTGAACTTGAGTGGGAGTATGTTGTAAGTAGGTAGGTAATTCAGACACTCGAACGTTGTGGTCCACCAACGAATTATTATATGTTGTGTTCGTAACCAGGAGGCTGTTGGCATTTCACTAGAGAAAAATACTCTTCAAAGTTGTATCGACGACGTAAAAAGTTAATAGTAGTTCTAAAGTTGTAATGTTCTGAAGTTACTCACTGTTCAATAATAAATGTTTATGGAAGGAATTCTCACGGTTTATCGCTTTAAATAGAGTTCTTAACATAGGTAACCTGTTAGCTATTTACTTACTCGTACGAAACTCAACTGTCTACTGCAAATAAGTGTGAACAGAGCGCTGAGGAACTATCATATTCCTCCATTCATCTTTCGATTGCCTGAAAAAGACGCAATTAAATTGTCATTATTACAAATGATAAACTTTAAAATAATATCAATGACATGAAAATCGTTATAAAAAACAGCTGTCAAATACGATATTTCTCTCTATAATTCATTTTGGATTTAACGGAGGAAAAGAGCTAAGGAGCAGGGGGATGCACGATCCTGACGGTTTTAACGGGAGCAAATCTTCGAAATGCGAATATTTATGTTTTTAAATTAGTGGCCAACCTTATCAGTGGTATCAGTAATGTGAAGAGGACATGCCAAAAAAAAAAAAATCTCTCCATGAATTTGATAAAGGCCACGCCATCAATATTCTTGAAGTTTCCGGTAGATATAATTATGGGTTTAAATTTAGGTATGGTGACTCTACGACCTATGTCTAAATGATTATGTGCTAAAACACCTAGATTTGAAAAGTGAGCAAGTTTGGATTTATGATTCCGATTTTTGACAAATGCCAAATCTGTTGCTCTGGAAGAGTGTTCTGTGAAGTGTGCTGCCCCTAATGGAACTGTTTCTAATCACATGGGAGGTAAATAGCATGTAATCTTCTAAAATTGGTGTGATCGTTGGCAGCATTACAATTGAAGTCACCAACGAATAAAATTTAGGAGTACCTCACCCTCGAGCGATGCCGAACGGTGGCGCTCTCCTTATCGCGGCCCTGAATCATTTCAGAGCTCTCTAATGGCGTCCCTCAAAAGCATTCCCTACTGAGTATCGAAGTACTGTGATTGTTGTAAATCTTGGTTATAACGGAGTTGGAGAGATCTACAAATGTTACCATTCGATTCAGCGTGGAAAAATATGTAGAAACCGACCCCATACTTGTAGGTTCATAGAAGGTCATTTTTCGAGAAAACCAACGATTTGATGGAAAAAACCATATTCTTCAACATTAAAACATAATTTTCTCCCCTAAATAACAAAGTAAAAGTAAAATTCACTATACCGTGGGAAAGAGTATTAGATGAAACAGTTTTCATGAGATTTGCCAGTTTCCAGGATTTTTTTTTTTTTTTTTTTTTTTTTTTTTTTTTTTTTTTTTTTTTTTTTGGAAGAGTAGTAATGTTTTAAAGATTTTCAGAAATTTTATTTTTTCAAAATTGTCCACGTTTGAGCTGATTTGAAGGTCTTTGAATGACCCTTTTTAAGAATCTAAGTAAACTATTCTTATAGAAAATTCAACGCTAATTTTGAAAATGAGGTCAAAAGTTGAAATTAAATCAGGTAAAGTGGAGAATTTTGAGTTTAAAAGGAAAAAACACGGTTTTCCTGAAAAAGAAAAAAAACTTCAAAAAATCATATCTCTAGTACGGATTGAGATAAAAATATGCGGTTGGCGGCATTTGACTACATTTCTAATGCAGACTAACGCAAAAAAATTTTCGTCACTTATCCGATTACTATATTATGTATATACATAATATCCATTGTAATCCTATAGTGTGATTCGTGAGGCTAATTTTGTTCCTAGTCGGTGGTTACATAAAATACAATTTCAGTGCACGTGATTATAGACCGAGTTTAATGATTTCATAATATTAATAATCTGTGTAGAACAACTATCTAATACAGAAATAAAAGTCTGCCAATTTGAGTGTGACACATAGCTTCCAAGTACCCGTAACATGAATGTAAAAATCATTGAAATGTTTTAAATTCCCTGAATATTTCATCAGAATCGGAAGAAAACTGTGAAAATTGAATTCGGTACAAGGATTAAATATTTGAGCATGCGCAGCACTACTGATGATACATTCATCTTGAAATTAATATGGGATGTTCAAAATGTCCTCTCTCAACTATCCTTAAAATTTGAGCAAGATCGGACAACCAGGGCATGACATTAACGCTAGATAGAATTTACTTTCATGCATGCGCGGAGTTTTATTTGGGGTCAATAAAACTGGCAGGGGACTATCTACTCTATAATCCGCATATTCCCTGAAAATTCCATCAAAATCTTATTAAAACTGTGAAAATTATACTTGTTACAAGGATTTGCAGACAAACAGACAAACACGGAACGAAAGTTGTTCTGAAAGGTATAAAACGTAAAATGTGAGGGGAAATTTTGATCTTGGAGACAACAAATTTTTCATCTCTCGAAAGTGAAAACAATGCTTCCGCTACATATAGGTATAGTCGGAATTCAGTGGGTCTTATTAAAAGCTTACCAGCACCTTAAAAACTCGAACCCTCCTTTATCTTGGTACAAAACAAACTAATCCATGCTAAGCTCAATTGACACTTTAGATGTTCTTTTTTTTCTCGTATAAATTAGCCCGCCGAATCAATGTGTGTAATCAGTGAACTCTTGATGAATTGAAGTTACCCGTGCAGCAATAGAACATAAAGCTGATGCACATTCTATATAGACGGGTGATACGAAGGGGAAAATTTCTTCTCTGAACTGGAAGAATCCTAAAAGTGGGGTGGAAACTTCTGCTCGTTCAAAGGCTCAAACAGTTTACCAAACTAACAGAAGCTGCCTAAGTCATACTTCCCCCAACCTACTCAATACGTATTCTCCCTTCACTTGACAGCAGCCAAGTTGGCTTATTCGTAGGACCTTTATATTGAAGTTGTTTTCTGAACAAATCTTTTCAACCATAAGTTGTTTTGAACTCGATGCCTTTGATAGAGAAAGACTAGAACTTTTTTCAAATCGTTGAATTGGAGAACTTTAGGAATCGAGTAAACTCTTATTGAAAGTTATTCAGTAGATATAAATTAGTCTATCTATTTTCAAAAACACTGTGGGTTCTAGCGAAATTTGCGTCTTCCAAGTATTTCTGATAGTTTAAAATAATTATTATACCTAATTGAAAGATTATTATATATAATAATTTTATTAATTAAGTATAGAAAAGGCTAACTTGTTTCCCTCCCCACCAACCACCTGTTGGATTCCTTGAGGCAGTGGATGCCTTTTAACGTTTGTTATGGGTGTTTGTAGCGGACGGCACGCTTTCGCATTAGGTGCGTGCCAAAGGAATGTTTGGGGATTCAGCGGGAGGAATTACTTGCATATATTTGCCAAGAATAATTCCTTCCTGCCGTTTCGTAAGCCTACCCCTTGGCACAACCGACACCAATCTCTTTTTCTTAGCCACACACTTATTTGTAATGGTCATATTCCCTTGGTATATTTTTCTTTTTTCGAGAATCACTGGTGAATGTCCCAATAATTTATTTTGAGTCTCTCATTCGTTTCATGCGTAGAAGCCGAACAACTGGGTCGGGCATTGTCGCTTGTAGACTAAGAGTGGAGGACGGACAGTGACGACTCTCACAGCAATCATGCCCTGGGTGGATGTTTTCAATGCGTCCAGAAGACCAGTACAGCTTGGAAGTGCTGCCCTCTTTAAGTAGCCAGGTCACCTGGCTTGAGATTAGGAGTAAGTATCTACTATGTTGCAATTGATGCGGGATTGTGGAGAGGTACCTATTCATTTCTCCAGTGTTGCTCATTTTCTGCACTAACTGTCCAATATGTTGAGCTTACAATCCAACGACGGTTGCTTTGGTCGGGCCTGAAGAGGATTTGATGAGGTAGGTAACTGACATTCTGCAGGATCTCATGATAGAGGTTCTGGATTGTGTACTGCCTCAATTCGACCAAGCAGTGTGCTGATATCTTCAAACGAGAGTGGAGTACCTCCAACAGACTTCCTGAACAGCTTCTTTGCGGATTTAACTCCAGCCTCCCACACTCGAAAACTCCACTATGAGGAGGATTGAAATGCCATTGAACTCCAACTGCTTAATTGAGCTAGTGCAGACCTCAAGATTAATAGCTTTGGTGGCCAGACATATGAATAGAAACATGTACGCTTTAGAAGTTGCAATTCTCTCTTCCACAAAGGTTCCCGAAGTACAATAGGCTCAGCAAAGTCCACTCCTACTTGAAGAAAGGCTCTAAATCCTTGGAAACGACTGGATGGTAAATCACCCTTCATGGGTGCCTTTGTTTTTGCATTTGATACATAAAAATATCCTTTTCTGCACCAAACGTCGAAGTGAAGGTACCCAATATCTTGTTTGAATTACAGCTTGGAGAAGTGATGGGCTTGGATGTAGGTTAAGCCTTTGAAAATTATCTACTAGAAGGCCTATAAAGGGACAATCACATAGAAGAAGAATAGGGTGTCTGTGGTTGAAAGGAAGGTTTGCATGATATTGTAATATCTTGCCATTGTATTTTGGGTTTGGGGGAGTTTCCTTCAAAGAAGAAAAATGAGGCTGTACTAGCTTCCACAGAAAATCAGAGCTTGATCAAGTTCGGGAAACTTCCAGGGTCCAGAAATTTGAGGAATGTACGTGTTTAGCTTTATTGCACAATTTTAGAATATGTGCAATCACTCTTAGAGCTCACAAGAAGAGAACCTTGATAATAAAAATTTGATGAAGGAAGAATTTTCAAGCTCAGAAAAGTTGAGAGCAACGACAGGTTCTACTGATGGTATATCAGAGTTGGAAATAGGAAAATTTGAAGATGGCTATTGGTTCTGGTAGAAAAAACCAGACTGGTTCATTCCACCATTTTGCATGGTTTAACAACTCATAGGGGAAAATGGAACCCTTGAAGCTTAATCTACAGGGTTATTGAGGGAATCAACAGGGCGCCAAGATGGAAAAGATACTTCTGTAATTTGTGGAACTCGTGTATTTGAACCAACTAAAACTGTAGTACTGTCGGTAAAGAAAGTAGGGTCCATAGGTTCATGGATCAGAGATTTTAGGACTACCACGTAAGGAACTAGGACTCCTACTACACTTTAGGTATCTAAGATAGGGTCAGGCGGACAAGTGCGTTTTCGGGGCAAGTGCGTCTCTTCGTTTTATTTCGCTATGAGGCCACTATATTTTAATAAGTTTCTTGCAAATGATAGAACAGGTTGTTTATTATCTCCTGATAAAAATGTTCACCTCCTCAATGTACAAATAAGCGTAATTGGAACTATTTCCCACGAAGCCTTCGTCCGATATCAGAGTGTGAATCTGAGGGAGGTACAGTTTTCAATGGTTTTCTTGTCTAAAAACCCATCCTTTCGTGTTTATTCCTCTGTTTATCTTTCAACCTTTTGTCTGAGTATGAACTGCACACTTGATAACTTGAAGGCTACACAAATTGCTGCAGTTGATTAATAAAACGTTCTAGCCTCCCTTTTTTTGACGGTGGGGCAAGTGCGTTTTCAAATAAGGGGCAAGTGCGTTTCATTAAAAACCACATGAAACTACCAGGAAAAATGAGAAAATCAAGGTCTTGAAGCCTAGTTTCCATCCAGAACCTCTTCCTCAACCCCCACGCACAACCGCACGCTTCTCCCTAACCTCAGTCCTATCTTATTTTGCAAAACTCTACGAGTCTTCAAATTCTTTCTCACGCAAACCTCATTCCCCAACCGACAGCGAACCAGAGGACAGCCAATAAGTGGGTGAGTTTATTGACCATTTTATCAACTCAGGAATTAATGTTGAGTTGCTAAAAATTATCTATTTTGCGGCGTTTTATTTTTTATTAACAATTCATTTTAAATTATACCTAAAACCTACTTACATTGGTTCATTTTAATTTTATTATTTTTTAGGTAGAAAGTTGAAAACGCACTTGCCCCCTAACAGGGGGCAAGTGCGTTGTTTGAATGCTTCTAGGTTTTTTCCAATTCTTTGTGAATTACTAACTTCAATTTATTATATCCACACGATTTTTGACGTAGAAATGTCTGGGGAATGTAATAAAACTGTAGAGATTATTTAACTTGTAGTTTGAGGGAAAGAGTAGAATCACTAATTCAGATTTATCAAAATTACGTACGCACTTGCCCCCGCTGACCCTACATCAAACTCTCGTAGTATTTAATAAGAGCTGTCCCACCAACTGAAAATTGAATAAAATATAGCTACTTATGCTTCTGAAGCCAGGTGAAAAAATGAAATAAACCCAACACAAGTTATTATTTGCTCCTATGTTGTTAATCCCCCCCCCCCCCCCCCCCCACCAAAGTTCTAGTCTTAGGGAGATCAAAAGGATGAACGTACAGGACACGGGTGGCTTCATTTGATTCTTTGGGATGATGAGACCCCAAAAAATTACTGTTACCGTAAAAGTTTTCTAGATCTCGATTTTTCAATATATCAGCCCTGAAATACCTCACTTTAGGGTTGATCGAAATTGATGCTGTTGTTACATTTCATAATATTCTGTACGGTAGGTAGTTTCGGAGAAAAGCTAGGTACGGCGCACAGCCCATGGCGTACGGACGAATTTTTAGGACGTCCCTCTGAAGCTATATCGTAAAGGTAAGGCTTCGTAAATAGGAGGAACGTATATTGGAATTGATCCAAGGGGGTTTGGGACAACCCAATCATGAGTGTAACCGCATACGAATCTGTGTCAGACCATTCTGACCGAATCCGTGAAAAAACCATAGGTGTGTGTGTGTGTCAAACTTTGTCAACGCTGCCCAGACTACAATTCTCAACCAATTTTTGAGCTTCTTTCTTCGCTCGATCTCTATTTCAGTCTAGTTGCGCAAAACACCGGAATTTTTGAATTCCATGATGGAAGAGGAGGAATGGAGGGGGTATAAGCCGAAAAAGCGTGTTTATTTCGACAAGTTATTGTCGACACCACCGAGGCTATAATTCTCTACCGATTTTTGTGATTCTTATATGGTTCCATCCCAATTTTAGCCTAGTTGTGCAAAAAACCTTGGGAATTTCGGATTTACTGTCGCGGTGGGGTGGGGGTGGAAAGGATAATACCGATTTCAAACGCTGCCCAAGCTACGAATCTCGACCGATTCTCGTAATTTTTATTTTGTTTCATTACGAATTCGATATAGTTTTGGAACGTATTTTAGTGTTTCAAATGGGTGGGGAGATGGGGAGGGGGGAATACTGACAAATCATGGTGTTTTAACAATTTTCTTTCGAATTTCGTGATTTTTTCCCCCACTGTGAATACGGTCTAGTTTTGGATCTTATATCAGAGTTCCAAATTTTATTGTGGAAGGGGATGAATAGAGGGGGTAATAGTAATGAATCATGATGTTTTAACTGATTTCGTCAGATTTTCGTTATTATTTTTTGGTTCAACTTTGAATTTGATCTAGTTTTGGAAAAAACCTATATTAGGAGTTTAAAATTGCATTGTGGAGGGGTGAATCTAGAGGGGGTAAAAGCAATTAAGTTATTTTTACGCCGTAGGAAGCTTTCTCTCCGAAATTACAGGACCAATATTATGAAATTTGGCTCGAACATTAGCCGGGGATGCGCTAGTAACATCGGCATCACTTTTGAGGCAACCCTAATGGATATTATTTAAGAGATGAAATATCTCTTAAAATTCAAAGTGTTTTTTTAAACACAGAATGTGTTTTATCCCCGGCATATCCAACCAAAAACGAAACGTTTATGTGTAATGAAAATGTGATTTCTGTTACAGCCGAGTCGTTGCTAGGGGAATGGTACTTCGTCATCTTTCATCCGACAAAATTCGTTGAACATTCGGTCGAAAGCTCTCGATTTATCCAACCATATTAGGAAACTACTGCGAAGTGCGTGGCCTACAAGCTGAGTTATTGGTATGACTATTTGAATAATTGTTTACACACAGGTGGTCATTCTCAATTATTGATATTGTGAACGTGATTGCAATCGCTTGTTAATTTCTGATGATTTCATTGAGCTGGTGATAAATGAATGAACCAACTTGTAATGATAACATATAACGCAAAATCTGAATCATTCTTATATGCGAATTTCACGGGTTTATGTGAAACGCGTGAGCTAAAACACATTCTGTGTTTCAATAGTTTCATTCGAAGTATGTAAATTGAGGTAACAGGGGGTCCAGGGACCTTACCCCCTGGCGAGGCGCGGAGCGCTGAATTTTTTAGGATGTCCCTCAGCAGCTAGGTCATACTGGCAAGGCTAATATAAGAGGGACGACCAATAGAATTCATCCAGGGGGTGGGGACAACCCAAGCATGAGAGAAAAAAAAATAACCACAAACAAATCCGTTTCAGACCATTCTAAGACCTAATCCGAAAAAAAAAAAATTTTTTTTTGAAAAGATACTCGTTTTTATGTGTGTGTGGGTGTGTGTGTGCCCACCAGTATGCCCACTCTGAGAGAGCCTTCATTTCCAAGCGTGGCCTCAGTGCCCACGTCTGGCAGAAGCATCCCGTGGAGGCCAACGCTGCGATTGACATAAAGTGAGAGTGGCCCAGATATGCTTCTGAGGAGCAGAGGAGGCAGAGGCTGTGAGCAATGGGGTACGTCGTATTATTATTTTTGCAAAAACGTTTTCCAATGCGCACGCTTCTGCCATCCAATCTCTTCGCCTGAGGCCCCACTATAAGCAGCCTGTCCAGGAGGCGATCCTGGCAAATAGCCATGGGGCCTCTCCCGCATCTCCTACAGGCGTGGGGCTATAGCCCGCCATTCAGCAATCCTCCCCCAGGACCTCCGGTTTCCTTGAAGACTTGAAGACTTGAGTGTTGAGGCTAGGGGAGCAGGTAGGTCATATTGATGGTTATGAGAGTGCCTACCTGCAGGACCTGATGAGGCGGAATGTTGAGAGGCCTGAAGGCTTGGAGGACGAGGTTGCAGCCTACATACAGAGGATCTCCCCACGAGTTGAGGAAGCTTTCCGTGATGGGGCATCAGGGAGCAGTTCCTCCTACTTTGGTGCCACGTGGAGGTCGCAGAGCAGCGAAACAAGCAAGAAGGCGGAAATATCAGTGGGTCCAGAAGTTGTGGAGGAAGCATCCGGCTCATGTGGCTCCGGAGGTACTGAAAGGAGCCGGGGATGAGCAAGTTTTGCCCCCTCTCCAGGAGTTTGTGGACTTTCGGGAGCCACTATTGAGTGCTCCCAGCCACAACCCTTGTGAGCCAGTGGCACCCCCAGCTTCCAACAGGGATTTCTTGCGCGGCATCATGAGCACGCCGGTGCTTCATGACAAGGCACGTAAGCACCGTGTCAAGAACTCCACTTCTGCAGGACCTGATGGTGTTTCTGCCCGACGTTGGAACAAGACAACAAAAACAGTTAAGCTGCTCATCGTAAGCTTACTGCTTCTATCGGGAAGACTCCCGAAAGCATTGACCTGCGCCCCGACTATTTTCAACCCAAAAAAAGGGTTAAGTGGGCCTGGAGGCTACCGCCTGATATCCATATCGTCTGTAGTCTTCCGCCATTTCCAAAAGATCCTGGCATCTCGCCTCCAAGCTGTTGGTGTCATAGGTGACGTCCAGAGAGCATTTTGGCCAGCGTATGGCACAGCGGAGAACATTACAGTTCTCCAAACTGTCATTTCGCTGGCTCGTATTAAGAAGCGGCAACTCCATCTTGCCGCTGTGGACGTCACTAAGACCTTTGACACCGTTAGCCATTTTGCCCTGATCGAATGTCTTCGTGGTGTCCGGGCACCTGCTCGTTTAATTGAGTATGTTGCTCGCCTGTACCACAAAGGCGTGACGGTCCTCGAGGCACGAGGTGAGATATTGGGGGATGTTGTCATTGAGCGCGAGGTACGCCAGGGGGATCCTCTGTCACCATTTCTCTTCAACCTGGTTGTGGATACAGCCTTGGGTAAGCTGCCAGCTGAAAAAGGGTTCGATCTCGCCTGGGGTGTGAGTAGGATTGCAGGACGCCCTAAATTGCCTATGCTGATCAGCTAGCTAGCCAGATGTGGTTTGGTGGTTAACCCAAATAAGTATGGGTCAGTATCGTTGGTCCCATCGGGTCGCCAGCTTCAGGTGAAGGTGGTGGATGAGGAGTGCTTTGTCATAGGACAGCCACCCATCCCCACCAGATCCGTGTTGGAGGTTTGGCGGTGCCTTGGAGTTGACTTCATGGGTTTGGCCACCATTGTTGAAAGCTGGGTGGACCTTGGTGGAGCACTTGCTAGTATCGCCAAAGCTCCATCGAAGCCACTGCAGAAGCTGCGCCTCCTCCGGATGTACTTACTTGCCAAAGCTAACCTACGGGCTAGTCTTTGGTAGACTTACTGCGAGGAGGCTGGTTGAGTTAGATCGGAAGTAATCCCCCGTCACCTTGTTTGCACTTAATTGGTTGTACCTCCTGTCCCTTTCCTTTCTCTTTAGCAATGGGATTCAATCTCCCTTCACCTGTTACTATAAAAGCTGTGTCCTTTCTAATGTGTCTTCACTTATTGTTTGTTACTGATGATGGCCTAACCATCGAAGTCGATTTAACAGTGTTAACTCTTTTATTTTTCGTGGAAATAGACAACGTTTTTCACTAACTTCCGTTTTTTTTAGTGGGGAGAGTAGAAGCTTGGGTCATTTCCCCGGCGGACGGTTCCAGCCAATGCCATTGAAGGAAAGATTTATGTTATCAACGAACGATATTTTATCCGCATTTCACTTTTCATAAGGACCTCGCAACCCACCCGGAACCTCTACACTACCTGGAAACCACTGGACGGTCCTTGAGGCACGAGGCGAGATGTCAGGGGATGTCATTATTGGGCATCCTCTTTCGCCACTCCTCTTAAACCTGGTCGTGGACACGGCCTTGGGTAAGCTGCCAGCTGAATTAGGGTTTCATCTCGCCCCGGGGGTGTGAGTAGGTGCATTGGCTTTTGCCAATGAAGTAATCCTACTTGCCGAAACCCGTGAGGGCTTGCAGATTGCCCTCAATGCCTTTGCTGAGCAGCTAGGTGTGATTTGGAGGTTAACCCAGATAGGTAAGTGTGGGTCGGCCTTGGTCCCGTCGGGTCACCAGCATCAGGTGGTGGTGGATGAGGAGTGTTTTGTCATGGGACAGTCACCCATCCCCACCCGATCTGTGCTGGAAGTTTGGGGGTACCTTGGAGTTGACTTCATGGGTGTGGCCACCATTGCTACGAGCCGTATGGACCTTGGTGGAGCACTGGCTCGTATCACCATGGCTCCATTGAAGCCATAGCAGAAGCTGCGCCTCCTTCGCACGTACTTACTGCCAAAGGTAACCTACGGGCTAGTCTTTGGCAGGCTTACTGCGGGGAGGCTGCTAGAGTTATATTGCGAAGTTCGCTATGCTGTGCGCTCTTGGCTAGGCTTTCCACCTGGTGTCCCAAGTGCCTATGTCCAGGCACTGGTCAAGGCCTGTAGGCTCAGCATTGTCTCTCTCTCAGCAAGCATCCCATCTTTACGCCACCAGTGCCTGCTCGCCCTTCGGGACTCAAGCTGGGAGGTCGCCTGCACTGTTGCTGACCTGGATTTTGTCAGGCAGCAGTTGTTGTGGGGTGACCGAGAAACACCAACTGCTCCGAAACCCAGCTCATCTGCTGAGTTCGCTGCTGGTAAAGAATTTTCTGACTCATTGGCATGAGTCAGTAGATGGTAAAGAACTCCGACAGCGCTCTGAATCCCCCATTTCTTCCCAGTGGGTAGAATGGGCTTCAGAGGGCATTGGGGACCGCCAATACTGCCGTTTTCATGCCGTCCGGGTGGCTACACTAGCCACCTCGGTGGGGTGTTCACGGAGTAGTTGTGGGACAGTGGACCCCTTTGCCGTGCTTGTCGGGTAAAAATGAGAATCTGTATCATGTCGTGCAGCAGTGTCCTTGTACTCACGGTGGCCGCATTCTATGTCACGATGCGGTTGCCAAGCAGATAGCAGGCGCTTTGTCATCCAGAGGTTAGGATGTTGAAAGAGAGAGACTATATCACATATCGAGTGACCCGGGCAAGAAGCCGGATATCCTTGCCGTCAAGCCCTATGGGTCTGCCACAATCCTGGATGTCCAGGTTGTCAGTGGTAGCAAGGACATGGAGCAGACCTGGCGGGGCTGAAATAAATAAGTATGACAGTAATGACCTGCGGCAAGCGATTTTCGAGCTAAAAGGAGAGGCTACCAATAACATCGAGGTCATGGCTGCAACCGTGTCATGGCGCGAGGTGTGGTGCGGGAAAAGTGCCACGGAGTTACTCGAGTTGGGTATCTCGGCGGGAGTGCTCCGTGGTATCACCACTCGCGTCCTGAGGGGTTCTTACTCGAACTGGTGGTCGTTTTATGGGGGCACTTCCTTTCATCCCATTCTTCCTCCTCGTCCCATAACTTCCCTTTTCCCTAGAGCGGGTGTCGGGTAAACCTGGGTGTCCTTCCCATTAAAAAAAAAAAATTTAAAAATTATCGAAAAAAAAGTGTGTCACAAGTTTTGTCAACGCTGCCCAAGCCACAACTATCAACCGATTCCCGAAATTCTTTGGTTTTTCTATCCCAGTTTTAGTCTAGTTGTGCAATAAACCACGGAAATTTCGAATTTCAACATGGAAGAGGTGGAATAGAGGGGGGTTAAGGCGAAAAGAACGTGGTTTTTATTATTTCGACAAATTTTCTCGACGCTTTCCAGGTTACAATTCTCAACCGATTTTCGTGATTTTAATTTTTTCCATTTCAACTTCGTTCTAGTTGTTCAAAAAACCTAGGAGATTTTGGATTTGTGATCGAGGTTGGGCCTGGAGGGGATAATTACCGATTTTTTCGAACACTGCCTAAGCTAGATTCGTTTTTTGTTCCATTATGAATTCGATATAGATTTGGAAAGTATGTCAGGATGTTCAAACTTCATCAAGAGAGGGGGTGAATGGAGGGAGTAATAGTGATAAATCATGAGGTTTTAACTATTCTCGTCCGATTTTCGTGATTTTTTTTTTTTTTTTTTTTTTTTTTTTAAACTTTGAATTTGGTCTAGTTTTTGAAAATCTAACCGGAGTTTAAAATTTCATTATGGAAGGGGGTGAATGGAGGGGGCAATACTGATGAATCATGATGTTTTAAATATTCTCGTCCGATTTTTGTAATTTTTTTTTTTTTTTTTTTTTTTTTTTAATTTTTTTTTCTTTTTTTTTTTTTTTTTTTTTTTTTTTTTTTTAAATCTTTTTTCGTTCAACTTTGAATTTGATCTGGATTTGGAATATGTCACAGAAGTTTTAAATTTCATTATGGAAGGATGGTGAATGGAGGGGATAATAACGATAAACCGTGATATTTTATTAATATTCTAAAGATTTTTCGTGGCTGTTTTTATTGTTTGTTCGATCCAAATTTTAGTCCAATTATGCCACTTCGGAAGTTTCAAATTTACCGTCGGTGAAGGGGTTAAATGGCTGGAGGGAAGGGGGGGGGGGAGTTTCGAGTAATCATTCTTTTTTTTCTCCTATTAATTCTAACCAAAATTATATACAATCCATTCATAGGGACGTCCCTGTATGCATGCATTACATACAAATATGTTTTTTTTTTTTTTTTTTCCTTATTTATAGAAACCATCCCGAATAATCGAATGAAACCATTCGGGTCGCTATGCGTTTATCCGTTTGCTCTTCCCAAAGACTAGAACTTCGACGGGAAAAACAACAACTCGAGTGTGGGTCAGAACGTTATGAGCATCGTACAGTCACAGACCCAACCAGGGATTGTTGTCTTTTGATAATTCAAGTTCGATTGTTGGGAGACATTTACGACAATAGACAATATTCTTAATTAAACCTTGTTCTATACGTGTATGTTTTTATAATGATTTCTATGATGATAATGTTTTGCAAATTAATGGGAAAATCAATAGAGTTTCAATTGTAGTATTATGGTCAGCACGAATGATTTCCGTTTCGGGAAAACCACAGGATCATTTGGTAGTACATCATGTGGCATAAAATGTGAAATGTTATCGATGATAAAGACAGAAATTTTCATTTTCATTCTTTGATCCAAGATGATGTTGAAAAGTTCAAAAAAGATCTTTTTTTGAATTTATTAATTATATTATATTAAATTAAATTAATCTTACCTACTTACTTTTACTTATTAATTACATGTATTGTTACATATATTAAAACAATTTATTACATTTTTTGTTTTTCATGTTTTTAATTGTATTGTCATTGAAGTTAACGATTGTTCGAACCGATCAGGAAAAGAAATTACCCTCCCTTCAGAAATTATTAGTACACATTTCATAAAACGTAAATAACCAACATTTACAATCAATGTGCAAATGATTACCTACTCTAAGGTTCATTATTTCAGTATTAGGAAGAATTTCTGAACGTCCCGGTGAAAAGATGAGAAAAAGCTCTCTAATCTATAATTCCTTCTCAATTCTCAACAACGTGATCGCTTCAAACATATAATAGAATGATCTCAGGCTAAACATATGTTTTAATTGTAATGCTCACTATCCTCTTGATCATGACTGTTTTAATGTGTATTCCAACAGTAGACATCGAAAGGATAAATGCAGACACAGAAATAGTGGCCACCCTTGATGTTGACGAGCAACGTCTCAAGTTCAGGTTAGAATCTAGTTGTACTCTCACTTCATGTCAGTTAGAGAAGAGAAGACAAACTCGATTTAGGGAGCGCGGCAAAGTAGCACGTTTACGGAAGTGTCTCCATAAAAGGTGACCAGAGGCTCCTCGAAAGCACCATGACATGACGATGGAGGTCTCTTGTGACTTGACCACCTCTTCACAAGCAAACCTTTGTTATTAACTTAGAACGGATAAGAGGAAGAGGAGGGACTCGAAAATGAAGGCGAGGAGAATGAGAATGAGAGGCGACGCGTGTGACAAGTCCAATTTAAGGTAAAGTTCCCCGACGCAAACTGTTGTAACCGAACGCCCTCTGCATTTAAACTCAGACATAAACGGCCGAAAACCTACGAGAAATGAGATTTATAGTTGAGTGGTAATCTATTCTGAATGAAGCAACGTGGAACCAATTTATCTTTTTAAATGTATTTTGTCTACGAGCTCCTGTATGATCTCGAATGACAACCTTCTTAATGATATACTTTCGGTGTAGGTATATTTTCAATAATGAACCTTTATAAGTGACAAAAAAGTCCAGTCATGCAGCATGACCCCATGAGCGAATTTTTGAAGAAATCTTCGACATTTCAGTCGCTATTGATCGTGTAGAGAAATTTTAGTTTATGATTTTGATAGACAAACATGGAATCAAATTATTAAAAATAATTAGGAGGTACTCATACTTTATTATTATTAAACTAATCTTGTAGATTTAAGGACAATCTGAATTTGGACAATGTTTCAAGCAAATATTACCGATTTTTACAACTAACGAACGGCATTATTTCGATTTTTGACTGATTTTTCAAATTTGAAATTTTTGAAAACTTGATAGATATTCTTATAGGAAATTTTACGCTGATTCCGAATATACCACATGTTAGTATGCTGAAAAAATTATTTCGCACAACAAATCGCAAAAAACAGGCTATTTTGAAATTTTTGACTACATTTTTGAAAATTTCAACCCGAAGATGTAATCCGATCACGCTGGCCAACGAACTTGAACTTTCGTTTTGTGTCCCTAACATTTTAAAATTTGTTTGAAGTTTCTAGCACAATTCTACGGACAGTTATCGTCTGGAATGACACATACATACATACATACATACATACATATATATACATACATATATACATACATACATTAAAAAATGCGTTAAACTTCAGAATATTATTCAGAATAGCCTGAAACGGATTTCTGCATAAAATTTTTTCAAAAATTCACATTCTACAAATTTTGAGGCGAGAGCAATAGCTTAATTTTCTTCAAAAATTCGCTAAAAAAATAAAATAATATAAAAACTGCAAATCATTACTTAAAGGGTTATTATGTCTGTAGAAGGTATCCCTTCCATGGACTTTCTATGAAACGTATCTACCTATATGACTAACCCCCCCACACACACACACCATACACACTAACCCATCATCTACGAGTACAATCACATCCAGATAACGGTGATGTTCCACCCTCTCGAGTCTCACACATCCACAGCTTAACAGCCAACAAAAGATACTGGAATGTGCCACTAATTCACGAGAAACAACCATACTATCATTTTTATATCCAATCATCAAATATTTTGTGTTTCTTAAATTCAGATTGAACAAGTTATACTCAAATCAACACCTGAGTAGCTTTCGTCCTTCAGTGAATGCCTCCTCCCACGTATTACCAGAAATCAATACCGAGGTGACATCGGCGAACAAAAATGTTCTATATCTTGGCAACTTTGGAGGTAATGAATGCATTGATGTAAATTAAAAATAGAGTTGCACTTAACGTCCCTCCCTGGATCACCCTATAATCTATACTGACTGAATACTCTTATACTCACCCATTGCAACAATCTGTCTTCTTTAAGACAGGTAGTTCACAAACCAACTGAGAGCTTTACCTCCAAAGCTTATCCTAACGGATTGTCTCCAAACCTTGGGGAAATAATTGCTACAGTCCGTTTCTTTTTAGAAATGCGTGAGAGGAGGGGGGGGGGTGTCCCTCGCGATTCCGGTGTAATTTTTCGTGGGGAGGGGTGGTCCTAAGTTCCCATTTCGCGGTTTTTCGATTATAACTTGCGAACGGTGCGTCTCACAAAATTTTTACTCGATCATTAATGGAAGCCTACTAAATTCTCCTCAACTTGGATTCAATGCATTTTTCACGAATCCCAAACAGTTTCCGAGATAAGCGCCTTAAAAAATACACTGCCAAGGAAATGGCACATGAGCTTCCTCGTGAACTTCACAGTACGTCACCATTAAATTCCAGAAAACTAGAAACGACCGGTTCTGGCATCAGGGAATTAATAAGGTGGGAAATTGGAAGCTGAATGGTAGGTACATATAATAAATGAAATTAATAAGGAAATTTTTGATTTTAATATGGGACCATCCAGGATGTAGTCCGCATGTTCCCTGAAAATTTCGTCTAAATCGGATCAAAACTTTCGCCCATGCGCCTAGCGTACCGCTGCTGATGATCGCGAAGAATGTGATACGGGACCTCAAGAAACCTTGCCCGCATCATCCCTGAAAATCTGACCGAAATCCGTTCACAATTGCCTGAGTTATGACCGAAACAAGAACATTTTGTTTGCGCCTGCGCAGAGGCTACCGTTGATTCGATCATGATGAAGTTGATAGGGGACCATCTAGAGCTTAACCCGCACGATCCCTGAAAATTTGGTTAAAATCGGATTAAAATTGTGGAAGTTATGGCTGTTACAAGGAAATTTGGACGGACAGACAGACAGACAGACAGACACACGGAACCAAATTTGTTCAGGAGGCTCTGAAACGCAAAATGCGAGTGGAAATTTTGATTTTGGAGCAACAAATTTTTTTTTCATTTCGAAAGTGAAAACAAAGCTTCCGCTGCCTTGCAGTCTCGGAAGCAATAAAGATTTTCAAAAAACAAGTTATGACCCGACATTTTTTGTCAAACTTTCGTTTGTATCTTTTACACCGTTCATCCCACATAAGTAGTCCCCTACAAAAGGTGTTAGAGCATTAAATTTCCTTCAAGAATATATATATATATATATATATATATATATATATATATATATATATATATATATATATATATATACCTATGCTAATTTATCTCCATCCAGTCAATATTTATGCATTTTCATGTTTTTCTGAGAAATTAGAAAATTATTGACCAACGCCTTTTTCAGTGTTTCAACGCCTTTGACAATCCAAAACCCCATAATTATTTATATTATATCCATGTAATGTAAGATACGTACCCTGAATAATTTATTTTATGTAGGTACTCTGAATAATAATGTATTTTGTATTGGTACCTATTCAAAAAGTTTTCCGTACTCATGACAGCCATTCTCATACCTACCTACACTTCAGTATTGTCAAATGAACGAAATCAAATATACATACAGACCTTCATGAATGTTTGACTTCATGTACAGTAAGTAGGTACGTATTAAATTATGTACGTACTAGTACGAAATAGAACGACCCCACAATTTTTCGCTTCACAGTAAAATTGTTTAAAAAAAGGTCGATCGGTAAGGAAAGAATATGGGTTCAGAGGCCGCGCAGCTGATCAGTGGGCCTCCGTACCACGGAATTGTTTCCGAGGAGTCAAAAGGAGCTCCATCTAAAAAAAAAAACTGCACCGTAAGTCGAATAGGGAAGAGATTAGCCTCAGAGTTTACGAAGCTTAAGACAATGAGAGGTGGTGGAAACGTAGTGGTTCCTCCTTCAAAGGGGAGTGACGATTAACCTACTACACCCAGAGAATATCCTGAAGATTGATTAAACCTCAGGAATGTCCCTAGCTTCAGGGTTTTCAAGAATCGAGGAGGCGGAACTACTATCCATCACACTCCCGGGGCTTTCCTAAATACCGAATTTGCTCCAAATATGCAGGGCAGGGGTATGTGTGTAAATTTTTAAGGTTAAAAGTTTTTGTTATATTGCCCATTTTGCCTATGGAAGGGGTGGGGATTGTACGGGCATCAGGACAGTCAATAGGTTAAGGGGAGCGGGCGGTCAACCGAGGTCTGCTAATATATGACAAAGAGAGGTGATGGAAATGTAGTGGTTCCTCCTTCAAAGGGGAGAGGCGACAACCTGCTACAACCAGAGGATATCCTGAAGGATGAATAAACCTCAGGAATATCAATAGCTGCAGCGTTTTCAGAAATCGAGAAGTAGGAACTACTCCTAACCATCACGAGCTGATTTGAGTAGTTCTTCCCCACTTAGTAATTGTATTCCAGATCTCCAAATAAGAGCTACATTTGAGGTTTCAGCATCATAAGTTGATTAAACACCTCCGACGTGATACCTGTATCACCTGTAGTGCTAACCACTCCAGGGCCTTCCAAATAGCTAGAGCTTCTGCTTGATTGTTTGAGCAAAATCCCCCTAGTTTATAAAGCTGCCGGAAAATAGGGTTACTGGCACTGCCATACACAAAAAAACGCACATCCTACCCTATCATTGCCCATATGACTCCCATCGGTATAAATAGTAAAAGCAACATCTGGGATCTCTTCCAACTCAGGATCAACGTCAGGTACACTCGCTGGGTGACGCCATCTGTCAGGAAGCAAGGGTTTCTCTACACCTTCCCCCATCAGTTTATGGTGGATGTCGATGATCTCCATAGCATCATTATCAATGGGCTTCTCCCCAGCCAGGACACAGCAGGCCTGAAAAGAAACCGTTCTAACGCCCTTGATCAATCGAAGAAGTGTCTATCCTTGAACTCTACAGAGTGCCTCCATGTGCCGACGTACATTCAGGGCCTCATACCACAACCCAATACGTAATCATTGGAATAATGACTCCTCTGTAGATAGTTCTCAAGGCCTCAGGTCCCAACCCCCAGTACATCTTGGCCACCTGCAATAAAACATTATGAGCTGGGATCTGCACACCTGCTGCAGATGCGCAGTCCATCGTAGGGATCCATCGAAAACTATGCCCAGATACCTCAGCTGGTCAACCAACTGAAACCTTTCACCCAGGAGGTAGATGCACATCTCACGAATCATCCTCTTTCTTGAGACTCGAAGCACTTGGGTTTTTTGGGGATTGTACTCCAAACTATTTTCCCATGATTTTTCCTCCATATAGAGAGCAGCATTAGCACGCCTTCGAGTTCATATTCACTGGTAGCAGAGCAGACAATGAGTAAATCATCTGCATAGGCAAAAGCCTCGACAACTCTCTCTCAAAGGGCAACTGAAGAAGTCAATTGTAAAGCACAATCTAAAGCCCTTGGCCACATCATGACCCTTGTGGGCATCCCAACTCTTGCTCCCTGCTTATTGTGACTGAGGTCACTGCGGTCCAAAAAGTATACTCTTGCCAACTTGAAAAGGTTACTGAGACATCCCATATCTGCCAAGTTTTTCAGGATAGCCGGCCACCAGGCACCATTAAATGCCCCCTTGACATCTAGTGAGATTGCTACTGCATACTCCCTTCTACCCAAGGCACCCTGAAGTGATTCATTAACCTCCTGGAGAGCGGTGGTGGTACTCCTTTGAGGTAAGAACCCGTACTGTTTCTCAGAGATCCGAACTGAACGATGAAGGTCATGCATGATGCGACCAATTATGAGAATTTCCAGAACCTTCTCAAACATGGGAAGTAAGCTAGCTTTATGGATGGTACTTAGATGGGTCATGGCTTTTCTCTTTCCCTGGCTTGGTGATCAATACAACGTTAGATTGCTTCCTTTTTTGGGGGGAAGATTCCCCATCTTAGACATTCTGAATACATAACAGTTAACGCTGTTGGCAACACCATAGACACTTTAGATAGGATCTCGGCAGTAATCCCATCCTCTCCGGGTGATTTTCCATTTGAAAATCCGTGGACAACAGCTTCAACTTCAGACATCGAAAAGGGGATATCATCAACCTCATTGGCATAATTTTTTGTCACCATCCGAGTTGGCTCGTGGAGCTCAGAGAGTGGCACTCTCTCAGAAGGTAGACATGTCTCCGTGATCAGTTCCAAAGTATCCTGTAGCCCCTCCGTGAGTTCACCATTAGATCCTCGCAATGTTGTGACCTCCAATGGTGTCCTACTCTTGCCAGCAGCAGCTCTGTATATCGGTCCCCATGGCATTTGAGTCCCCTCCACAGTACAATAATGTTTTCTGGAGTCAAATTTAGCTTTCTTGACCCGCTGTTTGCACTGGCAGTTGAGAGTCCAGTACGTTTGCCTACGATGTTCACGCAAAACTGGGTAATTTCTAGTCCTCTGGAACAATCGTCGTGCTGCTTTCAGTTCCCTTCTAAGCGCGTGTGCGAATAATTTGCAGCGTTTTTTGGTTGTGTTGGAATCTGAACTTACTAGAACCAAGTTTCATCACCATTTTATAAGCTTCATCATTACTGAACACGATATTTTATTGTAGCAAATTGAATCTCATTTCATTTAAATCACGGTAGTTTTTTCTTGAATTCATCTACTGTTTTCAATAATTTTTTCTGCAGTTCCCTTTCTTCTTTGGTGCGGCCAACTGAGATAAATATTTTTTTGCCCCTTAGCGTGAATTTGTCGCGGAGAACGGGGTCTCTAGCAAACCTCGATGTTTTTATTAAGTTGAGTTATATTTGCCTTCGAGTCCTATTTCATTGCTCTAACATCCCTATGCTAAACGGGTCTTCTGGACAGGGTCGATGGCAAGGTTTTTTCACTCCGTTCCCTTCCTTACAATTGGAATATAAAGAATAACTACAAATTGAACTTCACGTAAAAATTAAAACAAACATTAAATCCTTGATAATGTGTCCTTTATCTCATTATTTACCTATTAATTCTCTAATATTCCTATAGCACCAAAACTGGTGGCCTGATTAAGATGAATAGAAAGTTTTTAGTATTTATCATTTGAACTAATAAATATGGTGTTACCTACCTAATTTCCATACTACATTAGGTAGTAGTTACAATATCCGACAGATAGAGTGGATGTGACAGGACGAGGGATGAACATTCAGACGAGAATGGCTTTGGAATCAAAGCAACTATAAAGGGATTACTAATTGAGGTTGAAGCTACAATTTATACGTGATTGTTCGTCCCTTTCAAGAAGGGTCTGAGGGTTTACCACGGTGTTTGTGAGAGGAGAAGCACAGATAATCGGATACCATAATTTGAAATTCAAGATCCGTAACTAGCATGCTTTTACTCTTACCCTTTCCTCCTGTGGGTACATCTTGACGTTGTATTGGGGAAAAGCAGGTAATCTTCAATATTTTTTATTATTAATTTGTGGATTTGCTGTACCCTAGGCAGTCTCGCTCTAGCCATTGAGCGGAGTTCTATCTATAACAACCGGAAAAACTCCTCTCTTATTCGGTGTGATCGACATATTGATCTGGAAAACCTTCACCTCTTATATTTTAACTTTGGAGAGATTAAAAGTGTGTGTAATTTCAAGCCAATTTTCTGTAACTCGATTTTCTGTTTTAGGTACCGAATATAAAACGAAAGACAACATTTTGAGGAGGGGTTACATTTTTTTGTTTATTATTTTCAATAATAAATATTTGTCATTGACCATGAAAAATGCCTTTGTACTCAATAATAATAACAAAATTCAGACCATCAGTTGAGGTGCTAATGGATTATGAGAGAGAGAGAGAGAGAGAGAGAGAGAGAGAGAGAGAGAGAGAGAGAGAGAGAGAGAGAGCTTTTGAAGCTGACCTTCTCAAAGCGCGAGTGGTTGGGCGGGGGGAGGGGGGGTTACATTCTCACTTTCGACGGGCCACCAAAACTCAATCCAGCAGGTATAGGGACGTTCATCTCTATCTTTTTCCTCTATATTCAAACCATAGCTTTCGATTTTTTTTTTTTTTTTTTTTTTTTTTTTTTTTTTTTTTTTTTTTTTTTTTCCTTTTGTTTCCAGGACGAACCGCAGAACCAATTTTCAAGTGATACAACAGTTGTACTCGAATAGTAGATATATACAATGCAATATTTGTACATTTTTTTTTACAAACTAAGCACGATGTGATGATGCACCAAATGAAAACTTCCCGCGATCTTCAGTGTTGAATCATCTCCAGCTTAGTTTTATTCCTGTTCTTCGCTATGGACTTTCAGGACGTCACTCGGAAGCTATGTCGTATAAGCAAGTCTTTGTGAATTAGAGAGACACCAATTAGAATTGATCCAGGGGGGTGTGAATCAAGAAACCTAGGAATGAAAATAACTGAAACCCAATTCGTTTTAAACCATTCTAAGATACCGAATCCGTAAAATAACCGTAGGTTGAAGGATTAAAAATTATGTTAAAGTACCAAATTGTTTTCAGAGTGGCAATCGAAACACTCCGTAAGGGTCTACAAAACTTGAAGAGACACCCTAGTCAGTCAATTACGGATCATCTTCAGGGCCTTCCCCCTCTTTTGGTATTCAAATTCGATTTTAAATTCGAAAATATTTTTTTAATGTGGTGTTTTATTATATATTTGTGAGTTATTGGTAGTCTAGCGTACTGTAAAAAAGGTGACAGGCTGAATTTTAGATAGGTGCAAGTTCCTCATTTATGCAGTGGGCAACCTGTTTGTTTCGCCAGCAACGAAGCGCGATATCAAACAGAGTGTTATCACAAAGTAAACTGAATTCGCCGTGAATGTTTCTCCTTTTTTTACCCTTCTCTCTACATGAAATTCAATTTGAGGTTAGATAATGTCTTCTTCCAGGTCAGCTTTCTTATCGCCGAATAATTATAAACAATGTAGTAGTAGTGGAACTTTCCTAAACTTCGCTAGGTATTATTTTTGTCCCTTGTCCTCGAAAAAGATAAAGGGTTGAAACGAGGAGGAGGTGGGAAGTTGAATTAAGATCTTTCGTAATGGAAAGTTTTCATAATTGAAAATGATTGTACTTTGACTTCGACGCTCCTTTTCAACCCATTGATTTCTCCGGGTCCTCCGAAAAGTTTTCTCAACCTCACAGAGAAACTCATTATGCCTCCTCTTCTCTGTAGAATGCAATTAAACTGCAAAGAAGAGGACGTCAATTCAAGCCCGAATTCCGGTAATATACAAAGGGATAGGAACACCGTTATTTCGAATCAGTACAACGGAGATTAATTGGGTAAAACTCTGTTTGCCGAGAAAGTAAGTTTTTGACTACAGGGTGAAGTTATTTGAAGTAGAGTAGTAAAGCGATTATCTTGTTAAAAGGCCGTTTCATACTCACATCATATATGCGAATCTCAAGGATTTCAAAATTCTCATTAAACGATATCAAACATTTTCACAGTTAAGATGGATTTATCACACATACGTCAGGAGTAGTCACCTCTTTTTCTAATGCAATGAAATCCCAAGTGCGTTGTCAAGGGCTAAAATGGGACATCCAGAAATAATAACCTCAATTTAATATTTTTTGAGGAGGAGTTATGCATAAGGCAAGAACTTCACACATCTATTTATACGATTCCATCCATCGCGAATGCTCAGAGGCTACCTTTGATCCAGATAATGAAATTAATAGGACATAACACCTGAGATAACAACGGGTACCGACATTTCAGCACAATCATTTGCCGATTTGAGATCTTTGATCCTAATACCATTCATTATGGTCCAGGAGTTTAGATAAAACAGCTTCGGATAGCTAGTACGATTATCTCAAAATAGTCTAAAGTGAATTATTTTACATTTATTTGTTTAATTTATTATTTAAACATAATAACGAGCTGAAACCCAATTAACATACTAATTTACAATAAATTACGAAATCCAAAACAGTAATCTTTAAAAAACGAAAATAACTTGGGACGACTTTAATTAAACACAAATGAAATTATAAATTTACTAGCTTCCATACGAGCCTACGGGCGAGGTGTAGGTACCTAATATCCGATGCTTTAATCACTTTAATGTATTATTAGGATCTATAAAGAACGTATAGTAGCCTTAAAAAAAGTTAAGAAAAAAAATATATATAGGTATATATATATATATATATATATATATATATATATATATATATGCAGGAGAATTTTGTATGTTTAAGTCCGTTACACCCTATAGATGAGATGACCAAGGCGTTCTAGTATGATATAAAATTTAACTAAGAAACATGAAAATGCCGCGAGACTCTGTACATACAACTAGGGACCGTGAGCGGGCATCGATACCGATATAGTAAACGTAAAAATTAAATTGAAATGTTACTTAAAAAAATGTTTGAAATCGGTACATGTTTCATATTTTCGAACGAATGCAATAGCTGAATTTTGTTAGAACATTTGGTAATAGAACCAGGGTTGCCAGGTGTCCGGTTTTGGCCCAGACTTCCGGTTTTTCACCAAGCCGTCCGGACGAAAATTAAAATTTGCTCTGAACGCGAAATGTCCGGTTTTCTCAGAAAGGACGGCTAGGTAATGTCCGGTTTTCATTGGCCCTATCGTAGGTTACTGTCTTACGAAAACAGACTCCTTGACTTTTGGAGGACCTACCTACATCGTTTATTTGGCAATCGACGATAGAAAGTCATCTTAAAATTCCAAAATCATTTGTAGTCGAGTCCCTTTTTCTGTCAGAACGTACTCATTATCTCTTCTGTTAGCCATCACTTGCGCATTTCCTCTTTCAGTTTTTGTTTGAGGTAAATAATCTTGAAATATCGGGGATAATCTTAAGTTAGTAGTTCAAGTCGTGTAGTAATATTGAGATTTTTGTTGAGAAATTCCTAGTTACCAGATATTTACTGATTAGAACGTTGCCTGCCAACCTATAGTATGTTAATAAATTACATATATGGTACTTCATAAAAGTTGTTTAATACGTACACTGGTACCTAAAACCTAAAACCCGAAAAATGATTTTGGGCTGTTTATTTTGCTGAGAATTTTGAGCTGTTGATTATTTAATTAGGCACCAACGTGAATTATAAATCAAAGAATTGAAATTAAAAGAACACGAGCAAAAATTTTGACTCCAGGTTATTCTAACTTTATTCAGCTGTCCATTAAAAGTGTTGTGCGTCTTTAGTGGTTTCCAGATGATGAATTGCAATTATTATGCCTAGTCAGTAATTGTTCAATCTTCTTTATATACCTATATTGTTATCGTGACCACTCTAAAACGCTTAACACACTAATTTACGACACTGTTACACCAAATCACATTCAAAACTGAACTTTTATTTTAATTCGACTTATAAACATTGAACGTAACCCAGCAATTAATTAATACCTGAATAACTTCTTGACACTAGAGTGGTCCGCCTAACACTTTTCCCTTCCTTCCTTATAGGGATTGAGTCGATCGTGGTGAACCACCCGTAGCCTCCCTCGTGTAGTTTTGATTCGGAAGACGACGTCATTTAAGGGCCTTAACCTCGGTACACGGCCCTTCCCAGCTTCGTTGCAACTTGGGGTTCAAACCAGGCTTTCGATGGAGATTGTAAAACCACACTTTATCTCCCTCATTATATTTTTGGGCCTGAGCTTTCAAATTGTATCGTCTCCTCATCTCCTCCGTTTTCACCCGTAGTCGTGTTCTTGCAGCTTCATGGACCCTGACCAGCTTCCTCCGCAGCTGTTCCACGTACTCCGGGACCGTAGTCTCGTCGGGTCGCTGTCCTAGTAGAAGGTGAGTGGGCACTTGCAGTTCCCTTCCACACATAAGGGGTGCCGGGGAGAATCCTGTGCTGGCATGTTCGGAGGCTCGATGTGCCAACATCACCACAGGCAATTGCTCATCCCAGTCGTCTTGATTTTCCGAAACTACTTTAGCCAAGAGCTGCCAGATTGTTCGATTTAGCCTTTCCACAAGGCCGTCGCTCTGTGGGTGCAATGGGGTTGCTCTGGTCTTCTCAGCTCTTAAGAGCTTGGCCACCTCCTGGAACACCTCCTCTTCAAAGCTCCGCCCCTGATCGGAGTGAATCTCTTGCGGGACTCCAAATCGACTGACAATGTGCTCAACGAGTGCTCAAGCTACCGTTTCCGATGACTGGTTTGGAAGGGGGATTGCTTCTGGCCACTTGGTAAAGTAATCTTGGAAAGTCAAGATGTACCGGTTCCCTCTTCTTGTTTGTGGTAGTCTATCAAGTCTATCCCCACCCTTTCGAATGGAATTCCATAGTTCCTCACACGCAATGGCGCTCTTTTCCCTCTTTGCGTCCGTTCCTTACATGTATAACACCCTAGACACCACTCCTGTACGTCACGGTGTATGCCAACCCAATAAAACCTCTCTCTAAGTAAACTTTCTGTCCTTTTCTCTGCAAAATGTCCCATTCCATGTACGTCCTCCCAAATTTTCTTCCGCCATTCCTCGAGCACAATCAATAATTGTTTCCGCACCTGCCTTCCGTCAGGACTTTCCCATTGCCGAAACAGACACCCCTCCTCCAAGACAAGAGAGTCAAACATCGCCCAGTATACTTTTTCCTCTCGTCCCGTACCAGCCAGCTTTTCTATCTCCGGCCTAGAATTTTGTTCTACCCAGGGGATAACCGTCTTCAATACCGGATCTGTTCTTTGTACTTGTTTGCACTCCTCTAAATTAGCCCATCCTTCCAGCTTGCATCGGGAAACTCCAAACTCCTTAAGGTTTTCTTTATGGTGCCGAGCAGTGAAATATCGGCAACCCTGCGACAGACATGGTCTCCTGGAAAGCCCATCCGCATTTCCATGTGACTTGCCAGGGTGGTAGGCTACTTCAGGTGAAAAGGGGGCTAAATGCTCCAACCATCTGGCCATCTGTCCAAGCCACTTCAAAGACGCATGGTCCGTCCTTACCGTCAGTGGATAGCCATTGACCAACCCATAATCCACAAAGTGTCGTACTGCTTTCACAATTGCCAATAATTCTTTGCGAGTGACACAGTAGTTCCGTTCAGGAAGTGACAAGCGGCAGCTGTAGTAAGAAATAACCTTTTCTTTTCCCTCTTGAATTTGGGACAGGGTCGCTCCTACTGCTACACTGCTCGAACCAGCATCTATTACAAAAGGTGCATCTGCCTGTACCTTGCCAAGGACTGGGGCCTGGGATAACGCTTCTTTCATCCCAACAAAGCCTTGATCGGCCTCCTTTGACCAGGTAAATGGCAGTAGGTTTTGGATGCCATAGAGTGGCTTCATCTTCTTTGCAAAATCTTGAATGATAGCCCTGTAATAGGTGCAAAGCCCGATGAAGGATCGAAGTTGCTGGCTGTTGGTCGGAGTAGGCCACTCTATCACCGCCCTGACTTTCCCCGGGTCAGTATGAAGGCCCTCTTCTGAAAAACAGTGCCCCAAGTATTTCACAGCTCTCTGAAGTAAGATGCACTTCTTCGTGTTCAGCACGTCTTGGTTTGTCTCAGGAGTTGGTTGGTGGTTGGGGGTATTCCATCTGATCTTCAAAGGACGGAGCGTGCAAAAGAACATCGTCGATGTAGACACTTCCAACCCCTTTTCTCAGGATCTTGTTCAGGAGAGATGTCATTGTCCGCTGAAATGTCGCTGGGGCATTACAGAGGACAAATGGCATGACCTTGAACTGCCAGAGGCCTGAGGGTGTACAAAATGCTGACTTGGGTCGGTCCTCCTCAGCCAAGGGAATTTGCCAATAGCCACTGCAAAAATCAAGAGTGGAAAACGTACACCCATCTACCCCTCGGAGAAGTTCGTCAACTTTTGGGAGCTAATGGGCATCTTTGCGGGTGACATTGTTTAACTTCCTATAGTCGATGCAAAACCGAGTGGAGCCATCTTTCTTCGGGGCTAAGACTATAGGGCTCGACCACTCACTTTCCGATGGCTCAATTACTCCAGCGTGCACCATCTCCACAACCAGTTCATCCACCAGCGTTCGTTTAGCAGGGGGTACTCGTCTGGGTGTTTGCCGAATCGGATGGGACAATCCCACATCTATCCGATGGGGAGGGACCTCAGCTGCACCAAAAAGTGCAAGTTTTTCTGTGAAAACATCTTGGAATTCTCGCAGTAGTTCGGAAACTTGGTCTCTTTGACAAGAATCGACTGAGCCACACGATTGGTCTAGCAGTATCTTCAAGGAATCCGGTAATTCATGTGTTCTGTCACCAGTCAAAATGTGTCCTATTGCCTTGGATGGATTCGACAAACCTTTCACCGGAACTCGATCATACCCCACCTGGAGCCATACCTCCTTCAAGTTTATTATACTCCTATGCTTCGCCAGGAAATCAAGTCCTAGTAAGCAAGGCTCTTTAATTGCCGCCACCGTTACCCGATGAGCCCGAGCAGGACCAGCGGCGAGGGAAATGGAGGTATCTTGTAACCCTTCAACTGTTAACGGTTCTCCATCAGCCGTTCGAAGGGATACTTGCCCCAAATCTGGATTGGCTTTTATCCCTAAATATCTTCGCACAACCATCACTGCGGCCCCCGTGTCAATGGTCATCTCACTAGGTTGTCGTCCTATTGCTCTATGAACGGTCATTGTGGGCCCTCCCTTCACTCCTACGACAGGCTTCGGTATCTCTCGCACGGGTCTTAGCCCACTTAGACCTGTGCACCCTCGTTTCCCGATCTTCTTGGCTTACAGCTACAAGGGCAGGAGCAGGTCCGGGTTAGCCTCTGCTCAGTACACCCTCTGCTGTAGTGACCTTCTTTCTTACAATTGTAGCAAACGATCTTGTCACCCCTTCCAGAGCCCTTGTCCTTAGTGGCCACCCTCGCCTGTCGTATTAGCACTTCTTCCCCATCCCTAGAATTCCCAAAGTCCAGTAGAAGAACGGGATGATCAGCCCCTGCAGCACAGCAAATTTGCTTCCAGTCGTTGGGCATATGCTAGGGCTTCTTGCACCGTGACTGAGGGGCAGGCTAGGACTTGCTCTTGGAGGCGTGGGTGGGCGATTCCATGGTAGAATTGGTGGAGGGCGAGGGCATCAACCTTGACTTGCAATGCACCGGGAAGCGCTCTCCTGGCTAGCAATTCAACATCAGCGGCAAACGCCACCAAATCCTCTTTTGGACTTTGTCGTCTATTCCTCAACTTGCTCATAAACAGATGTTTTTGCCCTTCTCCTGCGTACCTCCTCCTCAGCGCCCTTTTCATTTCCACAAACCTTGGCTCTCCTGGTAGCAACTTTAATCAAGGTCAGCGCTGGTCCCTTTAACGCTGCTATTAACTGCCCTTCTTTCTCCTCTTCCTGCGTCCACCCATTGACACGGCAAACCCAGTCAAATTGGAACTCAAAATCGCACCAATACGTAGAGCCATCGAATGTCCCAGGTCGAGCAGCAGTGAATCTCGTCGGCCTTGCCTAATTAGTCTGTAGGTTCCTCGACTCCTCTGCTGGCGCCGGCGTGTGAAAAGCTGGCGAGAGACCTCCCTCCTGGACTGCCTGGGGTGCCAACGTCAAATGCATCATGATCTGATCAATTTGGCGTTGCAGTTGGGACAACGATGCAGCCCATTCTGGCTCCACTCCCTCCTGACGTCGGGCACGGCGTGTGTTCGGCATACTTCTGACACCACTGTTATCGTGACCACTCTAAAACGCTTAACACACTAATTTACGACACTGTTACACCAAATCACATTCAAAACTGAACTTTTATTTTAATTCAACATATAAACTTCTTTGACACTAGAGTGGTCCGCCTAACAATATGTATATATATATAATCAACAATTTATTTTTGAGGGAATTACATGTGAATGGTTCTCTGGTATGTTTAGTGGGCAGATGGATGAAGGATCAACTCGGTTTCTTCGTTCTTTATCCTTATTACTGATGACTGCTCCAAATAAATCCGAGGGGCAATGCCGCACCTTCGGAAAATCCGACAAGCTCAATCTTCTGAAAATCCGACAGATTATTCAATCTTCTGGCTACATGTTATACGTTAACTATTATCGTATAGGAACGAATAAAGGTACCTTCTGGTTGAAATTATCGGTGCACAAAAATGATTCAAAGCATCACATAAATATAATTTAAACAAAAATTATTTAAATTGAAGAAAATATTATTTATTAGAACATATAGATAATTATTATAGGAAATGCATTGAATTGATGGAATTGGTGGAATTGATTTCTGTAATGTTTTTAATGAGTTGTTTAATATGCATTCCATCCCTGTCCGGTTTTTTTCCGTATCTCACCTGGCAACCCTGAATAGACCACCGACGCCTCATTGTATTGTTTGCATATAAGAAGAAGGTGTAATAAATAAGTAAATGATTATAAATAAGTTTCGGGAAAACTTCTTCTGTATATAATTGTCTGTAGGTTAGGTTAGGATTGTCTTCCTGTTGGACCACGGCCTCCGGTTCTCTTTTAATTGAAGACATTAAGTCAATTGAGGTGATTGTAAAGGGGTTAGATCTTCAATTCGTAAGGAGAACGTCAAAGGAGAGGGCAGAGGTGGAGGATGTCTCAACATCTGTCGCCACTGTAGATTCATTTACATTCAGATATGTATTCTGGTATTTCATTGATTCTCTGAGAGAGAGACCAAAATGTCACAGAGTCAGCTGTGTGATCTTGAAGTGATATGGCGGAGACTTTTTTTTCGGTGCTATCATTCATTATTACGGTGTCCGTGTCGTATCTAACTAACATTAGAGTATAATATTATATTAAAATGGGATGAAATCCGTAATATGATGGTACCGCGAAAATTAGCGTTTGTGATACCTGGTAGTTTTTAAACGGATTCCCCCCCCCCCCCCCCCCCTTTTTTATTCATTGGGGTTGGTGAAATGCTTCATGCACTGACAACGAGCTGTGCTTTCTCGTCCTTTGTGTCGGGCTCACCACATAGTGACATACTGTCTAAAACACCCACCCCCTCTCTTCTTATGGAGAACTGTTCCGGGACTACTTTTTTGAATTACTCGGGGCAGCTCTCTTGGTTAGCCTGTTATTCTAGTTTTCCTTCTATTCTGTTTCCCATACTCTGTTCCTGTTTTTGGCTTTTAGGACTGTTATCACGTATTTCACCACAACGTCCCAGTTTCCTCTAGACCCAGCCATATTTTCTATAATTGTTTAGGGGTCTATTTCGCCTATATTAACGCATTTTGAGGGGTTTCCCATCGTAGACACATAAAACATTTAGGGTGTGCGTCATGATCTTCAAAATGGCAGAGCACACTGATGGGAGCACTCGCCTTCCCTACTTTTGACAAATAGGCTCTGAAATATCCATGTCCACTAAGGAACTGCTTCAGATAATATCTTGTTCCGCCATGTTTCTTTTCAACCCATGTTTCCACTTCGGAAATTAATCGTGCTTTTCACCTTCCTCAACCGTCTTCTGTCCATCTTTGGTTCCATTTTTGCATGGTCTCTTCCCTTTCCTCCTGCTTTGCTATTTTAGGCGCGTCTTCTTCCTTTCTCAAGCACATTCTTCGTACCTCCTTGGACAGGAGGTCAATGGGTATTACACCGGCGATAACTAGAGCAGCTACTCCTGATACCGTCTTATCTGCACTGCATAACTGTAGAGCTCCTCTTATCTGAACTGCTTCCAATCTTCGCTTATATTTCTGGTAGTTTAACGCTTCCGCCCATACCTCAGCTCCGTAAAGCATTATGGCTTCTGCTGTCTTCATTAGTAGCCTTTGCTTTGCTGGTGATGGCCCTCTTATATTGGCCATGAGAATGCTAAGCCTTCTGATCACTGCCGCAGCCTTGGTTATCGGCCTTTCAATGCACTTTGTTGTGAGGAGTTCGATTATGTCTTCTGCACCACTAAAGACAGAGATCTTGTCTTCATCCATTCCAAAATTCACCTCATTGAATGATTCAGTTTAATCTGGAGGAACTGCAAAGTGCGCACCAATATCGCCAACACGAGGTCGTCCACCGCTTCTGAGGATTTGCGGCAAATTGCAGCAGAGGAGGCAGAAGCAGTGCGTAATGGGGTACGTCATATAAATGTTTATTTGCAGCAACGTTTTCCCATGCGCACGCTTTCTGCCATTTAATCTGTTCGCCTGAGGCCCCACTACAAGCAGCTTGTCTAGGATGCAATCCTGGCAAATAGCTGTGGGGCCTCTGCCGCATGTCCACAGGCGTGGGGCAGCAGCCCGCCGTTCAGCAATCCTCTCCCGGGACCTCTGGTCTTCTTGGTATTGCATTATCCTGTGGGGAAATTCTGGCCGTTGCAATTTGGTATTTAAGGCACAGAAGAGAGCTATAAGAACGATTTTCAACCTAGGTTTCAGACCAAGCTGTTGAGGCCTTTTTGTCAAACTCGGCACACTTACTGTCCCTCGCCTTTATATCCTGAATTGCCTCTTGAACGTCAAAGAAAATCTGGGCACCTTTTCTAAAGGATCTGACGTACATAGCGATTTCACAAGAAATACAGATAAAGTATGCCCGCCAACTTTTCGTCTGACTACGTCCCTACTTGGTAACCCTGATCCAGTAGGGCCTCACCTGTTTGACCACTTGCCGGCATCTATGAAATCAGATCCAAGTAAGGCCTTCAAGAAGAATATCAAGAATCTACCACTTCAAGCTGAAGATTATAGTGTGAACGACATTTTTAAAATGTCCTTTTAGGTCAATATCTTCGATGATCGTAATAACTACCATATCATGATTCAACTCATTTATTATTGTGTAAAGTATCGTTATATGTTTTTCTGGTAGCCAATGTAGATTTTCTTCTCAGCAGCCGAGTAATTTTATAAAAGTACTCGTTCTAGTTTTTTGTATAGTTTCTCTGTGATAGAATTGTTGATAATATTATTGTTAACCATTAGATCTATTATTCTTCTTATTGTTTTGTTGTTAATTGTATGAATGAATGTTTTGTGTGTGTGTACTTATAGATTGACTGGCTGGTATATTTTATTTTATTAATTCCGGCTTGGATGCCCTGGTTGGCCTGGGGTTTTCTCTTGACTCGATTACTTAGTCTTGTCTGGGGGTGCTCATCTAGCAATGGGTGTGCACCCTCGGGAGGCCGCCATGGGCGGGTCGGGTGGGTGTTTGAGTCTGCTGGCCTTCAAACTCTTTCAACCACTTGTTGGCTGTCAGAGGAACTTAACATTTGACCAATGGATGGGTTTATTATAGTCATGTTGATTGTATCACTTATTGACAATTGTCACACATATCATGTTTTTGACAAATAAATACATAAAACTATAAAACTATTGAGGCTCAGGGAGCAGGTAGGCCGGATGAGAGAGCCTACCTGCAGGAGCTGGCGAGGCGGGCTGTTGAGGGGCCTGATGGCTTTGAAGACGAGGTCCCGGCCTGTGTGCAGAGGATCTTTCCACAGGTTGAGGAAGCGACCGTGGCAGGGCATCAGGGAGGGGTTCCCCCTACATTGGTGCTTCGTGGAGGTCGCAGAGCAGCGAAACAAGCAAGGAGGCGGGAATGTCGGGCAAGGTGCCCGGACCATCTTCATCCCGAAGAAAGGAGCAAGTGGGCCTGGAAGCTACCACCCGATTACAATATCGTCAGTAATTTTCTGCCACATTCAAAAGATTCTGGCATCTCGCTTCCAAGTGGCTGGTGTCATCGGTGACGTCCAGAGAGCATTTCGGCCAGCAGATATCAATACAGAGAACCTAACAGTTCTCCAAACTGTCATTTCGCTGGCTTGTATCAAGAAACGGCAGCTCCATCTTGCCGCTCTGGACGTCGCTAAGGCCTTTGACAATGTAAGCCATTTTGCCCTGATCGAATGTCTTCGTGGTATCGGGGCACCTGCTCAATTATTTGAGTATGTTTCCCCTCTGTACCATGAAGACATGACGGTCCTTGAGGCACGAGGCGAGATGTCAGGGGATGTCATTATTGGGCATCCTCTTTCGCCACTCCTCTTTAACCTGGTCGTGGACACGGCCTTGGGTAAGCTGCCAGCTGAAATAGGGTTTGATCTCGCCCCTGAGGTGCGAGTAGGTGTATTGGCTTTTGCTGATGATGTCATCCTACTTGCTGAAACCCGCGAGGGCTTGCAGATTGCCCTCAATGCCTTTGCTGAGCAGCTAGCCAGGTGTAGTCTGGTGGTTAACCCAGATAAGTGTGGGTCAGTCTCCTTGGTCTTATTGGGTCTCCAGCATCAAGTGAAGGTGGTGGATGAGGAGTGTTTTGTCATAGGACAGTCACCCATCCCCACCCAATCCAAGCTGGAGGTTAGGTGATACCTTGGAGTTGACTTCATGGGTATTGCCAAAATTGCCACAAGCCGTGTGGACCATGGTGGAGCTCTAACTCGTTACAAGGCTCCATTGAAGCCAAAGCAGAAGTCGCGCCTCCTTCACACGTACTTACTGCCAAACCTAACCTATGGGTTGGTTTTTGGTAAGCTTACTGCAGGGAGGCTGCTTGATTTAGATCATGAAGTTTGCACTGCTGTGTGCTCTTGACTAGGCTTCCCACCTGGTGTACCAAGTGCCTATATTCATGCACCGGTCAAGGCCGGTGGGCTCGGTATTTTCTCTCTCTCAGCCAGCATCCCATCATTACTCACGGTGGCCGCATTTTACTTCACGGGCCTCCACCGCATCTCCGACAGGCGTGGGACAACAGCTCGCCGTTCAGTGATCCTCCTCGGGACCTCCGGTCTTCTCGAGGATTTGAAGACTGAAGTGTTGAGGCTCGGGGAGCAGGTAGGCCGTATTGATGGTTATGAGAGTGCCTACCTGCAGGGACTGGCGAGGCGGGCTGTTGAGAGGCCTGTTGGCTTGGAAGACGAGGTCGCGGCCTATGTACTGAGGATTTTCCTACAGGTTGGGGATGCGACCGTGGCGGGGCATCATGGAGGACATCCTCCTGAATGGGTGCCCCGTGGAGGTCGCAAAGCAACAAAGCAAGCAAGGAGGCGGGAATAACAGCGGGTCCAGATGTTGTGGAGGAAGCATCTGGCTCGTGTAGCTACAGAGGTACTGGAGGGAGCTGGGGATGAACAAGTTTTACCCCCACTCCAGGAGCTTGTGGACTTTTGGGAGCCACTTTTTAGTGCTCCCAGCCACAACCCTCGTGTGTCGGTGGTACCCCCAGCTTCCACCAGGGATTCCTTGCATGGCATTATGTGCACGCCGGTGCTTCATGACGAGGCACATAAGTGCCGTGTCAAAAACTCCACGTCTGCTGGACCTGATGGTATTTCTGCCCGACGCTGGAATAAAGCCCCAAAAAGTGTAAAGCTGCTTATCCTCAACCTGTTACTTCTATCGGGAAGACCTCCGGAAGCGTTGACCCGTGCCCGAACCATCTTCATCCCAAAGAAAGGAGGAAGTGGGCCTGGAGGCTACCGCCCGATTTACATATCATCAGTAGTTTTCCGCCACTTTCAAAAGATTTCGGCAGCTCGCTTTCAAGTGACTGGTGTCATAGGTGATGTCCAGAGAGCACTTCGGCCAGCGGATGGTACAGCGGAGAACCTAACAGTTCTCCAAACTGTCGTTTCGCTGGCCCACATCAAGAAACGGCAGCTCCATCTTGCCGCTCTGGACGTCGGTAAGGCCTTTGACACAGTTACCCACTTTGCCCTGACCGATTGTCTTCGTGGTTGTCTTCAGGGCTTCTGCCCGTTTAATTGAGTATGTTGCCTGTCTGTACCACGAAGGCGTGACGGTCCTCGAGGCAGGAGGCGAGACGTCGGGGGATCGTCATTGGAAGCGGGGTACGCCAGGGGGATACTCTGTCGCCACTCCTCTTAAACCTGGATACAGCCTTGGGTAAGCTGCCAGCTGAAATAGGGTTTGATCTCGCCCCTGGGGTGCGAGTAGGTGCTTTAGCTTTTGCTGATGATGTCATCCTACTTGCCGAAACCCGTGAGGGCTTGCAGATCTCCTCAACGCATTTGCTGAGCAGCTAGCCAGGTGTGGTTTGGTGGTCAACCCAGCTAAGTGTGGGTCAGTCTCCTTGGTCCCGTCGGGTCGCCAGCATAAGGTGAAGGTAGTGGATGAGGAGTTTTTGGTCTTAGGACAAACTTCCATCCCTGCCCGATCCGTGTTGGAGGTCTGGCGGTACCTTGGGGTCAACTTTATGGGTGTGGCCACTATAGCCGCAAGCCGTGTGGACCTTGGTGGAGCATTAGCTCGTGTTACCAAGGCTCCATTGAAGCCACAGCAGAAGCTGCGCCTCCTTGGCACGTACTTACTGCCAAAGCTAACCTATGGGCTGAGTTAGATCGTGAAGTTCGTTCTGCTGTGCGCCCTTGGCTAGGCTTTCCACCTGGTGTCCCAAGTGCATACATCCACGCACCGGTCAAGGCCGGTGAGCTCGGTATTGTCTCTCTTTCTGCCAGCATCCCATCTTTACGCCGCCAGCGCCTGCTTGCCCTTAGGGGCTCGAGCTGGTAGGTCACCCGCACTGCTGCTGACGTGGACTTTGTCCGGCAGCAGTTGTTGTGGTGCGATCGAGCAACACCAACTGCTCCGAAACCCAGCTCATCTGCTGCGTTCGCTGCTGCACTGCATGAGTCAGTAGATGGTAATGAACTCCGACAGTGCTCTGAATCCCCCATTTCTACCCAGTGGGTGGAATGGGCTTCAGAGGGCATTGGGGCCCGCGACTATCGCCATTTTCACGCCGTTTGGGTGGCTACATTAGCCACCTCGGTGAGGTTTTCGAGGAGTAGTCGCGGGACAGTAGACACCCTTTGCTGTGTCTGTCGGGGTGAAAATGAGAATCTATATCATGTGGTGCAGCAGTGTCCTCGTACTCACGGCGGCCACGTTTTACGTTTGCCAAGCAGATAGCAGGTGCTTTGTCATCTGGCGGTTGGGATGTCGAAAGGGAGAGACTATACCACATGCCGAGTTACCGGGGTAAGAAGCCAGATATCGTTGCGATCAAGCCCGATGGGTCTGCCATAATCCTGGATGTCCAGGTTGTCAGTGGCAGCGTGGACATGGAGCAGACCTGGCGGGCTAAGAAAAGTAAATATGATAGAAATGATCTGCGCCAAGCGATATCTGAGCTAAAAGGAGTGGCACCTAATAACATCAAGGTCATTGCCGCGGCCGTGTCATGGCGCGGGATGTGGTGCGGGAAAAGCGCCACGGAGTTACTCGAGTTGGGCATCTCGGCAGGAGTACTCCGTGGTATCACCACCCGCGTCCTGAAGGGTTCTTACTTGAACTGGTGGTCATTTTATAGGGGTGTCGCAAATGCGAGATTTCTCTAAATTACAGTTTGGATACTTCAATATTGAAACTAAATTCAGGTGTTTCGGCAAATGTTATAAAGTAAACAACAAGTGTTGCTAATTAGAAAATATAGTTTAGCTTGAATTTTCAAAGTAAAAGGTTGTACTTTTTCTAAAGTAAAAAAGCTATTAGTTAAAACATAAAAGGGAAAGAAGATTGATCCACAATAATATTGTAGATACAATAAGTGGTAGCAAAAGCGTGGTTGTAATGTCTGAGTCCGAAATTTCTGGCCTTCGGTATTATCGAAGGAGGCTAATTGATTTAGTAAGGGAGATCCAAGAAAAGTTAGGAGAAGCCAACATCATGACCTCAAGTCAAGCTGCTTCAGAGTTAGCAAAGGTGGAGAGAATATTTAATTTGATGGATGGTATGAACACAACAATATTGCAATTCTCAAGATCATCACAAAGATGCCAGACCAGCTATGAAGATGATCAGAACGAAACGTTTGCAGCAACAGTTGAAGCCCAGATGTTGATTGCACAACTTCACCAACTTGCACGAGTGCAAACGACTGCACAAACAACGATGCAGAGTGAAATGATCCAAGCACCCGTCTGCACGAAACTTCCGAAGCTCACAATTCCCCAGTTTTCAGGTGACCTCCTGAAATTCAGTGAGTTTTGGCAAATTTTCGAAATACACATACATAAAAATCCTAAGCTAAGTCAGGTAGAAAAATTCCACTTTCTCTGTTCATATTTGGAAGGTCCCGCAAAAAAATTGCATATCGGGAATTGCTATGAATAGTGAAAATTATAGTACGGCAGTAGAGCTTCTTCTAGATAGATTTGGTGATAATCAGGTTCTGATAGCTCGGCATCACCAGCAATTAAGAAAGATAAAAAAGGCCAATGATACAGTAATAAGTTTACGAGAAACGTTTGACAGCATTGAAAAGCACGTGAGGAGTTTAATCAGTTTAGGTCAAAATGCAAATCAAGATATTTTTGTATCAATAATTTCAGAGAAATTTCCTGCACAGATTATGATAAAAATCGAAGAAAATCGAACGGAGCATATGACTACCGAACTCCTCCTTCGTTCGCTCAAAAGGATTATCACGGCACGAGAAAGAGTTTTGGCTATGGCTGGAGGCTCAACTACTGACGCTTCTGGAAATACTCATAACACTAACCATTTCACTACCAAATCTCTACTTGTAAATAACAATGAAATATTGGTCTTAAGATGTATATTTTGTACAGGAAAACATTGGAATGATGAATGTGACGTATTCGCCACCCTGAACGCAAGACGAGAGAAAGTAAAAGGGCGCTGTTGGATTTGTTTGAAAAGAGATCACACTAGGCCAAATTGTTCTTCAAATATTGTATGCTTCCACTGTAAATCATTCAAATCCCATCACCGTAGCTTATGCCCAACTCTTTTTCAGAGATCATCTGTAGGCAATGACGCCCGCTCATTCACGCCTAAAGCTAATGATATTGCAAGAATAGCAGAACCAGGAATGATGGCTTGCACGGAGAAGGTTCATATGCAGACGGTTATGTGCCAACTCGAAGATCCTCAAGGCAGATTCAAAATGAAAGTTAGAGGGTTGCTTGACTCGGGGAGTCAAAGAACATATATCACGGAAAATTTAATGAGGGAATTGAGAGTTCCAGTTCAGAGAAGATAAATCTTGTCAGTATTTGTATTTGGTAGAAATCAGCCAACTCAGGTAAACACATCTACTGTAGCAGTAACCTTGAAATGCCAAACGGGTGATGCTCTTAAGATGAATGTAAATGTAATTCCATTAATTAGTGGGAAAGTATGTCAAAATGCATTTTATGATAAATCTTGGGGAATAGAACTGTCAGACGATAATCCTGAGGCACCAATAGATATTCTCATAGGAAATGATTATTTCTATGATATCGTATTGCCCATTCAAAAGGTAGTTCACCCTGGATTATATGGAATTAAGACTAAGTTGGGTTGGGTTCTCAGTGGGAGATATTCTGCTAAGCAACAAGAAACTGAATCTTTTTCATTTATGACCTATACTGTAGAAGAAAACAATTCCTTAGACATGGACATAGTAAATTGGGTTAAACCAATAGTTCTTCCCACCAAGGATGAGTTGACTCGCAGCAACATAAGGCAGCTGTGGGAATTGGATACTCTCGGAATTAACGAAGCACATTACCAAATTGAGGACGATTTAGCTATACAGACATTTTATGAAAATATTTCATTCCAGGATGGCAGATATTATGTATCATGGCCCTGGAGAGAATTTCCCCCTAAGCTGCCAACTAATTATGGATTAGCGTTGGGACGTTTCAGGAGTGTATGGTCACGTTTACAAGAAAAGGATCTACTTTTAGCGTATGATAAGATTATAAAGGAACAACTAGATAAGGGGATAATTGAGCTTGCTCCGGAACATCCAGGTAAGGATAGTGTCTTACATTACCTTCCTCATCACGCTGTCGTGACTCCAGAAAAAACCACGACAAAAGTACGTATAGTATTTGACGCATCTTCAAGGTCTAGGAAAAGTGAGAAAAGTTTGAATGAATGCTTATTCCGAGGCAGAAGATTTTTACAAAATTTAGTTGGTCTCCTTTTGAGATTCAGAATGCATAAGTACGCTTTAACAGCCGATATCGAAAAGGCTTTTCTACAAATAGGCTTACACGAAAGAGATAGAGAGTGCACTAGATTCTTCTGGTTAAAAGATCCATTGATTCCGGTAAATGATGACAATATATTAATTTATCGATTCCGACGAGTTGCATTTGGGGTAATATCTAGTCCGTTCCTATTAAATGCAGTAGTGTTACATCATCTCAAACAGTCTGATAGTTCAGTGGCTAAATTAATTTCCAATAACATCTATGTAGATAATTTGGTGTTAGGATGTGATAGTGAAGAAGAAGTTATAAAAATTTATGAAAAAGGAGTGGAAATCTTTCAAGATGCTAAAATGAATTTAAGAGAATGGATATCTCTAATTCGCCAATACTTCAGAATACAGTGAATACTGCTGAAAGTACTTCAGTTTTAGGTATGCAGTGGGAAATCAAAGATGATTCGATAGCAGTAAAATCTAGAAGGAATAATATTAATTTAGAAACCCCTAATAGAAAAGATGTAGTAGGATATGTGTCGTCATACTTTGATCCATTAGGCTTGTTCAATCCTGTACTCATCTCAGCCAAATTGTTCATAAAAGATGTATATGAACATGATTCTTCTTGGGACGCTAGCTTGCCAATTGATAAATTGGAAGAATGGAAACAGGTTATAACTAATTTGAAAGAAATATCCAATGTTAGATTGAATCGGTTCCTACACAGAGAAGAGAGTGCCGAACTGCACTGTTTCGCCGATGCTTCTCAATTAGCTTACGCCTGTGTAGTCTACGTAAGGTATTCTACCCTTGGTTCTCATATATTGTTTTCAAAAGCTCGTGTAGCTCCGAAAGGTATGACAACCCCAAGACTGGAATTATTGGGAGTTCTCATCGGAGTTAGAGCCATAATTTTCGTAGAGTCTCAATTAGATATTAAAATCACCAGGAAGATCTTATGGACAGATTCTCAATGTGTCTTACATTGGATTCGATCAAGTAAGATTCTACCAGCCTTTGTTGAGAACCGCCTCGAAGAGATGAAACAGTTTAGTGGAGAGTTTCGTTATGTGCCTACGGATTATAATCCAGCAGATTTAGCTACCAGAGGGAAAAAATGTTTAGAACTAACATCTTTGTGGTGGGAAGGTCCGGAATGGTTATCCGGAAACGAAAAAACATGGCCATCATGTGGAGTAATATGGGAGACTGGCGATGAGAAGATCCGGGCACCTGTCGATGAGGATGGCAATAGTTGGGTACTTGAAAGAGAGAAGAGAGAAGTTACAGAATTTCAGATGGTAATTATTAACCACATTGAGAAGCCCTTCGATATAGATTATCAGAAATACTCTGTCCTGCGGAGGTTATTGAGGCTCACAGCATACTGCTTGAGGTTTGTGGAGAAAAGTCGTCGAATCAGTGAAAAAATAGGATGTTTAGAAATTGAAGAGTTGGACCAGGCTTTGGAGTTATGGGAAAAATATGTGCAACAGAAACACTTTGGGAACGAAATTCAACATCTTAAATTGAAGAAACAAAATAATCTTAATGTTCAATTGGGATTATGGATGGATGAAAATAGGATATTAAGATGTAAAGATCGTGTCATTAGCAGAGATTTACAACACAGTGCCAACTTTCCGAAATTGCTTCCGTCTTCCGATTGGTTAACAGAATTGATGATTCTCAGAGTGCACTGGCAACTGGCACATGCAGGGGTAGCTCATACTTTATTGGAAATCCGTAAAAGTTACTGGATTATCCGAGGGAGATCAACCGTTAGAAATGTCCTGAAGAAATGTCTAGTTTGTAAAAAGTATGGAGGAGGACCTTACAAGCTCCCAGAAATGCCTACTTTACCACCTAACAGGACTTCAAAATCGATAGCGTTTACGTTCGTGGGAGTCGATTACTTAGGACCATTAACAATTAGGGAAGAAAGAAGAAAAATTTGGATTTGTCTATTTACTTGCATGGTTACACGAGCATTACACTTAGAAGTGGTCAATGAAGAACCCACAGAAGAAGTGGGGGAGTGGGGGAGTGGGGGTGGGTGAAGTGGTCCACAGAAGAATTCCTACTTTCTCTTCGTAGGTTCATTGCACGCCGAGGTTGCCCAGAAGAAATTTTATCTGATAATGCGCCGCAATTTAAAGCAACCAAAACCCTAATAGATTCGGCTTGGGAGAATAGCATAAAAGATTATGGGACCCAGGAATTCCTAACTGACAAACGCATCCATTGGAAATTTATTACACCTCTTGCTCCATGGAAGGGTGGATTCTATGAACGGCTAATCGCAATGGTAAAAAAGTGTCTTATCAGGTTATTGGGAAAACAGTTAATGGGATTTTCACACCTGACAACTCTGCTTGCTGAAGTTGAAGGGATTATCAATTCACGACCTCTTCTTTACGTGGGAGCGGATATTGATCAATTAGACATAATTACGCCAGCTCATTTTTTGTGTTTGCGAGCGTTACAGCCGATACCAGTCGCCGAAGTTGATGCTTTTAAATCACTTGGTCCACATGCAATCACCGATTCATGGAGAATCGGACAGGAACTTTTAGAAGCATTTTGGAAGTCATGGAGAGATGAATACTTGGCGAGTCTGAGAGAAAGGAGGCAGCGCATCATCAAACAAAACAAGGGTGCTGTAGAAGCTGAGCCTAGAGTCGGCAGCGTTGTCCAGATCGGTCAAGATTCACCCAGAGCAGGGGCGGCCCGTGAGGGGGGGCATCGGGACATTGCCCCAGTACATTTGGGAAAAAAGTAACAAACTGGAATGAAGACTTTACAAACAGCTCCATGCTGTAGCTCCAAGGTGGATGCTAGAAGGAATAATTTTACGCTCCATCCAAGGAGGTTTAAGATCCATCTACCAGCGAAAAAGTACGTAGATTGCGATGATATCACTCTATCAAGAGGGAAATTTCGTCGATTCAGGTTAGACTTTGAAGGGAAAAAAAATGGGAAATAAAGGGCAAGAAACGGAAAAACGGGGCAAGGAACGGGAAAAAGAGGTCATAACGGGAAATTTCTCAAGATTTTGGGGGCTCTGCCCCAGACAGGGTTTCCAACTTTTCTAAAGACCGTAGAATGAAATTTACGTTATGAGTCGCTTCCACTAGAGGAGTTTTGGTTTATTCCGTTAGCCAAACTGATTTAGCCTGTTGGGTATGTTCGTCTATGTTTTGTTGTCTGCAAGTAATATGTGATGTTTCTTTAAGTTCATTTGGTTGTTCCCAAGAATTTACTCTAATCTAAAGTAAAGTTCGTATTATAGCGTTGTTATAAGTACCTATAAGTTGTTGAATACATACCTAAGTTGTTGAATACGTCTTTTGTAATAAAGTCCTTTGTATTGTCGGTCGAGTTGGAGTGCGTTGTTTATGTGTAGAGCTAGCTACAAAACCCTTTCCGTCGGTAGTTACGAACGATAGTTACAAAAAGAAATTTTGGCATCCCTTGTGGGGAATGAAGAAAAAGCAACGATCACTTTGAATAGAATTCGCACCGAATGACGACGTTCATCGACGGATTTACGTAAGTTGAAGTTTAGTCAGGTACTTACTGATTTTGACATTTTTGACATTTGCATGCCTTTGCTTTGGCACATAAACTGAAAAATCGTCACGAAAACTTGCTCACGCTACTTACCAATAAATAAAATAGACTCACTGTGTTGCGTAGAGAACAATCAACTGTTTTCTTTATGTCTTTGCTATGGCACGAACTAAAAATTTTATAGTAACTCGTAAACGAGTTCCACTATCTGCTTTACAAGCAGATACCATGTTACATGGATATGTCTTTGATTGGGGATTTCATAACGGTTGAACACGAGAGTTGTAAATAAATCCTTCAACTTTAAACGAATCCCGACTAATTCCAACAAAACAACGGTTTACTTATAGAAATGTTGAAAATAACTGTGGAGAGAAGCCACTACAATGAGTTGTTGTTAACAGTCGACTGTTGTCAAGTGGATGAAAATGTTTCCTATGGAGTGGAGTAAATTCTGCTATTGCTTTACGTTAAGAATATTGTAACCGGCTTATTAAAATTGTTTATAGTCCAATCAACTTAGTTTAGGAATGTAGCTAGGTACATAAGGAGGGGGGAATTGGTAGCTTGAGATGTGAACATTTATCACATAAATCAAGCGCATTCCAACGAGTGGCGAACGATTTCTGTGCGATGAAAACTGCGGAAGTTCCATTCCCCTAGCAACGAATGGGTTGTACGTAAAAAACACTGAAATTGTGACACAAATTTTGCGTCACGGAAATTTTTGGTTGACCCCCAGAGCAAAGACATATCCATGTCAAAACTCACGGAAAATTGCTCACGAAAATATTTTGATGATTTCCGCTTACAACCGAGTCGTTGCTAGGGAAATGGTACTTCGTCGTTTTTCAAATTCGTTGACCATTCGTTCGAAAGCTCTCGATTTATCCAACCATATTATGTTAACTACTGCGAAGTGCGTGGCCAACAAGCTGAGTTATGAGCAAGGTTATTCGAATAATTGTGTACACTCAGGTGATCGTTCTCAATAATTGATATTGTTCGAACATGATTGCCACCGCTTGTTAATTTCTGATGATTTCATTGAGCTGGTGTTTCGATGATTTGATTCATAGCAGGTGATCCAAATATTGCGAGAACGGTTTGATTTGTGAAGCGGTGGTTAAATAATTTTAATAGTTAATTTCTATGCTTTACACTCTAGGAAGCTGTAATTTCTTATGTAGCCTCTTATAGTAACAAAATCAGCCAAAACTGACGACATTTTGAGGTCACATTTGGAAAAAGCTACAGTGTTCAAAGGCACCTCCAAAACCATACAGAATGAGTAACGAAAACGTCTCTGATCAATATTTTCAGTAGAATATTGATCATTCTGGATGTGTTGCATTCATGAACCATCCCCCTCCTAGGTTCATGGTTGCATTGAAGAAAAAGGTTATATACATAAGTGAGTGGTAGTTGTGGGGTTAGACAACATTTCTATAGCCTTTTCAAACAATTTTTAATTGACGTATGACGTCACACTCCTACCATTTCATCATAATTTAATTTGAGTTCTTTAATATTCCTTCAGAATTACTTCTCCTAAGTAGTTGACTAGAATACAATCGAAGCCTTGATAATTTTTAATACTTCTAATAATAAAGTAGTGTAGGTGTTTTTCTTGTTAGGATTGACGATAAACAGCCAGTTTTTTTTTATTGGACCTATTGCAACGTACCTACATCCATAATAATTTTTCTCAGCTCTTTCCATGTTAGTTCGTCACACCTAGTTCCATGAACATAATATCCATCGTAACCCAATAGTATAGTATCCACACCAGCATGTAAGCCACAACCAACCAACAAATACGCAGAAACGTTGCAATATGACCAATAAAAAAACTGGCTGTTTATCGTCATTCCTAAAGCCGGTTTCACATGGAGGAGTACGAGCGTAACAACCGGAAAGACGGAAGGCTGGAAACCCCAGTGGAGGGGGCGGCAGAATGCGGCAGGGTGTTCACATGAACATGGACACACGGAATCATAACCTTCCTACTGAAACCCTCTCTGATCTGAAACCTCTACTTGCGGTTATCAACATTCCTGTCCAATAAGATTGCGCTCCGCTCGACGGAACGCGGCAACGGTATAAACATTTCTACCGCAGACCGCCCATTCCGGCAACATGGCAGCCACCATCCTCAACTGTTGTCCCAACAGCCAATCAGATTGCTTTCAATCTTTCCGTCTTCCGGACATACCGCTCCATGTGAAACCAGCTTTAGTAAGTAAGTAGGTCCCTATAAGATAGTATTTTTAATTTAGTTTATTTAATTAATTCATTTATATTTATTTATCAATAATATTTAATGATCATGATTTATTGTCCATGGCATTTGACATAACCCAAGTGGGATTATTGTTTCATGTGTTTAGATCAAAATTAATTTACACTGAAAGCAAAACAAATGGATGAAAAACCTCCATGCTCTTTTTGACTGTCAAATAGGTAAATATTTTTGTGCCCCACTCCTTTTTCAGACCACCGGCCGCCACTGACCCAGAGCAAAATGGAAACTTGGAAGAATAAAGAATCTTGCAACCAGTTCTGATGGGAGGAGCCGAACAGCCCTTGTTCAGCTATCCAATGGAAAGGTTTTGGTGAGATCTTTAAGCCAAATCTATCCATTGGAGTTGGATGACTAGCAGGTGGCCGCCGGAGTGTCGCAAATGCGAGATTTCTCTAAATTACAGTTCGGATACTTCAATATTGAAACTAAATTCAGGTGTTTCGGCAAATGTTATAAAGTAAACAACAAGTGTTGCTAATTAGAAAATATAGTTTAGCTTGAATTTTCAAAGTAAAAGGTTGTACTTTTTCTAAAGTAAAAAAGCTATTAGTTAAAACATAAAAGGGAAAGAAGATTGATCCACAATAATATTGTAGATACAATAAGGGGCACTTCCTTTCATCCCATTCATCCTCCTCATCCTGCAACTTCCCTTATCCCTAGAGCCGGCGTCGGGTAAACCTGGGCGTCCTCCCCACTTTTTTATTTTATTTGTTTATTTTTCAATTTAATGGCGTGCCCCCTCCGTCTTTGAGGGGAGGTTTCTTAAAAAAAAAAAAAAAAAAAAAAAAAAAAAAAAAGTGTGTGTGTGACAGACGAGTTCGTTGGCTAGCATTTCAGCAAAACCAGTATTTCAAAACAGTGCTGAAAAATCACTAAAAATACAACAACAAAAAAGGCTTAATATCGTAAAATTAATTTTGTTTAGATAAATATTGCTCAAACAAAAGTTAGTAATTATAAAACAGACCAATCGGAAATCGATGTATAACATTATGCTGAAAAATGTACTTAAATTCCATTAAAATGTGCTCAATAATTGGTAAAAACTGCCCAAAAAGTTGAAACTCCAAAATCCCTTTTTGATTAACAGATTATTATTTAGCACGAGTTTCGGGCCATTAAATTGGTGATTAAAATTTTCTTTTCACTCAAACTGCTCAATTTTCAAAACAATGCAACATTACAGAACGATAATTTACGAAAATTTGCTCAAACGATCATGCTGCATGATTGAAACTTTTTCAATTATCACATGTCCTACAAAGGTAATAGTTGTTTTCCTAAATTAACTCTTTTCTTCATTCAACGTAATATTATATTCGGAAAGCTTTGCGAGGACTTGTTTCAACCTATGGTCATGCTCTTCTTCATTTTTACCAAATACCAAAACGTCGTCGATCAGGTTTACGCACCCACTTATACCATCAAGAGCCTGACACATCCTTCGTCGGAATTGCTCGGGAGCACTAGTAATTCCAAATGGAAGGCGGTTATAGACAAACTGGGTAATGAAAGTGGTCAATGGTTTTGAAGCTTCCGACAACGGAACCTGCCAGATGTCCATACGGGCGTAGAGTTTTGAGAATACACGTGCACCTGTAATTTTTGAAAGAACATACTCAGTTGATGGCAATATTAACCTCTCTCTAATAACATGCTCGTTAAGTTTGGTGTAATCTGTACAAATTCTAATCGAACCGTTCTTCTTACCAACTACAACAACTGGTGCACACTATTCGGAACCTACTTAAATTTTTGAGATTATTCCACTTTTGATCATATCATCATGTGTATTGGTATCCTACGACGAGCTGTAACTGCATATGGCTCAGCATTGTGTTTCAGTTTTATTCGGTAGGGATCACCCACCATTATCCCAGGCAAATCGGTAAATATAAGTTCAAATTCAGCTTCCGCTGATGTTGCCGTAAGATAATCTACATTACAGGTGACGGAAATTAGTTTCAATGATTTAATTGCCGTCCTGCCCAGCAAAGGACTGTCTAACTCTTTAATCTTAAATAATCTTTTTTCAGTTGTCATGCTGTTCACGGTCAGACTCCATGGTAGGGTTGCAAAGATTACCGAAGTTTTCCAAGTTTAGTCATAACTGAGGGTGGGACACACGTAGCGTCTGCACCGGTGCCTATTTTGAAACTCCCATCAACATCAATCATAATGGTAAAAGTAACTATCATAATTACGGTCACGAGAACCAATGGCAGATAATTGTATGCTACCTAGGTGAACGGCGTCACCTAAATCGTCCTTAGTCCTGACAATCGACCGAAAATGGTGAATAGGGGAAATAATTGCTACAGCCCGTTTCATTTCAGGAATGTGTAGGGAAGGGTCCCCTGAACAATGGGTAATAAAGTCCCTAGCAATCCCGGTTAACTTTTCGGCGGTTGGGGTGGGGGGCCTTTTCGCGGTTTTTCGCTTATAACTCGCGAACGGTACGTCGCACGAAATTTTTGACTTTAACAACTTTGACCTCACACAATTTTCACGAATTTCAAACAGTTTCCGAGATAGGCGTCCAGAAAAGTGAAGAATTTCAAAAAACAAGTTTTGACCCCATGTTTTTTGTCACACTTTCGTTTGAATCTATATTCCATCAAGTATATTTGAAAATATGCTAATTTGTCTTCATCCAGACAATAGTTATGCATTTTTATGTTTTTCCGAGAAATTTGAAAATTATTGAGTGTTATTGTGTTGTTGGCTGTACCTTGCCTTTGACAATACCAAAACCCGTAATTATTTATATTATATCCATGTAATGCAAGATACGCACTCTGAATAATTTATTTTTGTAGGTACCTATTCAAAAAGGTTTTCACACTCATGACAGCCATTCTCATACCTATCTACTATTCAGTATCATCAAACGAACGAGTTCCTTGACATACCTACATGAATGTTAGACTTTATGTACAGTAAGTACGTATTAAATAATGTAAGAATAAGTACGAAACGGAACGCAAGAGTTCATTATGTCCTTTTGGTCCGGATTCATTCATTGGTCCGCTGCAAATTATTACACAAAGGTTTATTATTTCTGTGCTAGACAGCCCTTCAATGCAGATCATCGGTCTATAATTATTAAATCCCGTAAGTAGTGTATGATCAGATCATGGTACATCGTGCCTTCGAGGATTCACACGTTTACCGTTTCAAGACCCCCGAGACTCACAGTAAATGAGTTTAAAAACGGTCAATCGGTAAGGAAAGAATAAAGGTTCAGAAGCCCGGCTGCTGATCAGTGCGCCTCCGTACCTCGTAATTGTTCCCGAGGAGTCCCAAAGGAGCTTTAGGAGATTTAGTGGTCATATTGATCGCTCTAAGACCACCTGAGAGCAACGTCTACTTCTTCAAGCCTGGGAGGGGGAAGACAGAAAAAAAAAATTTTTCATGCCACTAACTTCTCCTGGAGCAACACTGGCCTCTATGCCACTCGTCATGAATCCGGACTTGACATTCATATAATTCAGCTGAGGGGCCTTTGAGCCTAATTTGTTTTTCAACCAACTCTTATGATGCTAAAATCTCAAATGAAGCTCCTTTTTTGGAAACAGCTGCTAAGAAAATTGAACGAATAGAAGTATTGCCAATGCAATTAAAGAACTTCAAAAAATGGAAGAGTTCAGTTTCTCAAAAGAAACTTGAGACGTCGTTAGATAGCGTATACCTTAAAAATATTGTGGCTGTTCAAGCACTTCGAGTAAACTTCTTTTTGAACTGCAAAACTAAATTTGATGAAGAGCGGAAGACACTGGACTTTCTCCTTGTAAAACACATGAAATCTCTTCCAGACCCAGATGAGTTCACACTAGATAGAAAAGATTTACTCATCGCTAGATCTCCAGCAAATCATCTACAGTTCCTCCGTCAAGATAAGCATTTTGGGAGTCTTTACCCACAACAGATGCGGAGGAGGGAAATGCAGACATTCCTGGGAGCAAAAGTTTCTATGAATAAGAATAGAAGGAGAGAATAATATACCATTTGTAGAATAAATTGTAGAAGAATGAACATTATATTTCATACAGGTACCAAAGATGAACATTTTTACCATACCATTTTTATCATACGTACTTGACGTTGTTTTGCATTGTGTCATTACGAATATTAGAACTAGATACTACATATTTTACTGCTAAGTGTATCAAGAATTTAGGATATTTAGGTGTTCGAAACAATGCTAACTTACCCTCATAATGTTTATGGTATCCAGTTAGATACTTTATTATCGCTTAGGAAAATGTGGATACGAATTCTAAGCTTAGTAAATCTAGCAAGAATAAAGGAGTAACCAAATCATATCTGCTGCCTTGCTATGAAATTATTATTTATTATGTATTTGAACCTCTTGAACAGGTTAAGGAGTATAGAAATTAGTTAAAATGATCATTCGGGTGAAAATATTTCGGTTAGACTGAGTAGAGCAGAGTCTTGAACTTGGGCATGTTGATACCTACGTTAGTACTACAATACAGATACGGTACCTAACTATGCTTAAGACGGCAGTACTGATGAATTAGAACATTCATCCATTGGAAATAATAATTGTCACATTATTAACTAGGCTAAGTAAATTTATTATTCACAACCAGTCGATAACTAAGAAACGACATCATAATAATGTAGTGGCTACAACAAACCCTACTTAAAGTTTTCATTGAAGTCTGAGTTACCTATAGTACCTCACCTTGAGTCAAGTTCTTACTGAAGTATAAGTTTTCCTTAAGCACTCTTATTCATTATGCCTTCGGGTAATTATAGAATACATCTGCAATTTAAAAAAAGAAATAAAATGCCGGTAAATTATTGGTCAGTAGGCTACACGTTGTGCGCATGGTATTGCTTGTGTACCATATAGTCAGTCCATCTGCCAACCTTTGTCAACCACTTTTGATTGGCAGACGATGATTTCCACGACCAGCACGACCTATAGCACTGTATGATGTCGTTTCATTCATGACAAATTATGTGCAAAACGTGCAAATTTTTGTACCATTTAAATGACCGCTATGGCCAAAGGCAAACGCTTTGGCATGGCAGACATCCATTTCCTTTATCAATGGGCTTGGAACCAACAAGTGCCGTCACCAAAACCTGTGACAAAATATCTACACCTTTTCGAACACGTACAGTAGGTACGTGAAAAACGAAAAAATTATTCGAGTAATAATGCCGGTAACAAACATTGAAATCTAAAGCGACCGCTCCACACGGACACATTGAAAACATGGTTGTGAAGATTTTTTGCTTTTGCGTAAACCTAGAGAAAACACCAAATGGATGCCAACCTGGACGATAAACTCAAGGGTCACGAGACCTATCTGCACGGCGTTTTATCATAAGCGGACAAATTCACCCAGCTCCAAATGAAACAAAAAAAAATAAAAATAAGGACTAGTCAAATGATGCTCCTCTATCACAATATTATGATGGTAGAAGTTTCTAATAAGTAGTTCTGTGTAGTTCTGTTTTACGAGAACCTCTGCTGTACTCATTTACGAAGTTACATTTTGTTGGGTTGGTGTGTATACTAACATCGGATTGAGAATCATGTAAGGTACACTGAACCACGATGGTTAAGTATGAATCAACTATATAATTGAATCAATCTAACTAAGTAGGTACCTACGTATATTACTTTCCAGGGACTAGGATTCGTTCATAATAATTGCATTAAGTTACCTAAAAATCAGATAAAAAGGTGGACGTTTCCTTCGAAACTTCTCTATTAAAGCAGTGTCTGGTTAGGTACTTGATTATTTTTATTTTATTTTATTTATTTTATTTTATTTTTTTATTTTTTATTATTATTATTTTTTTTTTTTTTTTTTTTTTTTTGACGAAGAGGTATTCCATAATTGTTTGTTTTTTCCATTAGACTTCTCCGAGGTTGTCAAAAATCAAAATAACTTGCCAACATATATTTTGAGTGTTTTCTTTTTAGATTTTGATCTCTTGATCCAACTGAGTATTCGATGTTTACATGAAGGGTTGATTCACGCTGGACGAGTATCCCGACTTTGGAAGCTCTTATCAGAGTAAACTCACTGAGGTTTACATTTGCGTATAAGGTGCAAATACAAGAACGGCGGTTCAACGATGAATGAGGCGAGGAAAATAATTTTTCCTAATCCATAAACCGTTCCTACGCAATTCCGGTCATTCTAGGGGAAAACGCATTTAAATCCGTCTAATTATTGTTGAAGCTGAAAGTGATACACACACCTACTCATTTATAGTGAAAGATTTTACGTTGTATATTATAGTTGTAAACTTGTCAGCTCAGTAATTCATATTTCTCTGCATTCATGTGATTTAGCTATTCAATAGATAATTAATTCCAAATTGAGGTAATGAAGAAAGTAAATGGCGGTGTGTACAATAATTGCAGGAAGGAACGTTTACATTAGTAGAATAGTGATAGCAGTGAATGGCAATCAACAGTCTCGCGAAACACTGATGAGTCGACACCGTGCGTTTCACTACCACCCTTGCCGCCAGTGATGTTAATGTATTTTCGAACCTGTTGAGACTCAGATTGACTATAAGCTACTTATCATTGAGTGTCGGAGGACTTCTCGGAGGGCACGGTGAAATCGGTTTGAAAAAGGGCGTCAACGTCGAAGTACAATCATTTCTAATTATGAAAACTTTCCATTAGGTACGAAAGATCTTAATTCAACTTCCCACCTCCTCCTCGTTACAACCCTTTATCTTTCCTCGAGGACAAGGGACAAAAATAATACCTACCGAAGTTTATGAAAGTTCCACTATTAATACATTGTTTATAAATATTCAACGATAAGAAAGCTGACATGGTAAAAGACATTATCTAACTTCAAGTTGAATTTCATGTAGTCAGAAGGGTGAAAAACGCTACAAATTATTACGCAAGGGTTTATTATTACTTCTGTGATAGATAGCCCTTCTACGCCGATCATTGCTATTATTATTAAACCCCTTATGTAATTATGACCAACATGGCAACATGGCGCATCGTGCTTCTGAGAAGGGTTCTCACTAAGGGTTTACAGATCCATGACCCCGAAAATTTACGCTTCACAGTAAAGATGTGATATAATTTTTAAAAAATGGTCGAAAGGCAAGGAAAGAATATAGGTTCAGAGCCCCCTCAGCTGATCAGTGCGCCTTCGTACCTCGTTATTGTTTCCGAAGAGTCCCAGAGGAGCTCCATCTAAATAACAGCACCTTGAGTCGAATAGGAAATTAGCATCAGAGATTCCAAAGCAGATCTGAGTAGCTCCATACTTTTCAATTGTAATACAGATCTCAAAAAGGAGCTACGTTTCAGGTTTCAGCATTATAAGTCGGTTATAAAACAAATTAGCTCAGTGTCCCCACAGCTGATCATTGAGCACTGATATTGAATTTTGTTATTACAAAGGAGCTCCATTTCAAATTGCAGATCCGTAGGTTAACAGCTCATATGTCAGTGAAATAAAATATGGTACCTCTTCTATAGATTTTTGGCGAAAGGTACGTGTAACGAAAGGTCTCCCACCACCAACTGTTCCATCTATCACCACTCCTGGAGGTGAAGTTGCTCGGGAACCCAAGCATGTTGCTGATACATTGGCTTCTTATTATGCCCAAGTGTCCAGTGATCATGCATACCTGGAGGACTTCAGGTGACATAAGGCTGAGGTTGAGATGACATCTCTCACTCAGTTTACTCTTTCTACCAATCTTTCAATTGACATACCATGCACAATGGATGAATTGGAGAGAGCAATGAAGAAGGCAAATAGGACTGCACCGGGGAAAGATACGATCCATTATGAAATCTTGATCAATCTCCCAGATGAGCAAAACCACACTCTTCTAAGGCAGTGTGATTCTATTTATGCCTCAGGTTACTATCCTTCCTTCTGGAGGGAAGCTGTCATTGTCCCTCTGGACAAAGAGGGCAGCGCTGGAATGATTGGGCAGCATTTTTGAGACCAAAAGGTAACCGTACCCATTCAAAAAGTCCATAAGGGGTGATGACCGCTGCCTCAGCTACTGGTACATGATGGAATGCTCTTGCTAGGTCAACCTTCGAAAAAATGGTCTTCCCTTCTAATTGGGAGTTAAAATCATGAAGGTCAGCTACAGTGACTGCAATTAAAGCACTATAATCCCCACAAGGACGCCAAGAACCATCCTTTGTCTGTACTAGGTGGAGGGCCCAGACACTCTGAGAAGGACGACAGATTCCCATCTCCATCATGTGCAGGAATTCCATGTGTGCTTGTGCCAATTTGTCTGTAGGAAGTCTATGAGGACGTGCTGAAATAGGTGGACCTTTGGTCACAATTACATGAGCATAGTCACCCCATTGACTTAGAAAATGCAGGGTTTCCTTTCAACAAATTAGGAAAAGTTTGCCTTAACGAAGCGAGTTTGTGACCACGATCAATCAAATGAACAGATAATGGACCACTGGTCTTTTGCAGAACCAGGTTGTGAAAAACCAGTTGTTGTGTGAATAATTTCTGTGTCAGATTTGTAGCCACAAGGTTTGATGCACCTCACTGCCTTGTCACCCCATTTTTTTTATAAGGGCACATTTTCAACAGACCAATTTCATTGGGCTGAGAAAAACCAAGCCAACCAATATCAATGGGCTGAGAAAAACGATGTTTGGAGGAAGACCGTGATCGGGAACGCTATTCTTTATTGAGGTTCACTAGGACCTCAATTTGGTTACTCAATTTCTCAATTTGAGACTTAAGGCGTGACAATCGGTCATGAGGAGCATTAGAAACGGCGCAAGTTGACTCATGACTTAATTCTGATACAGAGTTCGAGAATTAGTGGGTAGAAAATTCCAACATTTTGCCAGCCATAGTAGCCAAATTGTCTAATGTGTCACAACTAGGGGCCAAAATTGCACGAACGTTAACAGGTAAGCGTTGAAGAATCATAGTGCGAAGAAATTCGTCTTGCACCTGGGTTTCTGCAAGTGAACGAATAACTCTCAAAAACTGTGAAGGTTTGCTATCCCCAGATCAAGTGCAGTTGATAGTTTGTTAACTTTAAGCCCATCAGAAATTTCAAGTTCGCTCTGTAAACGGTTCATTAAATCATTATATAGCGTTCTGGATAGAGGTTTGAAGAGAAAAATGGAAATTAGCTCAGCAACATCGGAATCCAAACTAGCTAAAACATGGTTGAACTTTGTAGTTTCACTAGTAACAGTGGAGTTTGCGAACTGGGCATCGACTTGCATCCTCCAAATTTTAACAATTGTACGCCAGAGGGGTGGAATTTTAATGTTGCCTGAAAAGGTGCATCACCTCCTGCACCGTCGTCTCTGCCTTCAGCCATGATGTGCAATAAGTACCTAAATCAAAAAAGATACAATAAGCGTAGTAGCGAGTTGTTTGACTGGCATAAAAGGCTTTACGAGCAGAGGACCCCCAAGACTCAAATTGTAGGTACAGTCGGCAGGGAATATCGAGTAGTATGTAGGTACTGATAATATGATCTACGAACTTATAAATAAAAGGAACATGAAATTGTAGAGAAGCTAAGGCACTGTCCAATATCCCGTTTGTAACAAGGTCGAAGGGCTGGAGCTATAGGAGACCCCATGCTAGCCCCGTCCTTAATCTCATACATGAGATATTCATATTGTAAATAACCATCTTCAATGCAAATTTTCACTTGTCTGACAAAGTCAGTTTTGGAAATATTGGTGTGATTTTTACGTGAGTCCCACTTTTCTTCTGTAATTTGATACACCAAATGGAAGGAATACTTGTAAAAAGACTGACTGCATCCACAGAAGCCAGTGTGTACCCTAATGGCACTTGTTCACTTTTTAAGAAATTAAAAAAGTGGAAAGGATCTCTGGTGTTATGTTAAATGACGAAATAATTTGAAAAACATGACTTAGAAACTTAGCGTTATGGTGTGTGAGACCATTAGTGAAACTAACAACTGGTCTGAGTGGGTTATTTGGCTAATGGGTTTTAACAAGACCATATATTCTTGGGGGCACAGTACTATTATTGGTCAATTTACATTTGGAATAATAATCTATTGATTTCTTTGTATAGAGACTTTTGACAGTTTCTTAGTTTTTGCAAAGATGATGTGGGATTTCTTCACTTATCAGTTATTGGCTTGTAGGTAGAAGTACCTATTACTCAGTAGGGTTGCCATCTTATCATGATATTCAGAATCATTCAAGATCATACTACTATTAGCCTCATCAGATCTTAGGACTAGAAGGTGTGGATGGTATCTGATAGAGATCATAGTTTTCTTTAGAATTTTGTATTGATAGCTTTTTTTTATTACATTGTTTTTTCATCTTGTATTGTAAATTCAGCTTAGAACACGACTTTCAAGATCTACCAATAACACAGAAGATAGCATACCTTGAGACCGCCATTCAGGAAAGTTGTACTGATAGGGAAGACGAGGACCAGCTTAAGTTCCAGGTCACGAATATCATGTCAAATTTTGTACAAGAGAAAAAAATAATGAAATAAAAGAAGCTATCAATCCAAAATTCTGAAGAAAACTAAGATCTTCGTCAAAAACCATCCACACCTTCAAGTCCTAAAATCTGATGAGGCTAATAGTACTGAGATCATGAATAAGTCTGAATATCAAGATAAGATGACAATCCTACTGAGTGATACTTCTACCTTCAAGCCAATAACTGATAGGAGAAGAAATCCCATAGTAGGTACTTCAAATCACCCTTTAGTCCACAAGCATGCAGCTTTCCACAGTATGATCAACGGAGCACTATCCATTCCAATGAGTGATCGAAATTTATCAAAAGAAAAATTCCTTATCAAAAGCATTGCGGCTAGTAATGGCTACGGAGGTGATCTCGTTGCTAAACTATTATAAACTAATAGGTTTTCGCGGCTAGGAATATTGCGATCAAACTGGTAGAAAATTCAGGGAGAGAATAGAAGGGCATCAGGAGGATTTCAGGGGAAATAAGGGTAAGTCTACATCTGCAAAACATCTTGAGGAATCCAATCATACTAATAATTTTGATTTGACAGGTAGAAAGTTTTTAGAATTTCTTCTATTTTGTGCAAAAGGAAGTAGGTATGTTGAATGTACTTGAAAAATTCGAAATTATCAAAGGTGACTGATCTTGTAAATGTTTAAATGAGGATATCCCTCAATATATTTCACCACTGATAAGTCCATTTTTATAAAGCATGGAGTTATCCATTCAAACTGTTGAAACCAGTAGTTCTTCCCCTCCTTTTACTTCATCTGACTAGCTAAAATCCCCTTCACTTTGCTTGCACTTAATTGGTTTTATCTACCTGCAGTACCCCTTCCTTTTCTCGACCAATGAGATTCAATCTCCCTTCACCTATGACTATATACGCTGTGTCCTTTCTAATGTGTGTTCAGTTATTGTTTGTTACTGATGATGACGTAACTGTCGAAATCGATTTAACATTGTAACTCTTTATTTTTCGTGGAAATAGACAACTTTTTTTCACTAACTTCGATTTTGAAATGGGTTTCCACCACTTCTTTGTGAGTGATTTAGTTCATAATCCTCCTGATCCTCCCTCTCTTCCAAAGCCATACGCCAGTATAGTGTGTGTAAAAGTTCTCTCAGAACAGATATATAATTAATTTCAAATAAGATAAATTTTAAAATAGCTCACAGTAATAAAAAACACTTAACAGGAGATTTTTTTCAAATTTAAAATCCAAAATTCCTCCACTATTAAGAAGCTAGGGTATTTATGAAATCACCTGCCAAGACTGTCCTCGAAAATATATTGGCTAAACTAAACAATGGGTCAAAAATCGGTTTGCTCTGCATAGTTCAGACATTAATCTGAAGAACATAAATAGGTGTGAACGTAAACAGGTAGCCAAACATACCATTCTGACAAAACATAGTTTCGATTTTTAAAATAATGTACATGGGGCCCACCAAAAGAAAACAGAAGTGAAGGAAATGATTCACATTCACCAAACACCTAACACTTGCAATTTAAGAACAGATGTTGCTCAACTCAGTGGGGTTTATACAAATAATATTAGGAAATCTCAAGCATATCACCCTTCTTGAGTGTCTTTAATTTTCAATGACTAGGTACCTAACTCTCCAATTAGTCATTTTGTCCAGGAGCGCACAGCCGCGTTGAAGAACAGCCGAGTCGAATGAATAACCGCATATAAAAAAGAGGTTTTTCAAATAATATCTCAATGTAGAGTACAACCGCATCGATTAATAACTTTATATAAAATGGAAGATACTGGAGTGAAAGAACAGCGGCGTATAAACTTTCAGAAGTAGCGGAAACGAAAACTCAGTAGCGTAACTGCGATGAAGAATAACAACGTATGAAACGAGAGAGGGTTAGCGGCGTCGAAGAACAACCACGTCGAAAAGGTGGAGAAGGCTGGATACTACACAGAACTAGACAGAAGGATGCTTTGGGAAGGCAACCTGCAATGCATCTACGCTTGCATCTACGCTTCACAAGAGTTTGACGAGAGGGATTGATTTGGGGGGGGGGGGGGGGGGGGGGGGGGGCTTCATTTCAAAGGTGTAAAAAATCGAAGTATGTGACAAACGTTCGATTTTCGTGTTTATTCGCACTTTTCGCCTATTATCGCCATATATTTTGATTTCCACTTTCAGTTGATAAATATGATACCCAGTTCTTCCCCGTTCACGTAAATATCCTCTAAAGTTCACTAAAAGTACAAAAATTACGTAGAAAACTGCAAAAAAAGACAAAAAACTACAAAACTACCCCAACGCTTGTGCCTGACAAAGAAAGAAGGTTTTATAGTATCCATTTTGACGCGGCCATTTTTCGACGCCGTAACACACTTAGAGATTTCTTGGCTAATATTTTTCGCCACGGTTACGCGGCATAGAACGGCATTGAAGAGTAATGGCGTCGAAAATAGGGGCAAAGTTTCTATGTGGTTGAGCGCTCTTGTTTTTCGACACGGATATGCGCTACCATATACCTAATTCTGTATTTTATACGCCGATATCTTTCAACGCCGTTTTTCATCGTCATGAATGTTTGTATTTCACCTGTTTTCGACGCCATTACTCTTCGATGCCGTCCTACACAACCATTTTGCCCATAGTGTTAGTCTATAATTACTCTGTCAATAGTTTTAAGTATTTATTTTTATGCCTACAAGATACGCTATTATAAAGGCGGGTTTAGACGGCGCGCACCCACTCACGCACCAACCTCACATCCGACTCGACTTCAACTCGCCCGGCAATAAACACATCCTTGCCTCACTGTATAGACGACAAGCATCCACTCGGGGACCTTAGGTTAGAGACCGAGTGTCCTTTGATGCGCGACCAAAAACCGACTGGCGACGGCTCACCCCGAGTTGGCCTCACTGTGAGTGGCCTCGGGGCGAAGGAGGTGCGATGAGGAGTGTCTGGAGACGGGCTGCCAGTGACGCCGCTGGCGCGTTCTGTCGAGAGTTTTTGCAACTACCTCCTACAGCGTTCCTACCCACCTACTATCTCCGTCCGGCCGAACTCCCCCCAATTAATGCCTGGCAATGACAGTACTTTAAGTATTAGCATTGGTGACAGTTCTCTGTAGCCGAGTGGCTAATACTTCCTTCTACAGTCTAGGAGATGTCGGGTTCGAATCCATATAGGAACCATTAATTTTTTATTAATTTCAACCTGCGAAATATACTTTTAAACGTAACTACGATCTCTTTATCCAACTAATCTATATTTTAATAGAAGGATTGATCTCGAATACCCACTGTTTTTAATTTACTTTTTTTTTTTTTTTCTGTCATATCAGTACCCATACTGAATCACTGATATCCTGTAAAAAATGCAATGAATAAGACAAATTTTATAACAAAAAATTCCTGTCATGCAGCATGATCGAATGATCGAATTTTCGTTTAATTACGTTGAATTGTTTAGAAATTTTTAGCACTGCGATTGTAATCAAATTGCAAACTACCAATTCATTGTCAAAGAAAATTTATTCTAAATACTAATGTGCTCATTAAAAGAAGATTTTGGATCAGGACTGATTTAGGATATATTTTAGGATAAATTGATCTGAATGATGTGTGGTGAATTTAGTGGTCTGGATCTCAAAAATAGAGTGATATCCTAAATCAATCGTTTTGGTAAAATAGTATAGGTTAGTTGCATAAATAGATCACGGGTGGGGGGGAGGGTGGTTCCCAGAATCGCTTGAAATCGGACGGGAAGGAGTCCAGCCATAGGTACCTAATCAAGTTTCTGATTCTCAACCCCTTAACTTTCGATAGCGAATATCTGCTTCATCAGACAGATCTTTATTGTATTATTCTGCTGTTTGAAAGAGTAATAAGTAAGGTTTTTCACTAGACAAAACTTCACTACTGCCCCCAATTTTATAGAACCACAAATAATTAGTGTTAATCATACTTGGGATGTGTCAACTCTTCAATACCCAGTCCATTTCCCTCCTAGGATCATGTTTAATACCTATCTTCAAAAATTCATTATTTCACAATTTTCGCACTTTCAGAGCTCAACTTCGCAGTTTTAGTACCACAATATATATCTTAAAATACATCCTAAATCAGACCTTTTAGTAAAATATGGATTATTTGGAAAATTGATCTGAATCATGTGTATAGGAGGTTTTGGATCCTCAAAAACTCGCAACTCAAGAACGAAACATACCCTAAATCTATCCTTATAGTAAAAAGCAATTAGTTGGACAAATAGAACCAAACCTGTGGTTAGAATCGAGGGTGGAAAATCCACCAGACTCTCATGGGATTGAAAGGGGGGGGGGAGGGGGTCCAGCAGTAATTATCCTTCTAATTGATAGAAAGAGAATTTTTCAAGTGTTGTTAATTTAGTTGTTAACCTGGGGAGCAGCAGTGAAGTTTTTGCCTAGTAAAAAACTTAACTACTGCACCCTCAATTTTAAAAACCATAATTAATCATGCTAATCATACTTGGGATGTTTAAAATTATAACAGTAAAGAAGAGGGAGTTTTGAAGAGTCCAAATCATATTTTCAAAATGAGAAAGTGATGTTTTGAATGGGAGAAATATAACGTTGAAATTGGGAGGCAGTATTAAAGAACATTCTCGAGATCTACGGAAAAAACAAGAGGGTTACCATTTGAATTGTTCTTCTAACTCATTTATTACGGTTGATAAGGAGGAAGTAGGTTGTGGGACACCCTGTATTTTAAAACATTCAAGAACTTTCAAAACGCTTGACTCACTCTCTGGCCTTGCCTTCATCCCCGTGGTAGGTAGAGATAAGAGGAAGTTGCGAAAACTGTCGACAGAACGCGCTGGCGGCGTCACTGGCAGCCCGTCTCCAGACACTCCTTGTGCGATGGACCGGAAGTGAGGCTGGTGCGCGAGTGGGTGCGCGCCGTCTAAACCCTCCTTAATAAATATCGTATTAAGAAAATGTAGATAAGAGATGGAAAGTTGGATAGACACAACAACAACAACAAGTGAGGTCCATGTGATACCATAAATAGTTAGTGATAAGTTTACTGATAATAAACTAAGAATCCTACCCTCAGCTATTGTTTGTTGCCATAATTTGACAGTTTTTTTTTCCCCCTTCACATGTTGTTCATGAGCAAACTCAATGCTACAATATGATCTATAATACAGAATGAAATAGAACAATAACATCCCTCATGAATGAAAAAGAAAAAACGAGTTTAATCAAATAATCACCTACTTTGTTCGATTATATAAGATTAAGACTCTAGTGATATATCTAAGACCTCCTAGTTGATACCTATTGTATTGTTTGTAGACCTGAAGATGTCTAATAAATGAATGCCTAATAAATTGGACGGAACGTCGGCGTAAGGAAAAAACTGATTTATTGACCTACCCTCGAGAACATTTACACCTTGTTTTAAGAAGAAGTGGTCAAGAACTCTACATATTGTTATTAAATGTTAGTATGAATAATCCTACAATTAGCCTCAATAGCTGTCCCTAGAATAAGGACCCCTCCCCACCTGTCCCTGACTCACACCTGTTGCCGCCATCTAACGTTTTAGTTAGAATCTCCTTTTCAAGCTGTGCTCCGTTCGCGCGATCTTTCTCTTTTACAATATATTTTTCTCTATTAAATTGTTGATTTTATTCAAACGCCCAATATTAAATAACATGATATTAAAATTCTCGCGGATGCGGGTATGTTACTGAATTGAGCTTACTCAGGAGATTAGGATGGAGTGTGTCATTTCATTCGACTCTTGTTGCTCCATAGAGGCTGCCTGACTAATTGGAATGTCCTAGGGTGAACAGGAGAGCATTTATCCCACTCAGCTGACCAGGAAAGAGCCCATCATTCTATTCGTTTTTCGATGCCCCATAGAGGCTTCCTCTCAAATTTCAAACCCCTAGGGTGAATAAAGAGAATTTCGCTCACTGAGCTGATCAGGAAAGAGCCCACAATTTTATTAGCCCTTGATGTCCCAGAGCGTTATCCTATCAAATTTAAACAAAGTTTGGGTGAACAGGAGAGAATATTTAGCTCACCCCCCCCCCCCCCCCACCATTTTTTTCTTTCGGAAAGAAATATTGGCCTCGTTTTTATTTATTTTATTTATTTTTATATCAATATGAACTGGTAAAAGTGTGCTTGTTTCTTCAACCTCAATATAACCTTAGCAATGTTAAACTCTTCCCGTCCAGTTAATAAGGTGTTTTAATAGAGAGCACTTATGTCGTACTCGATCGGCTATTGGTTGCCCGAATGGGAGCCCGAGTGGATTAATGGAAGTGCGCACCCACCGTCTGAGTCGGGCGACAAAACGCCGATTCGGGACCTGACCCGAGGAGCCGAGTCGTACCGCCTTGCAGGTCACGTCAAGGGAAACGAGGTTTACGATTCGTTTCCCCAACTCAGCTGTATTACCTTTGTTGAGGGTAACCTCATTTCTCATCAAACAGAACAGCCACTTGGCGAGTTGATTGTTAGTACTCTTTCAAGTTTTTGAAAGTGATTAGAAGTGTTGTGCTGTAAAATTTGATTTTTGAAGTGAATTTTGTGGTAGGAGTAATCCGTCAAACGCGAACTCCATTTCCCGTGCACTAATTACACTATTCTGGTAAAGCTCCTCATAAACCTGAACTTCGTCCATAACGGACAGATCAAATGGAAAATAAATGAAAATTAAAAAACCGATATGTAATGAAAATGGCTAAATTGAACCTACGAAATTCGAACGAATTAATCTCTTGGAAAAAACGCGACGAAATGGTGGATAAAAGTGGTATAAACATTACAGTAGAAAGTGAGTGGAAATCAATTATTCCTTCAGCGTGACTTATTGGGTCTTAGCGCGAGTCATCAACGACCCACCACTCAGCAACCAACGACCCGAGGGGTTAGCAATCGTTTGCTCGCCCTAACGCCATCCCGAGTCGTCACCCGACTCGTCGCGATACATACGACATAAGAACTCTCTAATATGAATTTTTGATGTTCTGTTTTTTGAATAGAAACTGCTCGACTCAACCCACCTAAGTCGTTTTGGTATAGTTGAATTAGACATCGAAAGTTCTTTACACCTAGACCCACCCCATCAACATCTGACATAAAAAGATCGACGTATGTCGGATTTTCGTTAATTACAAAGTTGTTTACCTGAGCGACGTCGTTTGGGAAAGCCGAGTTCTCAATAAAGGGGTAAGTATAGATGATTTGAACATAGACAAAAATCATCCCTGGAACCTTCTCGTGAATTTGTGCCCCCCTCCCCCCTCCCCCTCCTCACGAATGGAATCGGTGAAGCATTATCTCACTCAGGTGATCAGGAAAGAGCTCATCATTTTATTCATTTCTCGATGATCCAGCGAGGTTCCATATCAATTTTCAAATCACCAATGTGAATTGGAGAGCATTTAGCTAAGTCAGCTGATCTGGCAGGAACCCGTCATTGCATTCGTCTCTTAATGTGGTCTCTTATATCGTTTGTGCTCCCTGTCATATTTCACATTCATGAGGTGAATATGAGAGATTTAAGCTAAGTCAGCTGATATGGTTGGAACCTGCCATTTCAATCGACTCATTGTCCTATAGAGGCTCTCTATCAAATTTCACATTCCTGGAGTGAAAAGGAAAGAATTTGGCTCTCTCATCTGATCAGGAAAGAGCCCATCATTTTATTAGTCTCTTGATGTCCCAAAGCGTCGTCCTATCAAACATCAACTCGTTTGAGGGAACAAAAGAGAACATCTAGGTACCCAAATTTCATCTACCCTATCAAATTTCTACTGCTTTATGTGAACAAGAGAGAATATATTATAGCTTTCGTTTTAGCGAATTTTCGTAAAAAATAAAGCTATTAAAATGGCTCCAAAAATTTTAATATACAAATTTTTGAAGATTTTCTTCAGGCATTTGACGAGTACTTCTCCGTTATACGATTTTCGTAATAATGTTCCTCACACAGCATGATAGCACGAGGGAATTTTCGTAAATTGTCGTATTATATGTTGCTGAATTGTTTTGAAATTCGAGCACGTTGAGTGCAAAGTATTTGTGAATTACCGATTATATGTACCTGATTATATATATATACTTTTTTTTGCACCCTGCCCCATAGGTACGTCACGTTATCAGCTCTGTTATTTCTCACTACAATTAGTTTCTGCAAGGTTTATTTACCCGTAAAGTTGTTCTCGTGTGAATTTAGTGCTACCAGTTCGTCGCAGTTATTTTAATTTTGGTGCGGCGAGACCGAATATCGTATTTTTCCCCATACTGCGGTCTGATCGTCCTGAGGGAGGTTACGGTGAGTGTCCCTACCTACTACTCTGTTCTTTTGAAAGGATATTTGAGAAATTACTTGTTACTCACCACTTGCTGCACCTTCTCTGGCTGGCTGAGGTCTCTAAGGGAGGTCTCCTTTTTCACTAAACGTAATTCCGAAAACTCACATAATACCAACTAGGTATTTTGTTTTGTTTACGAATATTATCAGGAAATTTGGGCTCTCGGCGCTATCATCCCGTGCCCATAGTGCAATCTAGTGAGCGCCCGTGAAAACAGGGATTGGCGGCGCAGTGAGTCGTGAATCATCGGCCTTGCTTCTGTGTATTGCGGGTCTAACGTCACTCTCACATACGGAGTTGCACGGATTGGCGTGGGTGAACTATCTCCCTCGGCGTTTTCATTTGCTCTGGATTTATCGGTCTATTTTTCTTAAGAATTTTTCGCTTGGACTCTCATTCAAAGGTCAAACAAGATAGATTGCGGGCATTGTTCGCGCGACCTTCACTCGCCAAAGAAGACTGCAACATGCGCAAAATGCAATTTGGGGTATCACCCATCCTGTAGAAGACTGAAATCAATAGACAATTATAAAAAATTGGGAAAGAAAGCGCGGGAGCGCTGGGTATGTGATGTGTGTAGGGTCGCTAAGCGGGTGGCACCTACGGAGGATTCGGAGGAGTCTGAGGTTTCGGAGGAGGACGAGGTTGGGGCAGCCGTGGACGAGTGTTACTGGGGGACCCGCCCTCGACGGCTGGAGCTCAAAGTCAGGGTATATCAAGAAATGATTTGGAGGACTTGTTTTTGAAATTCGAAGAGAGGATTACAAGCCGTGTCACTGAAAATATTTGATTGGAATTGGATGATCGCTTTAACCGTTTTGATGAGCGAATCAAGGCACTAGAGCATGTTCAGACATCTCAAAGCTTAGAGTTTGCAAAGCAGTTGGATGATGTGAAGGCCGATATTGCCACCCTGCGGAGTGGTGGTGACGTGAGTCATGGTCGTTTGGGTTCAGAGTTATTGTCGGGGGTTCCCTTTGAAGAAATTATTTCTGAAATGCGTGAACGCCAGAGGAGAAAGTCAAACCTTATTTTTTACGACGTAGATGAGTCACTGGGTGTCACACGTGAGGCTGGGGCTGCTGCTGACTCGGAATTTGTCCGCGGTGTTCTGACCAATTTCTCCCTAGACTACGATACTACTGTAAGCAGATTACTACGCATCGGAAAGCCTGACCAAGCAAAAGCCCGTCCATTATTGGTGTTATTCAAGGATCCTGCGGTAGCCACTAAGATCTTGATTGAAAATCGAACCGTTCAGCCTCCGAGATCCTTCAAAATATCTCAGGATCGCACTAGATTAGAGCGAGCCCATTTGAATGCTTTGCGCCGTGAACTTGAGGCTCGGAAGGCTGCCGGAGAGTCCCATATCACAATAAAGTATACTGGTGGTATCCCGAAAATCGTTCCAATTGATGTTAAACATGGAGGTGGACCCCAAGATTCACTTCAACATTCAAAAAACGGGAGGACCCCGGCCTGAAGAGGGTGCTTACAGCTATCTACCAGAATGTCCGGGGAGTAAATACAAAGTTGTCAGCTTTGCGTCACACAGTACCATCCTTATCTCATGATCTTATCTTTCTCACGGAAACATGGCTGAATGAGGATGTTGATGTTGACGAATTGTGTTTCTCTGGCTACGTATTGTACCGAATGGATCGTTCCAGCACTACGTCTCACAAGTCATCAGGTGGAGGAGTGGCTGTGGCTGTCTCGACGGATCTCGCTTCTTTTGCATGGAAGACTCAGTTCGATAATGTTGAGCACTTGTTCGTCATAATCCCAGGTTGCCGTCTTGTTGTTGGATGCGTATATTTCCCTAACTATTGCTCACCGATTTATTTTGAAAATTTCAACAGTGAAATCGAACGCATTTCCTTTACATATCCCAGTTATAACCTATTTCTAACCGGCGATTTTAACTTGACGGGCCTGCTGTGGGAGGAGTTTTCCATTTCCCCCTATGAGCTCTCAATTGCCAATGAGAAGACGCGTGTGCTCGCGGAACTGATGTGTTTGTACGGTTTGAGGCAGTGGAACCAACTAAGGAACCAGTCGGGGAATACTTTGGACCTCTGTCTGTCTGACCTCGGTGATGTGGACCTACGCGCCTGTGACCCTATACTTAAACTAGATTTACACCACCCCGCATTCGAATGTGTTTTTACCTGTTCCACCACGGAGGAGGCTGTGCATGCTCCATCAAGATTCAAGTATAATTTCTTGAGGGCTGATTATACTGCAATGAACTCGTTTTTTCAGGGCCACAGCTGGGACTTTTGTGAACAGTTGCCTTTCTCGGAGGCTGTCGATGAATTTTACTCTGTTCTGAATGAGGCAATACAAAAATATGTTCCTACAACTACTGAAAAGAATACTAGTTGGCCTAAATGGTTTAATCGCCAGATGATAAATTTGTCTAAAAAGAAGGTATTAATTCACAAGAGATATAAGTCAACCAGAGACCCTGCTGATTATTGTCTTTTTGCGGAGTTTCGGCAGAAATTTGAGCTTCTTGGCAGGCAACTGTATTTGAGCTACATCGAAGTAGTTCAATCATCAATCAAGTCAAGCATGAAGGCGTTCTGGAACCACATCAACTACAGAAGCGGTGCGTCCTCTTTGCCAGGAATAATGCATTTGGGGTCCGAGTCTGCAGACACCCCTGCCGAGATCTCAAATCTTTTTGCGAATTATTTCTGTTCAGTATATTCACACCCTACACCCCATCCAGCTGCTGCCGATTACTGTGACTTCAAATCATTCACCATTAATTATTATGTTGATGTCTCCGTTGATGCTGTGAATGGTGTATTGAGCTCTCTGGATCCTAGAAAGGGAATGGGGCCTGATGGGATCCCCCCTGGTTTGCTGAAGCAATGTGCTGGTAATCTTTCACTCCCTTTATCTATTCTGTTCTCCCGTTCTATCTCTCTTGGCGAAGTTCCGGCCTGTTGGAAGAGCTCCTTTATTACTCCTATCCCCAAGTCCAGCAATAAGTCGCAGATAAATGAGTATCGCCCAGTTTGCTCTTTGTCAGCTATACCCAAGGTCCTCGAGAGAATTATGGTCATGCAGATTGCTCCTTGTGTTCGGCCCCATCTCTCCATAAAGCAGCATGGGTTTATGGCCGGGCGATCCACATTGACCAACCTTCTGACTTACCAGCACTTCATCATGGACGCTTTCCAGGAGGGTCTTCAGGTGGATGCCATTTACACGGATTTTGTCAAGGCGTTTGATCGTGTCTCCCATCCGCTGCTGATGACAAAGTTGGAGCGTTTTGGCTTTGGCGGTTCCTTGCTGGCGTGGTTTCGCAGCTATTTATTGGATCGGACGCTGAGGGTGCGTGTGCGTGGTACTTCTTCGGTTCCTTTTGGAGCAGTGTCTGGAGTGCCGCAGGGCTCCCATCTGGGACCATTGCTGTTCCTGGTTTTTGTGGATAATATTCCCGCTCTGCTTGGGGATAGTGTGCAGTGCCTCCTTTATGCAGATGATCTTAAGATCTACTCAGTCATCAGGAACATGGACGACTGTGTTGCCTTGCAGAGATCCCTGGCTTTGCTTGAGACTTGGTGCTCCGCAAACAAAATTTACTTAAACATCGGAAAGTGCCGGGCCATGACTTTCACCCGTTGCCGAACTCCGATCCAGTTTGGTTACTCCCTTGAGGGTCAAGTTTTGCCTCGGCCCCAAACAATTTGCGACCTTGGAGTCAATTTTGACTCCCAGTTAACCTTCAACTATCATATCGAACGCATTGTTTGCGGGGCAATGAAGACCCTTGGATTCGTCAGGCGGGCCTCTCGTGAATTTACGGACACTGGTGTCTTGCTCATTCTGTTCAATTCCTTGGTGCGTCCGAGCCTTGAGTATTAATCATCAGTATGGTCCCCATATTACACCAACGGGAAGCAGGCCATCGAAAAGGTTCAGCGCCGATTTCTGCATTTTTATGCTTTTAAATCTGGTGTCCCATGGTCGGAGTTTGATGCAGCGGCTACTCTGGGCAAGTGCAGACTGTCTACGCTTGAGGATAGGAGGAGACTCTTGGATGCGATTTTTTTGTATAAGCCTGTAAATAACATGTTCGACGCTCCAGAGTTACTTGCGGTCCTCAGCTTTGCGGTTCCTTCCTATCACGCCCGGGAGTGCTGTACTTTCTATCCTCGTTCAGCGGCGACAAACTATTTGTACCATGCCCCACTGCTGCGGATGCAGAGAGGGTTGAATAGAGTGGATGTGGACGTTTTCAACTCCTGCCTCTCCTCTTTTCGCCGCGACGCAATCAAGAATTTATAAGTTCCCTAATTTAACCATACTTCTTAAGTAGTATCTTAATATATTTTCGTTTGTCTATATTTGCCCTCATTTATTGTCATTTTGTAGCTTTTAATTGTGAGTGATGTGATTGTTACCATCGTGCCTTTATCCTGTTAAATTATCTATATTTTATCTTGTTATTGGGCAGTTTTTTGAAATAATTTGAACTGTTGCATACTGTTGAATCTTAGTAATTTCTTGTGAATTGGGCATCGCCCGTGAAAATAAATAAATAAATAAATATGGTAGAAAACTAGCTCTGAATATTATTCTGGGAGTTGAAATGATTTTAGATTTTTTAAAAGCTTTTTTGTAGCAACAATTTTTGAATGTTCCAGTTCGTAGTGACAAAACTAACTTATTCTAACTAACTAGGTACCTAACTAACTTATTTTGACTGAAACACTGTTAATAATTACAAACCTTACCATTTTTAGCCATTTTAGTAACTTTAAGTGATTTTTTACCACATTTTTTGAAGTTTACCCAATTTTATGTGCGCAAAGAGTGCTGGCAAACAAACTCATCCTTTCATTCGGAAAGCTTAACTTTCGGTGCAAGAACGGTATTTTTATCTCAATCATAAGGAGAGTTATCGTCTGGAATGACATATATATGCAAAAGTGTTAAACTTTAGGATTCGTTTCAAAATGCCGAAAAACAGATGTGACGTAAGGATGGAGCAAACTCCTCATAAGTAGGTGCCAACTATCCTAAACGTGATGAACGGGCTGATTGATCAAACACAGCCAACAATAATATGTGTTGAAAATTATAAATACTCGAAGGGTCACTCCAATAGTATAAATAAGTGATTGGAGACACTTGTGTTGTTAAATATGTAACCACGTATTCTATAAGCACCTATTATTTGTACCTTTAATTAACTTCCTGACTGGAAGTGTTATATGTGTTGATGTCCAAGAGTTACAGAATGATGTGATGATAATGTATTAAGATGTAGATTAATAGGTATATGTTAATTCACTCAGCCAATCTGACGAAAATATACTGTTGCAAATTATAAAGGAACATATTATCAAATTCCTCACAGTGCGGCGTGACCAACTGATTTCAACGAAGAAATTTTTCGAAAATATGTACGTTAAAATTTTTGGAGTTCATGCAATAGCTTCATTTTCGACGCAAATTTGCTAAAACCCAAATTCAGTTGAAATTACTCAACGTTTGATAACAAGTTCGAAATCTGCATTAAATTTTTCTTCAGACTAGTCATACGACCTAAAAATACCTTTGAAATATGAAATTGATTTTATAATTTCATGAAACCTAAATATTGATTCACACTTTAGTTTGAAAAAAAAAAATCCTTATTTGGTTGTTGGAGAGTTCGGAACCCTTGATTTTCGCTTTAAACAAACAAAAAAACACGGTTTTCTCATATGATGAAAAAATCAATCTTAGCTACGGATCGAGTTAGGAAGGTGAGAGTGGTGGCATTATACTTTACAATCTAGTTTGACCCTATTTTGTCTTTACATAACGTGCCGAGCACCGTGCATATGAACGAAAAAACGTATGCCAAGTTGGGTTTGGCACATGGCTTCCTAATTTACGTATCATGAATGTATAGAGCATTGAAAAGTATTAATTGATCTTGAAAATTCCGTAGCGGAAAAGAGTAAATCAAAAAGTAGCGTGAAACGTCATTGTTGGTCAATTAAGAAACACACAAAAAAACATGCTCAATGTGATTTAAGTTTGCGCATGCGCAGAATGACCTGATGAGTTAAAAACAATGAAATACACCTCACCTCCGCATTCACTGGCAATATCACCAAAATTGGATGAAAAACGTGGAAATTAAGGTCGTTACAAGGATTTCACATAGACGCATGCGCAGTAAGTATTACTGATACAATTATGTTGAAATTGATATGGGATGATTAAACCGTCATCCCCCAACTATTATCCGAATTTGAGCGAGATCGGACGAGTAGGGCGTGAAAAAATGACACCTGATAGAATTTGCTTTTGCACATGCGCAGAGTGGATTATTGATAGGAAATCGTCTACACCCTAGCCCTCAGATTTCCTGAAATTCCATCCAAATCGGATAAAAACTGTGGAAATTAAGGTCGTTAGAAGGATGTCACATTTGCGCAAGCGTGTAATCATGTTGAAATTTATATGGACAGACATTACACTGAATTTGTTCAGAATGGTTTCAGTATTTTTATTCAGCGATTGGAAATTTTTATTTTGGAAACCAACATTTTTTTCACCCGAAAAAGAAAACAATACCTAATTCTGCTAGGTACCTATGGGTAGACTCGGAAGAAAAATTAGTTCGCGATTTATTACTAGGACCGTCAGTTCAATACGAGAGTATGTGTACTTGCGTGCGCGCAACAAACTTAATTTTTGTAGTTTCCATCAGATTTTGATGACATTGTCGGAGACTGTGCGCTTTATACTGTAGCTGGGTACGTAAATAAATACTCCACGATTAAAAAATATCAGAAGCTCCAGTTGCTCCAGTTATAAATAAATGGTATATCTAAAATAAATAAAATTGGTTCAAAGTTTACGAGCTACAAGTAAATTTTTCGCATCCTAATTCACTAGAGTTAACTTACAACTGGTGAAATAAACCACCCTCAAACATCATATCTCATTTGGGGAGTCCATATTTGTACATATCACATGAATAAACAAACTGTTGAACAAAGACTTTCCATTTTAGGAGCCCAATCGAGAGATTTGTTTAGTTCTTCCAGCAGGATAGGCATTCTTCATAAACTTATCCACCTGGACAATTTCTTCAAACTAATATTTTTGTGTTTTATATAGAAGATATTAATTTATGATTAAATAACACAAAACCTATAAATCATTACACAAAGGTTTATTATTTCTCTATAAGATAGGTAGTTTTCTGCTTTTCTGGCAGATTTATGGTACATTGATAGATTAATCACTAAACGGAGCCTATGGTGGTCAGTATATTATTATTCCATAACATTCAACATAATTAAACCGCAAAATTCATGTATAAGGTCCAGATGATTGGTTGTAGAAACGTTGTGAAGGAGTTGTCACGTACACTTGGAGTACTGATATCGATGTAACGTATCTCGCTCTATTCAAAATGTCTTTATTTTCTACATTGTATTTATGTGAACATTAAAAGGATATTTTGAACACAATCAGTCTTCTGTATCAGACGGTAAGCTTTTTATAAAACCAGTCTCCATACGATTCTGATGCGACTGGTAGGAAGTAGTGCTAATGGATGTGTCTAGAGATTCCATAAAATTATGACCAACATTCTTTCCCACGGTGTTTCCCTGGAAGTTCGCATAATTCCTGGATATGTGTTTCAAAATCGTGACGAAAAAGAATCAGATCATTCAGAATGCATAGGGCTCTGGGTGATCCTAGTCGCCTAATTAGACTCATAGATAGGCTGGTCAGAGTCCTCATTCAAGCCAGCATTTTTCATACCCTCTACCACATGTTGAAGAAGATCTTGTCAAGATGGGTAAATCCAGATATTTTACAACCTTGGACCTTAAATCAGGAATGTTGTGACAATATGTTATCCACTAAAATATCAACACTGGAAATTTGAGGAAGATGCCTACATGATGGATTCTTCATACTTACTGATCTAGGGTATGTTTCCCTACCAAGTTGATAAAGTATGATTTAGTATTATCATGGTGAAACTGTACTTACTTCCATAATTATCAAGATTGGGGATTATTTTGAATCATGTGGTTGAATCATTGTACCATTGTTATTATAGTTATAAGATTACCTATCGTTCTTCATAATAGTATTAATTGATCTAGAAAGGAAACTCATCACAATAAACGACCATTCTGCCTGAGCCTGAGGTTGCGAAATCTGTTGAAATGCATTATGACAGATGTCGATTCTATTGGTCCTATAGGTTACACACTATTATCCTCCTTCATAATTGATTGGTTCAGAAGCCGCCACTTGGATATAATGCACCGTAAATGACATCTCAACCGCCTGAAATGAGTACACTTCATTAGATACTTATATAAAAAGTTACCTATAAATAGGGAGGTACATACGAAAAGATGATAATATGGATAGTGTAATGAACAAGCCAGTATTGACAATATTTTGTTTACTACTTGACCAAAATATCCAAACATTCGGCGTTGTTGTCTTTTTCGTTCAAATATTGTTTCAAACCCGAAAAACAAGGGTCGGGCACAAAGGTATTTACCAACTAGCTAGAAGTGTAATGTGTCCCGTTACGCTCCTGTTCCTCGCAGACGTTAAGAGCACATGGCGTGCTGGGCGGTAGTTTACATCCTAATCCTGACTTCTCTGGGCACTAAGAGAAAGCTTGAGGTGTCCCATTGGCTGAACTCGAAAACCAAACGGTTGGCTAGAAACCCAATTCCTGAGAAAGAAGATAATGATAAGTAAATCCCGTAAACAGTTCTTCTTCGCTTGTTTTTGCTCAGACGAAAAATATCGTGTCAAGTTTGGAAAGCAGTAGGTACTGTATCTTCCTCATTTATCGCTACATGTACTAATAAAATCCTTGTAGATAATATTGTGCACTTAGTTTGAACTAATTAGTTTTTTTTATCCAACCGTGATGCAGTTTATTAGTCTCCATATTTTAGCAGCTTTCATCATCACAAATCCTGAACATTTTTTAAAAATCGGCTGGCTAGTTACGACCTTTTGCCTATTATACCTACATAATTTGACGGGTGCCGGTTCAATACGCGCCCCACAGAGCCCGAGCGCCCCACGCTCAAACTGTGTGCGCCCCACAGTAGCCTCACTATCTACATCAACGTGATTTCCATTCCTATAGGAGTGATCAGTTATCTTCCGAATTCAACCAGTCCGCTATGCTGCTCCGTGACTTTTACGAACATAGAGAAGCGTAATAGACATACCCTTGTCCCCATAATTGTACGCGAATGTAAGGTGGGTTCCGTTATACATTCAGACAAATGGGCGGCTTACAAAAATTTTCCACTGTCAACCACTAGCAAAACTAGTCAACCCTTCATCAGGAGCCCACACACAGAGCATCGAACGATCCTGGCTCGACGCAAAAATTAATATTTTAAAGAAAAAGAGAGGGACGATGCGGGAGCTGTTCCAGTCTCACCTCGACATGTTTTGCTGGCGGTAATTGATAAAAGATGATCCAGATCTATTCTTGGCTTTCCTGAAGGACGTGAAGGAGGTGTATCGGTCCTAATCCCGTTCCACAAATCGACGAAGCAGCTTCTGATTATTTTGACATCTAGGTAAGCCCCATGCACATTTTCCTTTTTTTCCAATTTTGTGGGGCGCGTATTGAACCAGAAACACAATGTGGGGCGCGTACTGAACCAGAAACACAACTGTGGGGCGCGTATTGAACCATTTGATATTCGTGCCATGAGGCGCCATTTGATATTCGTGCATGAACCACATCAACCGCAATTCAAATAATCCACTACCTGAAAAATTATTATTATTAGCCCGATCTTCAACTTCATCACTAGAATTAGGGATGTAACAGGACTTTAACTGAACGTGAGAATACATAAATGCTTTTAAAAAGTCACTTTTGCGCATGCACACATGCCGCAATCGATCTGAAAGTTATAAACTTAAAGGGAACTTTCAACTGTCTAATCCCTACACCAAATTCTTAAAAAATGGTACAAAAAACCTAGAGTTACCTAGTGAAGTTTCATATGGTAGGCTCAAGAATTCAGTTGTAATAATAATGAAAGCCCTCGATTGTATCGACTCGAACTAGGTCACTGAAGGTGCCTTAAAACCCTATGGAAAATACTACTAAGTTTGTATCCTAACAGGTTTCACCACACCTGAGTTGGATCTGTACCTGTTAGAATAAGTCATCTGTTATCCATAAGCCATCCAAGTGGCTTACTCCGTGTCGAGCGCACTCTGGGGAAAATCATCAAGAGTGCAACACAACCCTGTTATGAGACAATACAAGTTTATTACCAAAAGCAACAATTCAAATACGGAACGAGATGCATGCAAAATGAAAGGAAATACTTCTTGGTAGCGCCACAAAATACTATTAGAAATTATAGATATTAGGTAAATATAGGACCCATCAGGTGTAACTTGACTAATACAGGAAAATTGGAACTCGTACTGCCGAGGTGCTGATTACTCATAAATCTGAAACAACTGCTACAAAAAGCACCCACTCTTGCTGACATATGCACCTACTCTTTAATACTTAACCAGAACGTAACAATAACAACGTGCCTAGTACAAATAAATTCTTGTTAGTATTTCTTATATTAGTATACCTACTATTTCCTCATTTTCTCTCCAATGGAACTGCTTGCAACAAACTACTTTAGTTCATTCCACTCCCAACTCGCCATAAACTAGATACCAATTAGCAATGTAATTTTGAGTTTTGAATATATTATCAGCCCACGTTGAACAACGTTTGATTTAATAAAAAATGATTTATTGAAGAAAAAAATTACAAAAAAATCAAGCAATTTATATTTTTTCCAGTTTTTGCGAGTCTAGATTGCTGTTCAGGCGGTGCCTACCTTGGCCTGCAGCCACTGATTCCTTGTACGCCATTGCCAGGTTCATCAAGTCATCAGGTCTTCACTCACGAATTCAGAATCTGTGAATCTGTGGGCAAACAAGACCAAACACATTATATATATATATATATATATATATATTGTGGTGAGTTTCTGACTAGTCAAATATGAGAACTTGAGGTTGAGAATTGACCAAGCTAGTCTTTGTGTAGAGTTGTTTATTTTCCTACGACGTTTCGGTCCTGGAGCAGGACCCTATTCATGTAGATAGTTTACAACTAGTAAACTTAATAGTTTTTTGTATAGGTAAACTATCTACATGAATAGGGTTCTGCTCCAGGACCGAAACGTTGTAGGAAAATAAACAACTCTACACAAAGACTAGCTTGGTCAATTCTCAACCTCAAGTTTATATATATATATATATATATATATATATATATATATATATATATATATATATATATATATATATACACATAATTTTTTTTATTGAAATAGTTACTGCACTCTTAAACAAAAATTAAATTAAATAAAAAACGCGAGATCAGTAATATAACTGAAGAAACAAGCAGGCAATCGGAAACAGAAAAAAAACCACTAAGTACAACACCCGATAGAAGAACCAGAAATTATCAAAGACCAATTCATCCCGATAGAATTTCAAACGGGTTATCATCAACAAAAAGGCCCGAAGGACTTTTTCTCCTTAACATTTTCTAAGTTACTTATATGACTCCCGGTAGAATAACAAATGGGTAATGGGTAAAACAGTACATTTTTGAAATGTGACTATTTAATGTGCTCAAATAGTGTTTCCAACAAAACCATCTCTTCTTTGGGAAAGCTTGGTTTTTTAGCGCAAGAACGGAATTTTTATCTAAATCCTAAGGAGAGTTATCATCTGGAATGTCGCACACATACCTATATATATATATATATATATATATGACAAAGCGCAACCTTTCGGAATCGTCGCAGAACACCAGCTTGCAAAGAAAGATTTTGAAAATTTTCATTTAAAATTTTTTCGAGCCCAAAAAAAGCGAAAGGTTCAAATCCCACACACAAATGTGTGAGCAAACAACAAATTTGCTCAGAATATAACAAAACATATTGGTAAGTAATTGGAAGGGGGTGAATGGGGAGGGGTTATAGTAATTAATCATGATGTTTTAACTATTCTCGTCAGATTTTTGTATTAATTTGTTTTGTTATTAGGGCTAGTTTGGAAAATATGTCAGGAGTTTCAAATTTCATGCAGAATGTTAATAATGGAAATTTTACTGTCGGTGGAGGGGGTTAATGTGGTGAAGGGTAAAGAAGTCATATATTCTTGTTTTTTTTTTTTTTTTCTTATTTTAACACTCATTAAAATTATTTCAAATACCTACATTCATAGGGACGTCCCTGTGATGCAACTTAATTTCGGTGAGAGGTAAAATAAGAGAAAGAACAAAAATAGGTATGACTTATCGGAATTACTCTTCACCCCATTCGTAAAAAATAAAGCTATTGCAATGGCTCCAAAAAAAAATTAAAATTAAAAATGTTGAAATCTTTCATTGCCATCTGGTGTTTTGAAACGATTTCTGAAGTTCGCACTTTTTCAAATATATTTCGGGAAAATACCTACAATTTGACTATCTGCGTATCTACTTAGAATATTTTCATGTCTAATAACATTATCTGGATTTTGTAAATCGGTATCAATATTTTCAACTTCTGGCCTGAATAGTTCATTTTCTGGATTGCCTGAAATTTATCCTTGGATTTGACTAGGGTTGGATTCAGTGGCTGTAATCGATTCAATTCTAGAGTCTACAATCGGTAATTTACATGGTGTTTACATGGTTGTTCTAAAAATGTGTCCCCTGAAGTTTTTGAAGGATTTTCTACGATTTCATCCATACATTCATTTTGTAAATCTACAGATTTACATAGGGATTTGATATAGGGTCAGCTAAATTTCGTTTTGAATTTTTCGATAGTTTAGAATATATTTTTTTTAACTTTTGACTCACAAGTTTTGATTTATCAAATAGTTTATTTTCCACAGATTGGTCAATTTTTGAAAATTCATAAATAACCATCTAGCATGACTTTTACGGTCATCCTACAGACAGAATACCCCTTCCAAGTAAAATCTGCTTCTTTAATATTTCTTCAGGAACTATAAAGAAAACAATGGGAATTTCAATGTTTTGTATGGTTACTATTGTAGCAATAGAATCATCAACAGGTATACGTTGATTTCCAATACCGATTATTGTGATGAGAGTATACAATTTTTGACCACTAGAATTATGAAGTAAATTTTGCGACAACAATGAAATACCAGGTCCTGAATTAAAAAGAAAATGAAATGATTTACCTTGGTTGTTATTCGCAATGAGGATTCGCCTCACATACCTGCACACGGCGTTGTGGCCTGTCTCTGGGGGAGGCGATGGGAGCGATACCCCTTATGCGGTTCTCATTGGACTCTTTTGACGCTGAAGATGGAGATGGATTCTTTCTTTACGCCGCTGTCAGGATTATTCCAACATCGAGACCAGGTGTGTCCCGCTTTGAAGCATCCCTCGCAGTGCCTGAAACTTGAGGATTGTTGACGCTGCGGTGATGGTTGTTGTCGTGGTTGTTCGATGGCTGGAAACGATCTCTTGTCGTGAACTCGACTTGTAGTCTTGAAGTCGCCCTTGAATTTCTTTTGAGCTGGTATTCCCTGGTGCTGATCTTGAGCCGCTCTTTTTATTGTTGGAAATTGTTGTTATTGGTGGTCTCAGGGTTTGGCCCTAATCTTTGAGGCCTTTATTGTCCGTATTTCCTAAATCAGTCCGACTTAAGTCAACGTTTCTTTTTTGAAGGCCCATGTTCGGAGAGTTTCGTAATGTTGAGTGCACCCATGAAGATTAAACCACACTCGTCGGTACGGCGACGAAATACCGCACCCGTCCTAGAATAAGGGTACAACTCAAAAATCGCGATTTTTGAGTTAGTTGTGGTTCTGAGAAGTAGAAACGGTCTAGTTTGTCTGTAGAAGGTGGGGATGTGTGTAGGGCACTCTAATTCCGCTAGAGAGTGCGTGTGTCTTTCTTCTATGGACGGAGTAACCAATTCACGTCCTCGGAAGAAAGACACAACTCAAATGAGTTCAAATAGTCTGTGTTTCGTTTTGAGTTGTTTCCTTTTTGTGTGGACAATTTTAACTTGTGTCTTTCTTTTCTGAACATTTTGGATCCTGACTGGTGAGATTTCAGTGTTTGAGTTGGAACAACTCAAAAATTCTTAAAAAATCAACAAAACCGTTCCCCCCACTCCCTTCCCACTGTCAAAAAAACTATTTATTCACCATGGGGCGTTAGAGTAATAATGTAGGAAACAAGTTTCGCAAAGATAAATTAAGTTCATCGTGTTCCAAAGAACGGGTAGCCAATGGTGTGGAAGAAAACTTTGAATGCGATTTGCCGAAAATGACAATTTTTGAGTTGTACCCTTATTCTAGGATGGGTGCGATACATCAGTTTCTCAATATCCATGTCTTTATGATGAGCTGTCGTGGCCCGATAAAGCACTGCTACAGGGATCTCGACACGAGCGAACTTGGTTAGAAATTTTTGTTTGAATATTTCCCATGTGAGGGAACTGATGCCCACATCTGAAAGCCAATACTTCGCAACTCTTTTCATTGCATGTGTGATAGCGATGAGTAACTTTGAACGAGTTGGATGCTCCTCTTCCATCGTGATTTCAGCCATTTCAATCCATGAACGGGCATTGTTTTCAGCTGGGTCGAATGGGGAAAATTCAAGTTTAGATCAAATCGTTATTGGGAGAATAACGATATTCGGTTGTTGCTCTGGCAGTCGATTGAGCAAATTCAATAAATGTCCAATAAGATTCTGAGTAGGTTGAGTTGAAGCTGGAGGAACTTGATGAGGATCGTCTTCCGTCCTTACATCACCGACTTTATCATGTGATGACCCATAATCATCTTCAATTATTTCTGCTGGAATGTGTTGTTCCTCTTGATCAAACATGACGAAAGCAAGGAGGTTCCCCATGTTGAAACTTGATGAAAAATGAGTCACTAAACAATTAAGTACATCGAATCACTTTCTCTTATTCACTTGACACTTGCACTATATTGAGTTACTTTCTCATATTCACTTAATTTTGTACAGTAATATCAGGTACCTAGTGAGTGAATTCTAATCCCACTTCTGATTTTAGAAGTGAAATTTATTATAAATAAAGACAGATACAGCTTGATTTTCCAGTCTGGTCCAGCGAAAAAGAAATATTTTTTTCAAAAATTTCTGTTTATTCGCGAAAAAAACAGTTTTTACTCTTTGCAAACATTGATTTCAACTCCAAATATAACAAAGCTATAAACTTTATTTTTGTGAATATGAAACAACTCAAATTTTTTGGTGAAAATAAAAAAATTCAAATTTTGAAAATCACTCTGTGTGTTTTTGTAGCAAATTAAAATCTGAATCAAAAATTAGACGATGAAAATTTGTCATTTTTGCGTTCTGTGACGAGTTGGAGGGGGAAATGACGGAGACGAATTTTTAAAAAAATTCAAATCAATATTCTCGGTTAGGAACTGAGAACACATAAATTTTTCGCCCTTTGTAAAAAAGTATCTAGTAACATGAAGATATAGAAGTTTTTCGCTTAGGAATCAATTTGAATTTTTTCAAAAAAAATTGGAAAATAAGGAATTTGGCGGACGCGGTTATATACAAAATTGAATTTTAAATCCAAAGTTACTCGAAGATATTTTCGTTTGAAGCAATCGGTACGGAGCTGAGTATAACGAAATTTGCTACGGTCAGAGAAACTGCAGTTTTTCACAAATACGAAGTAGGTATTGTTATGTACAGCTTAATTTTCCAGTCGGGTCCAATGAAAAAAAAATTTTTCCTCGAAAATTCCTGTTTATTCGAGAAATTAAGTTTTTACTGTTTGCAAAAATTGAAGTTTTTTTTTTTTTTTTTTTTTTTTTTTTTTGTAAATATGAAACCACTCAAATTCGGTGAAAAAGAAATCAATTTTCGAAAATCGCTGCGTGGGTTTTTCTAGCACATTAAAATCTGAATCGAAAATAAGTTGTTGAAAATTTGTTATTTTCGCGTTCTGAGACGAGTTAGAGGGGGGAAATGACGGGGCTGAATTTAAACAAAAATGTAATTTAATTTGCCGGATTAGGAAATGGAAGAAAATAAATTTTTCGCCATATGTAGAAAGTCGTAACATGAATAATATTGAAGATATACAATTTTTTCGCTTAGGAACCAATTGGAATGTAAAAAAAAATTGGATAGTAAGAAATTTGGTGGGTACATCTATCTATACTATTTATAAGAATGAAACTGTCTGTTTGTTTGTCTGTCGTGTCTATGCACGCCCAAACGGCTGAGTGGGGGGAGTCTACGAGTGGGGGGATCTTCTTGGGATTTTCCGAAAGAGGGCATAAGCGAAATTAAAATTTTCTAATCCCATCCGAACCATGGGCCGTGGGGCGGGATTGGGGTTGAAGTAACAGTTAATGTGCGCTTTTTCCACTTCCCCGCTTCCTCTACCCCTCTAAACGGCCGTAGAAAATTCCGGGAAAATACCGGTTTCGTAGGTTTATCTACGACGAAGACGACGGCGCGATCAGATCGCGAAAAAACTATCAGGAAATGCGTTAAAAAAATGCAAGAGTACGGACCCGTTTTCTCGAAAAGTCCGATGAAAAACTTGGTTTTTTCCGATTAAAATATACCCCATAAAGGTACGTTTTTCGGGACGGTTTTCGCCGGCGAAATACAGGTTTGGGTCCGCCGAATCCGAAATCGGATATCGAAAAAGTGACGGGAAGTTGGTCAAAATTCGAGGGGAAGGGAGGCGAAGCGATTAAAATGACTAGTTAATCGAGCCCGCCGCCGTTTCACAATGTTGCGAGCAGGCCAACGCACGCGCGCGTTGAAGGATTCGAACTTTTCCGTTCAACATTTCAACAGAATAAATACGGGTTTTTTCCTACACATATACAGCAATATCTTGCGAGCAAAGCGAGGAACATCCCCAAATAAACTTTTTTGTGGTTCCACGTAGTTTTATAAGATTTATTTTGTTTGTAAGAATTTCCAACAGAAAAAAAAGTCTGCCAAGTTACTTGGGCAGTATAACCAGGGGCGGCCCGTGAGGGGGGGTATCGGGACATTGCCCCAGTACATTTGGGAAAAAAGTAACAAACTGGAATGAAGACTTTACAAACAGCTCCATGCTGTGGCTCCAAGGTGGATGCTAGAAGTAATAGGTTTACGCTCCATCCAAGGAGGTTTAAGATCCATCTACCAGCGAAAAAGTACGTAGATTGCGATGATATCACTCTATCAAGACGGAAATTTCGTCGATTCAGGTTAGACTTTGAAGGGAAAAAAAGGGAAATAAAGGGCAAGAAACGGGAAATACGGGGCAAGGAACGGGAAAAAGAGGTCATAACGGGATATTTCTCATGATTTTGGGGGGCTCTGCCCCAAACAGGGTTTCCAACTTTTCTAAAGACCGTAGAATGAAATTTACGTTATGAGTGGCTTCCACTAGAGGAGTTTCGGTTTATTCCATTAGCAACACTGATTCCTTCTCGTCACTCCATGCTGAGTTCCCTGTTGGGTATGTTCGTGGTAATGTTTTGTTATCTCTGCAAGTAATATGTGATGTTTCTTTAAGTTCGTCCAGTTGACGGTTGTTCCAAGAATTTACTCTAAAGTAAAGTCCGTATTATAGTGTTGTGTTAAGTGCCTATTTTTATTCAGTCCTAAGTTGTTGAATACATCTTTTGTAATAAAGTTCTTTGTATTGTCGGTCGAGTTGGAGTGCGTTGTTCTATGTGTAGGCCTAGCGGCCTACGCCCGAACTTCGGGAGCGGGCGGCCGGAAGGGGCAGTAGAGCCTAGCGCCGCCGACGGGTCGGCGCCTCACTACGCCGGTGGATCCCCCCCCAGCGGTTCCGCATAAAAGCGCCGCGGAGCGCTGTCGCCGCATCCAGTCTGAAGCTGACCTTGTTCAGAGTAAGAAGTAACCAGTTGAGTTAAAGTGATAGCGTATCAAACCCGTGACGTGTCCGTACCAATCGTGTACCCAATTCAGTATTTGATTGTATGTACCATCCCTGCCGTACCTAAATTCGTGACAACCCGCAACAGTGCAAGATTTTAAGGACTCTTGGACATCCCCTGAAGAACCCCAGTAGCAGAAATCGCAACGGTACTGTACCGTCAATCATTGTCTTTGTCACTATAATTTGAATGATTCAGGGTCTTCAACCCCTTTCGTTTGCTTGGAGTTTTTCCAGCCCTTCAGGCACACTTGTAGGTATATTGATCCGTACCTCAGACTAAATCCACTCGAAGTTCTATGCTACTTATGTTTTCTTATGCTTTAGTCGTAACCTTGATTTAATATTATTCCCATATCTTTTGCTAACGAATGAGTGTGGTATTAACCACCTTATATCCCGTTTTGAACTTCCATTGATAGATTACTTAGATATTTTAGTTGTTATATGTTGCTACTCATTATTCTTGTATTTCAACTTTTACTTGTGTTTATTTTCGGTTCATTATATTGTCTATGTGAGTACATGGTGTTGAGTCTGATTATACCTGCATTTCCTGGTTCTGAGGTTTTATATCTGGCTAGCTACCCTTAATCAGGTCTAAATCTTTCTCTTGAGTTCTAAAGAACATCTGTCATTGAGTTAATTTCACGCTTAAACTGATCTGTGGTCAGGTTTTCCTTTTATCGCCCTAGTAGGAGCTTACAAATGTGTAGAGCTACATAACCGTAGCTCCGTCGGTAGTTACGAATGATAGTTACAAAAATAAATTTTGGCATCCCTTGTGGGGAATGAAGAAAAATCAACAATCACTTTGAATAGAATTCACACCTAAGGACGACTTTCATCGACGGATTTATGTAAGTTGAAGTTTAGTCAGGTACTGATTTTGACATTTTTGACATTTTCATGTCTTTGCTTTGGCACATTAACTGAAAAATCGTCACGAAAACTTGCTCACGCGATACCAATAAATAAAATAGACTCACTGTATTGGGTAGAGAACAATCAACTAGTTTCTTTATGTCTTTGCTGTGGCACATAAACTAAAAAAAGTCACGGAAAATTGCTCACAAAAATATTTTGATGATTTCCGCTTACAACCGAGTCGTTGCTAGGGAAATGGTACTTCGTCGTTTTTCAACCCACAAAATTCGTCGACCATTCGTTCGAAAGCTCTCGATTTATCCAACCATATTATGTTAACTACTGCGAAGTGCGTGGCCAACAAGCTGAGTTATGAGCAAGGTTTTTGAATAATTGTGTACTCTCAATAATTGATAATGTGAACATGATTGCCACCGCTTGTTAATTTCTGATGATTTCATTGAGCTGGTGCTTCGATGATTTGATTCATAGCAGGTGATCCAAATATTGCGAGAACGGTTTGATTTGTGAAGCGGTGGTTAAATCATTTTAATAGTTAATTTCTATGCTTTACACTCTAGGAAGCTGTGATTTCTTATGTAGCCTCTTTAGGACATTTACTTGACGATGCCCAGGGTTCGGATTAGATGAGTGGCTCTTGAAGCTAATTTCTATGTTTTACACTCTAGGAAGCTGTTGAGTTGATGATTCGAATTGAAGCCTTGATAATTTTTAGTACTTTTAATAATAATATAGTCCATTCTAAAATTTTTAGATACTTAGTAAGTAGGTACCTATAAGATATTATTTTTAATTTAATTTATTTATCTAATTAATTTATATTTAGTTTATCAATAATATTTAATGATAATGATTGATTATTATTTAGTAGCCATATACTTTCATAGCAGTTGCCCAAGGCATGACATGACCCAAGTGGGATTTATGTATCATGTGTTTAGGTCAAACTTAATTCACACTGAAAACAAAACTAATGGAAGAAAAACCTCAATGCTCTTCTTCACTGTCAAATAGGTAAATAATTTTGTGCCCCACTCCTTTTGCAGACCACCGGCCGCCACTGAGTATAACTTCCTCAAGCGAGCGGAGCGAGCAACATCCCCTACGGACGTTGAACCTACCCTTAGGGATCTTCCATTTGCGAGCGAAGCGAACAACATCCCCTACATGTTTCTATTGTAATACATCGCATGGATAAACCCCCACCTTGCGAGCGAAGCGAGCAACTTAATGGGGGGTACAGGGTTTTTCCTACACATATACAGCCGTACCGAGCGAGCGAAGCGAGCAACATCCCCTACACACGTCATTATATTGTCTATGTGAGTACATGGTGTTGAGTCTGATTATACCTGCATTTCCTGGTTCTGAGGTTTTATATCTGGCTAGCTACCCTTAATCAGGTCTAAATCTTTCTCTTGAGTTCTAAAGAACATCTGTCATTGAGTTAATTTCACGCTTAAACTGATCTGTGGTCAGGTTTTCCTTTTATCGCCCTAGTAGGAGCTTACAAAATTGGTGGCAGCGGTGGGATTACCTTGTTGGTTCGCCGCAAACTTATCCATTCCTCAAATTCAATCCTCAGACACAGGGATGCGGGTGTGATAGCATGATCTTTAGTGATTATAAACCTAGTTATTATTACGAAATACCGCATACTCGCATGGAAATAACCATTTCTTGGGAGCGTCACAATTGAGATACATCTGTATCGATACTGTGGCGTACCCATAATCGATACAACCATTCGAATTTGAGACTCACACCCTTACCTTGCTGGAACATTGTCACGGTCTAGATACATCTGTATCGATACTGTGGCGTACCCATAATCGATACAACCATTCGAATTTGAGACTTATATCCTTACCTTGCTTGAACAGTGTCACGGTCTAGATACATCTGTATCGATACTGTGGCGTGCCCATAATCGATACAACCATTCGAATTTGAGACTCATACCTTTACCTTGCTAGAACATTGTCACGGTCTAGATACATCTGTATCGATACTGTGGCGTACCCATAATCGATACAACCATTCGAATTTGAGACTCATACCCTTACCTTGCTTGAACAGTGTCACGGTCTAGATACATCTGTATCGATACTGTGGCGTACCCATAATCGATACAACCATTCGAATTTGAGACTCATACCCTTACCTTGCTTGAACAGTGTCACGATCTAGATACATCTGTATCGATACCGTGTCGTACCCGAAATCGATACTAGTAATCGAAATTCCTATACTTACCTTGCGTTAAACGAATGTCACGATTCAGATACACTTGTATCGACACCGTATTGTAATCATAGATGCTACGACCCCAGTCGAAAGATAGCATAATTGCTTTGTTGTTAGTAACGTCACGACTCCATTACTCCTGTATCGATACCATATTGTCTCAAAAATCGATACCAGCTCAATCTATCAGCATTGTCTGTTTTTGTTTTGTTGACTTGACACAGTATCGATACCGCATCGTATCGATAGCCAATGCTAGCGGTCACAATTAAAATTTTGCTGTTTGATGTTATGTTCTAATATTCAGTTGTTTTTATCCAAATTTTTTCAATTTTGATACCACTTGTTCTTACCTCCATGATATAGTATGGTTAAATGGCATGTTTTGTGTATTAATGTTGTGACTATTGACCAATAACCGCCCGAGAACCCCGATTTCACCCGCATTTCACTGATAAGCATACCAGACCCCAAAATTTCGCCCATTGTTATTAGCCATACCCTGTGAATCATGACGACCGACGCAGTAACCGAGATGATGGGGGAACTGCGCGATCTTTTGCATTCCTTCAATGAAATGTCCATTGATAGGGAGGAACGAGCGAGAGCGGAACCTGATGTCCCTAGATCCGTGTTCCTCGAAATCGAACCCTGGGATCCGGATGAGAGCGGAGCGCTCTCCGTGACTTCCTTTTTCACTAATTTTGAAGATGTCGTGGGCACCCTATCCCCAATTAAGCGCATCCGTGTGTTACGAGCTAGAGTGCGTGGAACTGCGAAACAGTTCTTGATAGACAACGCACACCTGACGACCGGAAGTGCCCCTTACAATGCTGTGAAGGAAGCCATGGTGAAATGGTTTGAACGCACTAACCCGAAAAGGCGGCAGCCACCCTGGGCACCATGAAACGAGACCCCACCGAGACATTACGACAATTCGCCAAACGAATTCGCACGCTCGCCAATGCTGCGGTTTTAGACGAAGGCCTTAAATTGAATGTATCTCAGAAACTGGCCTGGGTACAGCGAAAGGTACTCAGAATATTCATAAAGGGTCTGAACCGAGAACTGAGTTCACACTTGATGACGAGTGAACCTGCTACAATAGAAGATGCCTTAAAGCGGGCGGAGGACCTGGAGGAGACTCTAGGTGCGGAGGGAGACGCGGAGCTGAAGTGGGATGTGGCCGCTGTGACTTCCTCGGCTGACTCTCGGTGTTATGCGTGCGGGGGTCTTGGACACTTTGCGGCCCAGTGCAGTCAAAGAAGAGGGTATGCTAGCACCCAAATGGTCTACCCCAATCGGCCGAGACCTGCGCGCCCTACTCCTAGATACCCGTGTATGTTCTGTGGAAACGGATTCCATTTCCCAGCGGACTGCCGACATAACCCGCAGAAATCCATCTTTTGTGATTACTGTGGTGCTCGCGAACATCTGGAAAGGGACTGTTTTAAGAAAAAACAGTTGAGCCCCGCTCCCACTCCTCCTGCTGACCAATGCGAAGAGAAAATTCACCCTGATCGAGCTATAGAACCACCTGAAAATAAGGCGTATCTTCCCATAGTGGCGAAACACATGCATCGCACTCTGCGATTAGATGTCCGACTGAGTGGGGAGCCCAGAAGCCTGATAGTCGACACGGGGGCGGCGGTATCAGTACTGACTACTCCCGTGAAGGGAGTACCCATAGTCCCCACCAATGTGGTGGCCTGGGGGGCTGACGGTTACCCATTAAAATTCCGGGGAACCCAGATGTTGTGTGTGGAGGTAGCTGGCCTGGCGGTGACACACAACTTCCTGGTTTTTGAGCGGAATGGGACTGGATTGGACCTGCTGGGTACCGACCTGATGGGAAAAATACCAATCGAAATCAGAACGGATTGTAGCTCGGTGCGAATCCTGGGAACTACCTCGGAACTCACGAACTACGTACCCAACCAAAAGGGGAATTGCCGAATACCCATGATAAACACCCTCGATGCGGGCCCCCCTGGTGACGACGTCACGAAACAACCAAGGAGAGACGAACCGGCGAGCCTGTCTCCCAAACCCGCAAACGACTTTTTCCCTTTCCCGCAGGCGACACCTGAATTGGAACCCCTGACACTTCCTAGCATGAGAACCCTTGCACCCGATACACCCAACCAAGAGTTGACCGCCAAGAAAACCCCACTCACCACCGAGAACGGTACCCTGGATCCGCAGGCGAACACGACCGACCCTCGGAGTCCTGCTTCCACGTCAGAGAATTCGGAAACGGCGAGGGGGTCGTCCGAGGAGGATGACGAACCGGAATACAGAGAACTCACCCCCTTAGAAACATGGGAAACTGACCCCGACGAGCTGCTCGAAGAATTGGCCCAGAAGTCCTTGCACCTGGACGCCGAATGCGCGCAGAGACTGCGGCGACTTTTGCTCGAGTACAAGGACGTGTTTCAAAAGCCCTCATCACAGGGATGCAACCTCGATGTGATGCACGAAATCAACACTGGCGACTCGGAACCAATCCACAACCGTGCCTATACCATTCCACATGGATTACGAGAATTGGTTGAGGGACAAATCAAGGACATGTTGTTGGATGGTGTCATTGAGCCTTCGGCCAGCCCATGGAGTGCGCCGGTGGTCCTAGTGAAGAAGAAAACTCCCGAGAATGAACCCCAAAAATATTGGTTTTGCACTGATTTTCGGGGGCTTAACCAAGTGACAAAGGCGGATGCATACCCCCTTCCCCGCCTACAAGAAACCTTGGCCCTGCTGGGTGGCAGCAATTACTTCACCACGATCGATTTGACAGCCGGATATCACCAGATACCCATGCACCTGAACTCGATAGAAAAAACTGCCTTCACGGTACTTGGTCGCCATTTCCAATACCGGAGAATGGCCTTTGGACTCAAGAATGCCCCCGCCACGTTTCAGCGTGCCATGAACGACGCGTTGGATGGTTTGGTGGGCAGGGACTGCCTCGTATACCTGGACGATATCGTCATTTTTTCCCCCACCGTAGAACAACACCTTGTCAGTTTACAGAAGGTGCTTGACCGGTTGCGAGAAGTGGGGCTGAGAGCCAACGTCAAGAAATGCGAATTCTTCAGGAAGGAAGTACGATATCTGGGCCACCGAATTACCCGAGAGGGTATCCTTACTGACCCTGAAAAAACCAGAGCGGTCATGGAATTCCCACAACCCACCACCGTCAAACAGCTGCAGTCCTTCCTCGGTTTAGCTGGGTTCTACCGTAGGTTTATCCCGCGCTATGCTGAAATCACTTCATGTCTTACTACCCTACTACGGAAGAAGGCGCGCTTCGAATGGAAGCCAGAACATGACGACGCGTTCGAAGCTCTCAAAATCGCGCTGACCTCGGACCCCATTTTGATATATCCCGACTTGAGGATGCCTTTCATACTAGCGACGGACGCATCGCAGCAGTCCCTTGGCGCGGTGCTATCCCAAAAGATCGAAGACTTGGAGCGGCCCGTCGCCTACGCCAGCCGGAAGCTTAACCCTTGTGAGATCAAATATTCCGCCACCGAAAAGGAGCTGCTCGCGGTTGTTTGGGCCACTAAACATTTCCAAGAGTACCTTTTGGGCAACAAATTCAGGTTGGAAACTGACCACATGGCCCTCACAGCAGCAATGCGACTGCGGGACCCCACTTCACGCATTGCCAGATGGGTCTTGAAATTATCCGAATACGACTTCGATCCCCAGTACAGACCCGATTCCCAAATGGGTCATGCCGACGGTCTAAGCAGAATGGACATCGCGGCGGTAACTCTGGAAATACCCCGACGCTTGCTGATAGCCGCCCAGGACTTGGACCCGTGGATTCAAGACTTGATTAAAAAAAAAGTCCAGTCATGCAGCATGACCCCATGAGCGAATTTTTGAAGAAATCTTCGACATTTCAGTCGCTATTGATCGTGTAGAGAAATTTTAGTTTATGATTTTGATAGACAAACATGGAGTCGAATTATTAATTCAAGTCCTAAAACAGTTGAGCGTAAAACATTAAAGAGAGCGACTGAGAGAATCGGAGGACGGAATATTTCACCGAGTGAACTCATCAGTTGTGATTACATTTTTGTTTGTTTAACAAGCACCTACTACCTACGTTTTAAACAGCATGGTTCAAGGATTGGTTATACAGGGATACTTCCATAAGAGTAGTTCAATCTGAATTTGGACAATGTTTCATGCAAATATTACCGATTTTTACAACTAACGAACGGCATTATTTCGATTTTTGACTGATTTTTCAACTTTGAAATTTTTGAAAACTTGATACATATTCTTATAGGAAATTTTACGCTGATTCCGAATATACCACATGTTAGTATGCTGAAAAAATTATTTCGCACAACAAATCGCAAAAAACAGGCTATTTTGAAATTTTTGACTACATTTTTGAAAATTTCAACCCGAAGATGTAATCCGATCATGCTGGCCAACGAACTTGAACTTTCGTTTTGTGTCTTTAACATTTTAAAATTTGTTTGAAGTTTCTAGCACAATTCTACGGACAGTTATCGTCTGGAATGACACATACATATATACATACATACATATATACATACATATATACATACATATATACATACATAAAAAAATGCGTTAAACTTCAGAATATGATTCAGAATAGCCTGAAACGGATTTCTGCATAAAAATTTTTCAAAAATTCACATTCTACAAATTTTGAGGCGAGAGCAATAGCTTAATTTTCTTCAAAAATTCGCTAAAAGACAAACGTCTGAAGAAGACCACTGATATGTGGGAGATCGACGTCACCATTGAAGGCTCAATCCACACGGTGCCCCTGATACCCTCCACCATGAGAGAATGGATACTCATAAACAGTCATGAGAGTGACTGGGCCGGTCACCCAGGGGCGGAAGCCACGGAACGCCTCGTTAAAAGGGTGGGCTACTGGCCAAAATTGATGAAATCTATCAAGGAATTCATATCTCAGTGCGAAAAATGCCAACGCCGAAATGACCCTCCAGGGATCCGAGCCCCGCTACAGCGACCATTCATCCCGTCCAAACCAGGAGAAGTGGTGGGTATGGATTTTGTGGGCCCACTAACTACCTTTCACGGAAAACGCTATCTTTTGACCGCAGTGGATCACTTCAGTAAGTATGCTGAGGCTTACGTTGTGACAGACTGTACGGCGGAAACCGTCGCCAAACACTTAGCTCAACAATACATTCCCCTCCACGGAGTGCCACGTCGACTGGTTACGGATCGGGGGACGGCATTTACTTCCACGTTGGTGCAAACTCTTTGTGCAAAGTGGGGGATAAGGAAAATCCAAACGACCGCTTACCATCCCCAAGCGAATGGAATTTGTGAGCGTTTCCACCGTACTTTTGCTAACATCCTAGCAAAAATCGCTAAATCCACTAAACGATGGGAGAAGATGGTGCCCATTGCCCTTGCCGCCTACCGAGCGACACCCCATAAAAGTACGGGATACTCGCCGAACTACTTGACCTTTGGAAGGGAGATCCGACTGCCGAACGCCGTGGAGTGGAGGGTTGGAACTGACTCAAGCGGTCTCGGACCTTTGGCCGAACTTCCGAAAGCCCGTACCTTAGCCAAGGAATGCCTGGATCGAGCCTGGAAATTACAAGCAGCCAGAATCAACGCGAAGCGCGTACCAAGGACCTTCAGGGTGGGGGAAAGGGCGTACTTGCGAAGTATGCAGGCCCCGACCTCGGAGTGTAGGAAATTCTGGAACCCCTGGACGGGCCCATGGGTTATCCAAGAGCGGATTACTGACGTCACTTACAAAATCCACGACGTACTGGGCAACCGCGCACAAACGGTCCACATAAATCGATTGAAGCCGACACAAGAAGCGGAAGTTCCCGATGACTCCTTCTTGGACCTGGAGCCCCACCCCCTGGGGAAAACTCCTTTACCGACGCCCCTTGCACCGCCCGCTCAGTCAAGCCCCGCGGACGCAATGGACATCCGGGAGGAGGAGTGTTGGATGGGGGAGGAGCATCGGGAGACGGATGAGCCAACCGCGCTGATGACCCCTGAAGCCTCACCCGGCCCTGCCTCGGGGCCCCCAAGGTCCCCGCCCCCGGAGTCATCCTGCGATGTGTCGCCAGAGGAACTGCTGGACAACGGTTCGGTCCCTCCCCCGAATCCGTACCGACTCCGACGAAAGACCCCGGTGGATTATAAGTCCCTTAACTCAACCGGGCGATGATTACTGATAAAAAAAAAGAAAAAAAGAAAAAAGGGAGAAAAAAAAAAAAAAAATCTAGAATAGATGTCGATATATCTGTATATATGTAGAGAAATCAGCCCCAAAAAATTAGTTATCTAGCCATGTCTGGTAAATCTCCTGTTCCTTAAATTTGTTTTATTGTTACGTCTTTGTGAATTCCCTTATAATCTTTTTTGTTGTTCTCCTGTGTCCAATTGACATGATTGTGTAGGTACGGATCAATGCCTTGTGTGTTATTTCTGTATGGGTGTAATAATATTAACCTTATAACCTCAATGTGACAATGGTGGTGAGAATTCGTCGGGGACCTGACAAAAATAATGACGATTGTTTCTCTTGCTTGCTGTGCAGGAAATGGCGCTGGCCCCGACACCTGACCTGAATGGTATTGAGGTGGCACCTGCCATTCTGCGGATCAGAGCTGCATATGAGGAGGCCTCTAAAAGGGAGCTGGGGAACACGAGGCCTCTTACCTTTGTTCAGGCCCAGGATCGAGAAAAGCAGGCCCTGCAGTTGTTGGAGGCCGTCTCTTCCGCTGTACAGCTGACTGCTTCTGCGGACAACCCAATCGTGATTCAGCTGCAAAATGCCGTTGCACAGACGTGTAGCGCGCAGTTGGCCAGGATGTTGCCCGAGTAGCGGCGTCAGCGGATCGAGGCCCGAGGGTTGGAGGACCAGTTGCGCGCGGAGAGGGCGGCAAGACGCGACGCGCAGGAGGAGCTCCGCCAAATGCAATACCGGCTGACCGAAACCAGCATGAGGCTGGATCAAGCGCAGGAGACAATCGAGAAGTTGAGGAGGCAGCTGGCTGGGGCGGGGATTTATGATGACGACACTTGCCAGAACCAAATCGCGACACCGAGTGCGGAGATGCAGCCCGAAGACCTATCTTGCCCAAGGAACACCCCGACCTCCGGTGCGGGCCGCCGGCGACGGCTAACCGAGAGCAGCGAAAGCAGCAGCAGCAGCCGCGGCAGCGGCAGCAGCGACAGTGGCGATGGTCGCCCTGATGGTCCCAGCAGTCGTGAGGGCTCGCCACACCGAGCCGCGGGTCCCTCGACTCGAGCAGTTCTCCCGGAGGAGGGCCTGCGACCGATGGGTGCGGCTGCAGAGGACATCCCTGCATCCCCAGAACGCGCCCCCACCGCCCCATCACTGACGGAGGACCTGCATCGCACGCCGCCGGGGATCGTCGCCGTGAGTCGGCCCTTGGAGCGATTGGGCAAAAGGACCTGCAGCGTGTGCCTGCGCTCCGTGGGGACGATTTTCAAATTTCGATGCGGGGCGTGCAAGCAGTTTTGGGCACGATTATGTTCCAGATTCCTGACGGGAAGTCTGGTCACGAGGTGCCTGGCGGACCACTCACCGGAAATGGTCATGGGATGTGCTCATTGCCGCCGCCTGCAGTATGAAAAAGCCTTCCTGAGAACTTACCCCTGGAAACCGTTGCCGATTCCAAGCCTGACGGAGGGGGCGTTGGACGTCGCAAGCGACGTCTCCTTGAAGACGGGGGAGTGTAGGCCTAGCGGCCTACGCCCGAACTTCGGGAGCGGGCGGCCGGAAGGGGCAGTAGAGCCTAGCGCCGCCGACGGGTCGGCGCCTCACTACGCCGGTGGATCCCCCCCCAGCGGTTCCGCATAAAAGCGCCGCGGAGCGCTGTCGCCGCATCCAGTCTGAAGCTGACCTTGTTCAGAGTAAGAAGTAACCAGTTGAGTTAAAGTGATAGCGTATCAAACCCGTGACGTGTCCGTACCAATCGTGTACCCAATTCAGTATTTGATTGTATGTACCATCCCTGCCGTACCTAAATTCGTGACAACCCGCAACAGTGCAAGATTTTAAGGACTCTTGGACATCCCCTGAAGAACCCCAGTAGCAGAAATCGCAACGGTACTGTACCGTCAATCATTGTCTTTGTCACTATAATTTGAATGATTCAGGGTCTTCAACCCCTTTCGTTTGCTTGGAGTTTTTCCAGCCCTTCAGGCACACTTGTAGGTATATTGATCCGTACCTCAGACTAAATCCACTCGAAGTTCTATGCTACTTATGTTTTCTTATGCTTTAGTCGTAACCTTGATTTAATATTATTCCCATATCTTTTGCTAACGAATGAGTGTGGTATTAACCACCTTATATCCCGTTTTGAACTTCCATTGATAGATTACTTAGATATTTTAGTTGTTATATGTTGCTACTCATTATTCTTGTATTTCAACTTTTACTTGTGTTTATTTTCGGTTCATTATATTGTCTATGTGAGTACATGGTGTTGAGTCTGATTATACCTGCATTTCCTGGTTCTGAGGTTTTATATCTGGCTAGCTACCCTTAATCAGGTCTAAATCTTTCTCTTGAGTTCTAAAGAACATCTGTCATTGAGTTAATTTCACGCTTAAACTGATCTGTGGTCAGGTTTTCCTTTTATCGCCCTAGTAGGAGCTTACAAATGTGTAGAGCTACATAACCGTAGCTCCGTCGGTAGTTACGAATGATAGTTACAAAAATAAATTTTGGCATCCCTTGTGGGGAATGAAGAAAAATCAACAATCACTTTGAATAGAATTCACACCTAAGGACGACTTTCATCGACGGATTTATGTAAGTTGAAGTTTAGTCAGGTACTGATTTTGACATTTTTGACATTTTCATGTCTTTGCTTTGGCACATTAACTGAAAAATCGTCACGAAAACTTGCTCACGCGATACCAATAAATAAAATAGACTCACTGTATTGGGTAGAGAACAATCAACTAGTTTCTTTATGTCTTTGCTGTGGCACATAAACTAAAAAAAGTCACGGAAAATTGCTCACAAAAATATTTTGATGATTTCCGCTTACAACCGAGTCGTTGCTAGGGAAATGGTACTTCGTCGTTTTTCAACCCACAAAATTCGTCGACCATTCGTTCGAAAGCTCTCGATTTATCCAACCATATTATGTTAACTACTGCGAAGTGCGTGGCCAACAAGCTGAGTTATGAGCAAGGTTTTTGAATAATTGTGTACTCTCAATAATTGATAATGTGAACATGATTGCCACCGCTTGTTAATTTCTGATGATTTCATTGAGCTGGTGCTTCGATGATTTGATTCATAGCAGGTGATCCAAATATTGCGAGAACGGTTTGATTTGTGAGGCGGTGGTTAAATCATTTTAATAGTTAATTTCTATGCTTTACACTCTAGGAAGCTGTGATTTCTTATGTAGCCTCTTTAGGACATTTACTTGACGATGCCCAGGGTTCGGATTAGATGAGTGGCTCTTGAAGCTAATTTCTATGTTTTACACTCTAGGAAGCTGTTGAGTTGATGATTCGAATTGAAGCCTTGATAATTTTTAGTACTTTTAATAATAATATAGTCCATTCTAAAATTTTTAGATACTTAGTAAGTAGGTACCTATAAGATATTATTTTTAATTTAATTTATTTATCTAATTAATTTATATTTAGTTTATCAATAATATTTAATGATAATGATTGATTATTATTTAGTAGCCATATACTTTCATAGCAGTTGCCCAAGGCATGACATGACCCAAGTGGGATTTATGTATCATGTGTTTAGGTCAAACTTAATTCACACTGAAAACAAAACTAATGGAAGAAAAACCTCAATGCTCTTCTTCACTGTCAAATAGGTAAATAATTTTGTGCCCCACTCCTTTTGCAGACCACCGGCCGCCACTGAGTATAACTTCCTCAAGCGAGCGGAGCGAGCAACATCCCCTACGGACGTTGAACCTACCCTTAGGGATCTTCCATTTGCGAGCGAAGCGAACAACATCCCCTACATGTTTCTATTGTAATACATCGCATGGATAAACCCCCACCTTGCGAGCGAAGCGAGCAACTTAATGGGGGGTACAGGGTTTTTCCTACACATATACAGCCGTACCGAGCGAGCGAAGCGAGCAACATCCCCTACACACGTTAAACCTACCCTTAGGGATCTACCGTTTGCGAGCGAAGCGAGCAACATACCCTACATCCCACACTTTGCGAGCGAAGCGAGCAACATTCCCTACATGCCACACTTTGCGAGCTAAGCGAGCAATATTTCCTACATGCCAGACTTTGCGAGCGAAGCGGGCAATCTATTGGGGGGTCTGGGGGGCTAGTTTATATAGAAAATTGAATTTTAAATCGAAATTTACTCGTAAACATTTTCGTTTAAAGCAACCTTTACGGAGCTGTATCGAAATTAGCTACGCTTAGAGAAACTGTAATTCTTTCACAAATACGAGATAGGTTATACAGCTTGACATTTTGGTCTGGTCCGTTGAAAAAAATTGTTTTTCCACTATTTTTTCGTAGGTAATCTGCGTTTATTATAAAACATTCCTACTGCAGTTTGTGGACCAAACTAGAGCCAATTTGACACATGGACGACGAGTAGAAAATTAAAATTTTATATTTGATTTGAACCATAGACGAACACCTATTTGTGATGCGGGCTTCAAAATTGGTTACACCGAGTCAAAATACCCAAGGATTCGTATTGCGTTAGAATTTTGGAAATTTTCATGAAATTGTACTTTTTTGGTCATTTTCTAGTGAACGTACCACTCCACAGCAAAACGGACTTCACAATTGTAATCAGCGCACTAACAAACATATAGGGACCTGCTTCGGAGGGTTTTAAAAAAATGCCAGGGGTATTTTTGGGAGAATCTCATCAAATTTTCGAAATTCATTGATATCCAGTGAACGCAACCTCCGAGTAGGAAAAAACGCATTTCAAATCCTGATTCACTGACTCAAACACTCATTTGGAGAGCCATTTTGGAGAATTATTGGTGTCATAAAGGGTGTGATTGAGAATTTAAAAAAAAGAAAAGTGACCCATTTAAATTTTTTCAACAAACATTTATAATTATGCAATTTTTTGTCCACTATTATATAAAAAAATGTATTTTTAAACGGTAATTGCGCGTAGAAATTCCCATTAAAAACAACCGATACAGAGGTATAACGAAATGTGCTACTTTTTTCTGAATTTTTTCGTTCGATACATTTCTAAACACTCGATTAATATCCTAGTAGGCGATGTAAATCAAATAGGAGCCGATAAAATGGTAGCGAGTGATTAATTTCAATGTTTGATCACCCGCTAGATTTCCGATTACCCGATAAACGTGATTCGAGAGACCCAGACAAGTTATATATTGTTATATTGAACGTTAAAATCGAAACTTTCTTTTTTCTAAAACTTATTTTTGTTAACAATTTTCTTATAGACTAAGAATAAATTCCACGTGAATTAACCTGAATTTTTAATATTTATCAATCATTTTCCTATGGATTAATAATAAATTGCACATAAATTAAACTTAATGTTATAATATTTATTAACCATTTTATCATAGACTAGCCGCTCCCGCTTGCTACGCTCGCCTCCACGTCCAGCCCCCCCGGCAAGCCCCCCGGACCCCTCATTGAGTTGCTCGCTTCGTTCGCAAAGTGTGGTATGTGGGGAATGTTGCTCGCTTCGCTCGCATAGTGTGGCTGTATACAAGCGATGTGTTACAATTGAAACATGTAGGGGATGTTGCTCGCTTCGCTCGCAAACGATAGATCTCTAAGGGTAGGTTTAACTTCTGTATGGGGATGCTGCTCGCTTCGCTCGCTTGAGGAAGTTATACTGCCCACCCAACTTGGCAGACGTTTTTTTCTTTTGGAAATTCTTACAAACAAATTAAATCTTATACAACTACGTGGAACCACGAAAAGTTTATTCGGGGATGTTGCTCGCTTCGCTCGCAAACAGTAGATCCCTAAAGGTAGGTTTAAAGTCTGAAGGGGATGCTGCTCGCTTCGCTGGCGTGAGGAAGTTATACTGCCCACCCAACTTGGCAGACGTTTTTTTCTGTTGGAAATTCTTACAAACAAATTAAATCTTATAAAACTACGTGGAACCACGAAAACTTTATTCGGGGATGTTGCTCGCTTTGCTCGCAAACGGTAGATCCCTAAGGGTAGGTTTAACGTGTGTAGGGGATGTTGCTCGCTTCGTTCGCAAACGGTAGATCTCTAAGGGTAGGTTTAACTTCTGTAGGGGATGCTGCTCGCTTCGCTCGCTTGAGGAAGTTATACTGCCCACCCAACTTGGAAGACGTTTTTTTCAGTTGGGAATTCTTACAAACAAATTAAATCCTATAAAACTACGTGGAACCACGAAAAGTTTATTCGGGGATGTTGCTCGCTTCGCTCGCAAGGTATACCTGTATATGTGTAGGGGAAAACCCGTATTTATTCTGTTGAAGTGGCTCTCGTTTCGCTCGCAAGGTACCTATGTGTACCTGCTCGCCTCGCAACATTGTGAAACCACCTGTGTCATCGAACCCCTTGACGTCTTTGTAGAGCCCTCTCGCGTCCGGGGCACAATTAAGTTCTGCTATTAAACGCTTCCCTCGCTTCCGCTCGCATTTTGACCGACTTCACGTCACTTTTTTCGATACCCGATTTCGGATTCAGATTTGGCAGGATCAAAGCTGTATTTCGGCCACGAAAACCGTTCCGAAAAACGAATGTTTACGGGGTATATTTTAATGGGAAAAAACGTAGTTTTTCGTCGGACTTTTTGAGAAAACACGGTCCGTACTCTCGCATTTTTTTGACGCATTTCCCGATACTTTTTTCGTGATCCGATCTCGCCGTCGTCTTCCTCGTTCAAAAACCTACGAAACCGGTATTTTTCCGGAATTTTCGACGGCCGTTTAGAGGGGTAGAGGAAGCGGGGAAGTCCAAAAAGCGCACATTAATTCTTACTTCGACCCCCCTCCCGCCCTACGGCCCATGGTTCGGGTGGGATTAGACAATTTTAAATTCGCTCGTTCCCACTTTTGGAAAATCCCAAGAAGATCCCCCCACTCGTAGACTCCCCCCACTCAGCCGTTTGGCCGTGCATAGACACGACAAACAGACAAACAGACAGACAAACGGAGTTTCATTCTCATAAATAGTATAGATAGAGATAGAGATTAAGAATACGTTGAACATAAATTGAACTAAATGTTATTTAATATTTATTTAATAAACTGAAACTTACGTTACTTTATTGTTCACCATTTTCATATAGATTAATCACACTTTTTCGCATTCGGAAAATTCTGTAGTTTTTCGATTTCACCCTATGGATTCAGTCAATTCTTCATTTTTTAAACCATTTTCTAATAGAAAATTCTAAAAATTTTCAACAACGTTAAGTATGAAAAAATAGAATTCAACACATTTTTCAAAAGTTAAATTGGATAATCACAACTCTTGTAAAATACTGTCTCAAAGTTTCCCCTTGGATCTTCTAGGAGGAGCTGCTCTCGTTCCTTGAACTGCTTCCCCTTTCTGAGAAACTCGTCCCCTCTCGTCTGCAGGCGAATGTTAACCTATATTAATCGCCTGAAAGGCCCTAATTTTTTTCCAAGGCGGCAATGCACTGCTCATCCGGATATTTTCTGGATTCGACATCTGACGCACACTTTTTTTTTTTAAATGAGCCACTCTTATGGGAAATTTCACGCTGATTTCGGATATACACCATGTTTATTAGTTCATATACTTACCAAAATTTGATGGTTCTGGCGTTTTTGGGCCACTTATTACAGTGTATTCATTCTCTCACTCTTTTTGACTGCGTTTGGGAGTGAGACGCTTCCTCAACGGCCTGGCATATTTTCGCCAACTACACAATAACCATAATTGTTTTCCTTCAAATCTCTATTAAATTGACTTTTGACTTTTAGTTTCATTTCTAAATAAGGACCGAAACCCACGACCTTATGATTGTCAACTATTGCAGAGCTATACAACTTTAACACGAGACCAGTAAGAGTATGTTACATAGTTTTATGTCTTTCTAATCTAATTTCGTGAAACTGCTTCCGTTTCGTTGTGAGTGTCATTTTCTTGAAATTATACAGGGTGGTGCAGAGGAAACGCATGTTTTTCAATATTGAATTACTGGGACACAATGGGTTGAAAATAATAAAAACAAGTATGAAATGATAGGTTTTTTAATGCAGTTTTTGAAATTACATACCATATTTAGGTTATTTAGGTTGGTACCCAGCGCTACAGCATGTCGTCTAGTCGATCGTCTAGGCCTAGTAACAACTGCCGTTACTGTTTCATCAGCTCGCTACGTTGAAATGTTAAACAACTTCCTTCGTCCAGAACTTGAAAGGCGTCAAGTGAACATGAGAGACATTTGGTTTCAGCTGGATGGTGCCACAGCTCACACGGCGAGAACATTCATGGAAGTGGTTCGACAAATGTTCCCAGGACATGTGATTTCGAGATTTGGTAATGTTCACTGGCCCCCTCGCTCACCCGACCTGTCGATATGTGACTTCTTTTTGTGGGGATATTTGAAATCAAAAGTGTACATCAACAAGTCTCGCACACTCGATGACCTTAAGAATTCCGTTCGTCAGGAAATTGAAGCCGTGCCGAATGAAATGTTGGAGAGAGCCGTCCGTAATTTTCAAAAGAGGGTCCAAATTTGTATCCAGCAAGAAGGACGTCATCTCAAAGACTTTATTTTCTGAACCTAAATATGGTATGTAATTTCAAAAACTGCATTACAAAACCTATCATTTCATACTTGTTTTTGTTATTTTCAACCCATTGTGTCCCACTGCTTCAATATTGAAAAACATGCGTTGTCTCTGCACCACCCTGTATCATACAATCACATTTGCGTAACGTATACTTTCTACTAAAATAGTTACCTATACTTTGTACTAATGCAGAGCTGAAGTAGAAGAGTGCTGCACTATTCCACAGTAACATTAAAGGGTCCTCATCCCTATTTATTATATGAATGAAATGTATTATTATTCCACATTAGTAATATACTTTCAGTCTCGGCTAGATGTGTGAATCCTCCACCTCTCTTACCTATTGTGAGATGGGCGAAAATCGGCCAAGCCGTTGAAGAACCGTTTTACTCCCCAAACACAGTCAAAAAGAGTGAGAGAATAAATACAATCTACTAGAAGATGGTGATCCGACTATTGGCTTGGCCCGAATTGGATGATTTCATGCGGTTTGTGTTCGCGTCATCTTGTGTACGTAAAGCGTCTTTTTGGGGAGATTTCAAATTTAAACAATGGAAAAGAGCGATTTTTTTTTCTCCTAGAAAATAATGGTTGAAGTTGAGAAATCTCACCCGATAAAGTACCGTTAGAGAACACACGATTTATTTCTATTCCTTCCTAACATCGACAATCAATCATCAACATATTTCGCGCTTATTCACCTACACTTTGTGAGTTTTACAGTGATTTTCATTTAAATCGGTAACGTGCATTTTGGAAAAATTCTGCATTCAGATTCTACAAATATTGAAACGCAATCTAACAAATTTCATGGGTATAAACGTTACCTTCCAAAGTATTTACAATGATTTACTATCGGCTTTTGAACTAAGAAAGAAGTATATGTTGAACCAATCAATTTTATGTATTAGGGATGTTTTTGGTGTCGGGAATGTTTTCTTGTAATAAAATACCTTGATTGATCTTAATCAGCTCAAGCATATTACCTGCCGCCTTGAATGTTGGAAATGCGTGGTACGATTTTAAAGAAAATTCAACTACTTGTTCCGTGGAGACGTTTTCTCTTAATCAAATTGATAGGTGAGTATAATAATATGTTTTAGCCTGGTTGCTTCCGTGTCGAACTCTTACAGCTCTATGGTTCCATTCATGGGATGACAGTTCCCACTTACCTCTGGTATTGTTACGGTACTTCCATTATGAGTGCGGTAGTACATCTCTTCCAGACTACACCGCGAAAGCAATTACGACTTGTGACCTTCGTTTTCTTCTTCAACCTCACTTTAACGAGAGACCAAGGAACCGAACCCACTTAAAACCACAATAATCCTCCTTTTCCCTTAAGGGAGTCTATGGGAAACCTCCAACCTAAGATCAAGCTTACTGCAACGAAAATAGGGAAAGTATTACAGTTCACAATGTTCACTGTTCAGTTATTTCCTTACAGTTAAAATGAGTTGTTGCAGCTGCAAGCCGCATGAATAAAATAGGAGTAAAATGAATTCGAATGCATTTAACTTCATTGAGACTGTTCCGAAACCAACATCCGAATACCTACCCATTAGATTTTCTTCCCAAACATAAAGTTAGCCTTCATTATTCAGACTTCAAATTGTAAAGGGGCAAGCTCTCTGGAACCCGGTTACTCTATTTACATGCATCGAAATATTGAATGAAATTATTGAAACAAAGAATGTGTTTAGCTCATGCGTTTCACATAACCCCGTGAAACCCGCATATTTATCTCCTTTCCCCCCTTGAAAGTTGACATTTATATGAAGCCTCTCTGGGATATCTGTACAGAGGAATAAAATTATGGTCTCCGTCGTGATCAGCTGAACGACCCAAATTCTCTCCTATTCACAATGGGAAGTCTGGGGTTTACGATGACATAGGACATAAGTATACATGTATCCTTGTGTAACGTTGATACTGGACTATGGTTAGGTTTTCTCTACTAATTGTCTCCACTTCATGGAAAACATCGAATCATAGTGTTTTAGGGCACTTTATCATTATATCCACATTTCAATAATTTCCCATGAAGTGGAGAAAATCAGTACAGTTTTTTTCCATGCAAGAATACACACTGAGAAAACCGATCGCTAAAACATCAAAATACTGAGTTACCGATAAGGGCAAAGAGAACCAAAAGCATTTATCTACGTTAAAATTAACGATGGTGATTTCCTATGTATTGAAGGACGTCGTTATTGTAGTAAATGTTTTCGTTAATGCGTGATTGAGGAAGGTTGGTACCTAGCGTGTACCGTGGGGCACCTCCGGTGTCGGTAGTAGAGGATCCTACCAAATGTAGCTGACACAGCCGATCACGAAAGAGCCCCTCAGTTTATTCGTCTCTTGATGTCCCAGAGAGTTTTGTTCTAAGAGTTCAACTTAATAGAGTGAACAGGAGAGAAAATAGCTAACTCAGCTGATAAGGATGAAGCCCGTCATTTCATTGGTCTCTTAATGTCCCAGAGAGTCTGCTCACACAGCTGATGAGGATGGTGCCTGACATTTCATTCGTCTCATAATTTCCCAGAGAGGCACCCTATCAAATGTCAACATCCCAGTGTGAACTTTGGCTAACTCTGCTGATCAGGGAAGAGATCATCATTTTAATTACCTTTTAATGTCAAACATACCAATAACTTTGAACCGTAGTGTATTTTCTAATTGTCGCTCATTTATGCCCACATATACTATCCACCGCCATAAATATTAATGATTTCCACGAAATGATTATTAGTGACCTTGATTTCTACGGAACTTTGTTGTTTATAGGTATCACCATGTCGTATAGCTAATTTCAGACTGACCTTCGACCCAAAAACATAATCTATGTTGAAAATGGGAGATCTTATTCGAAACAAATAATGTTGGTGGAAATCGCATATTGAGCATATGAGTGAATATGAAGGCATTTGCCTTAATTTTTCATTCGTTTAATAAAACACATAGTGAGCCAAGTGGTGTGGTTACTACCAAGTCACGTTATTACACCTCGAAGATTTTTTATTTATAGTTAATGATGACTTTGTTTGTAGCTCAACTGCTTTCATTTTCGGGACGGTTTAGGCAATTAAAATGTCATCTTAAATTGAGATCTTTCCAACGATTGGTGGGTCATCTCAGTCAGATGAAAACTGAAGAAGTTACATTTCTCTAGGGACGGCTCCGTTGTCAATGGAAATCGTTGGAAAACTATAGAAAATCGTGAAATTCGTGGTGTCACGAATTTCAGACGGACCCCCAACTCAAAAACAAATCCATTTTAAAACTGGGGTTGAGCTCAGATTGCGATCCGGCATAAGAAGTGAGTTGTGGAGCGAGTGAAACAGATTGCTGCCAAGTGTAAACTACGGAGAGCTGAACTTGAGCTGGGTAATGTGGCCCAAGTCTTCTAATGGGCAAGGGGAACAGTGAACTCGCCTTCTGGCTACCGGAGAGTGATCAGAGAAACTTTGAAAGGCTCGTCCCAGCAGCCATGAAGCTGTCTACGAAGTCACAGATTCGGTGCCCCCCTTACCTCTTCCCTTCATGCCTCTGCTACATGATAACTAACCACTCTGCACAAATTTCGACTTTCAGCTTCATCTGAATGTTCAAAAACTCTGCAAATTATTTCAGAATTGTTTATTATCTCAGTTTGTGGGAGCCCATCTACACAGATCAAGGGTCTATTTAGGGACAAATCAGATTTCCACTAGTAACTCCAAAAAGAAATTATTACAAACAGAAAAACGATGCCAATTATTACACAAAGGTTTATTGTTTCTCTTCATATATCTCTATCTCAATTATTTATAAGAATGAAACTCCGTCTGTTTGTTTGTCGTGACTATGCACGGCCAAACGGCTGAGTGGGGGGAGTCTACGAGTGGGGGGATCTTCTTGGGATTTTCCGATAGGATGTATAAGCGAATTTAAAATTTTCTAATCCCACCCAAACCATAGGCCGTAGGCAGGCACGTAGCTAGGATTTTGCCTGGGGGGGGGGGGGGGGTCCAGATCCCCCTTCCCCCTCGCCCATCGGCTCTCTTCCCATTTCAATAAATTTTAAAATACGAATTTTAAGTCACAGGAGAAGAAATGTTTTACAAACATGATGAAATACTATCTTTAATAAGGCAAAAATATTTAACAGGTAGGTACATATAAGGATTTTAGGTGACAGTTAAAACAATTTTTTACAATCATGATAAATCTTGATCTTTATACAACAACAAAAGTTCAATTTTTAGGTATTTAGTTCATCATAAAATGTTTATAGTAAGACTTTTCTGTTTGCTTCTAAAGACACACATCCAGCACGTCATCAGCCGCGAACGACAGTGGATAATGAATTGACATCATGGTCAAATGAGAAAGGCGTTCGTTACCCATCTCATTTCTAAGGTATTTTTCTAATCTTAATTTCTAAGGTACTGCAGGATCCCGTAACGTAAAAGTTAGGAGGACATCTAGGAACTTTCTCCCCGTAGGATATTGTAAGGAGTGTGGGGCGGAATACAGAACCCCGTGACGCACATAGGATAGATAAATTTCCCCTAGACTGCAAGATCAAAAAGTAAATTTATGAATTTTCTAATCCCGGAACGGATGGTGATGTGTTTAGTGAATTTCCGCTCCGCAAGAAAATCGATTTTCGAAGCGTTAGATCGCGTTTTTTTTTTTTTTTTTACCTAGAACCGATGGAAAACGTACTAGACAGTTCACACTACCAGTCATACTTCTTCAAATTCCTACTTCGAAGTTGAGTGCCAAATTCTGTCTCATTCACTCAGTCCAAAAATGTTAAGTTAATTATTGGTATTGTTGTGATATCGTTCGAGCAACGTAATTATGTAGCTCAGTAACATGGATGATACCTAGGTGAATAGTCAAAGAGACAATGCAACCCAATGTCTCCATTGTTCTAGAGGCTTTACAAGAAGAGAACTTACTCTACATATACGCTCCAGGCATCCAAATATTGCGAACCTGAATACCAACCGTGGTACTCAAAGTATAATATCAATACCAAATGCTGATCCTATTCAGAACTATTTCATAAGTGGCTTCGGGAACGGGATGTTAAATTCTCCAGGACCACATTAAGATGGGACATACTGTAGCAGAAAGCCATGCGTCTGCAAGGAAAGCAGTACCTACGAGTTACCTCAGGGAGCGGTCGGCGTGTCACTCCTTGCTGATGAAGTGAAAGGGCTAGCGAGAGATTCGGAGAGAATTTTCTTCCTCTGTAGTACTGTCCTCCAGAGAGAGAAAGGAATCTCTTCAGGGGAAGATGTCAGAAGGCTTCTGAACACCAAGGCTTACACAGGTCGTTCAGGTATAGTGCTAGAGGCGTTGATCTGTTTTTAAGGTCTTATACATGATCCATGTCCTTGTACCGAAATATCTCACTTCTTATCTCAGGAATCTTACCTCTACATATTGGAGCTATTAGCAGAACCTATGAGTATTATAACAATAATTTCTGAAGAATTTCACATCAGACGAATATTCTCTGTTGGTAGTTCGTGCTAGTGAAATAATAGATACTACCCTAACCATGAATAATTTTTCAATTCATCAAAAAGTTTTGGGGGGGTCCGGACCCCATGGACCCCCCCCCCTCCGGCTACGTGCCTGGCCGTAGGGCGGGAGGAGGGTCGAAGTTCGGTTTAATGTGCTCTTTTTCCACTTCTTCTACCCCTCTAAGCGGCCGTCGAAAATTCCGAAAAATACCGGTTTCGTAGGTTTTTGAACGAGGAAGACGACGGCGAGATCGGATTGCGAAAAAAATATCTTGAAATGAGTCAAAAAAATGCAAGAGCACGGACCCGTTTTCTCGAAAAGTCCGACGAAAAACTTGGTTTTTTCCGATTAAAATATACCCCATAAAGGTACGTTTTTCGGGACGGTTTTTGCGGGCGAAATAAAGGTTTGATTCCGCCAAATCTGAATCCGAAATCGGATATCGAAAAAAGTGACGGGAAGTCGGTCAAAATACGAGGGGAAGCGAGGCGAAGCGATTAAAATTAGAAGGTAATCGAGCACGCCGCCGTTTCACAATGTTGCGAGCAGGCCTACGCACGCGCGCGTTGGAGGATGGAACTTTTCCGTTCGACATTTCAACAGAATAAATAAGGGTTTTTTCCTACACATATACACCAATACCTTGCGAGAGAAGCGAGCAACATCCCCAAATAAACTTTTTTGTGATTCCACGTAGTTTTATTAAATTTATTTTGTTTGTAAGAATTCCAAACAGGAAAAAACGTCTGCCAAGTTGGGTGGGCAGTATAACTCCCTCAAGCGAGCGAAGCGAGCAGCATCCCCTACAGACGTTAAACCTACCCTTAAGGATCTACCGTTTGCGAGCGAAGCAAGCAACATCCCCTACATGTTTCAATTGTAATACATTGCATGTATACAGCCACACATTGCGAGCGAAGCGAGCAACTTAATGGGGGGGGTCCAGGATTTTTCCTACACATATACAGCCGTACCGGGGGAGCGAAGCGAGCAACATCCCCCCACACACGTTAAACCTACCCTTAGGGTACATGCCACACTATCCGAACGAAGCGAGCAACATGCCCTACATGCCACACTTTCCGAACGAAGCGAGCAACATGCCCTACATGCCACTCTTTGCGAGCGAAGCGAGCAATTTAATGGGGGGTCCGGAGGGCTTGCCCCCCGGCTGGACGTGGAGGGGAGCGAAGCGAGCCGGAGCGGCTAGTTGAATATATGATCAGAACATGGCGCATCGTGCCCCCCAAGACGGTTCACACAATTACGGTTCCAGAACCCCGATAGGTACGGGAAGAATATAGGTTCAGAGGTCCCTTAGATGATCATTGCACCTCCGTACCTCATAATTGTTTCCAAGGTATACCAAAGCTCTATCTAAATAACAGCATTGAGGGTGGATTAGGAAAGAAATTAGTCTCAGAGGTTCCGAAGCTGATCTGAGTCCTTCCATACTTTGTACTTGTATTCCGGATCTCCTAAATGGGGTTACATTTTAAGATTTCAGCATCATTTATAAGATGATTAAGAAACAAATTAGGCTAGCAGGTCCCACACCTGATCAGTGTGCACTGATATGGGATTCTTTATATTACAAAGGAAGTTCATTTCAAATTACAGTTCTGGAGGTGAGCACCATGAATATGCCTGTGTAGATATAGGCACCTGCACATGGAAAATTAATGCAATTAATTAAAACATCTACATTTTACTAGTTTACCTGATCTTAGTATAATGATATTAGAGTAAGTCGATACCTGAAAATAGCATAAATGTATAGATCACTGAAATGGTTTTTTTAACCATTGAAAACTCCATAGCGGAATATAGTCAGTCTAAATGTAGGTGTAACGTAAAACGTCTAATTCGGTCATTTAGGAAACGGGAAAATGATGATTCATGTAATTTACGGTAGCACATGCTCAGAATAGAGTAATAGTTTAAGAAAAATAGAATTAGTAGAGGACTATCTAAAAGCAGTTTAACACGCACATTCCCAGAAATATCATAAAAATATGATGAAAACTAGAAATTAACCTTTTTCCTAAGATTAAACTTTCATGCAGGCGCGGGAGCTACTATTGATGCAATCATAATTGAAATTGATATGAATGCTTAATTAAACCGTCGGTCGTCCCCCAACTTTGCACCAAATTTGAGCGAAATTGGACGACTAAGTGAATAAATAAAGCTTGAAGTAATTTAAGTTTGAGGATGAGCAGAATGAAGTAATAATTTAATAAGTATGAAATCAATGGGGGAACCATTTACAGCTACAGGATTAAAACTGTTGAAAAAAGGCCCATTAAAAGGAATACGCATTCGCGCACCGGCAGCAACTACTGATATTAAGTTATTCATATGTCGGAATTTCTAGGGAATGCTCAAATTGATTTTTTCAACTTTTGGTAGACATGGAAAAAATTTAATAGATGAAATAAGTATCTAATAATGCTTCACTATTACATCCACACGGACAATGGTTAATGATAGCAACGGCAGCAACTACTAAAATAATATATATGTTGAAAATTCTAGGAAATGCTCAAATTGATCTTTTCCACCTATCCACCAAATTTGAGCGAGATCGGCTGACGGTGGCGTGAGAAAATGCTTGGTGGAGTTTACCTTTGTGCATGCGCTGAGGTGAAGTATTGGTTTGGGAACAACGAAACAGATAGGGGACCATCTACACCCTAACCCGCACATTCCATGAACATTTCAAACAAATCGGTAGAAAATTGTGGAAATTAAGCTTGTTACAAAGATTTGCGGACACACGACAGACTGACACACTACACAGGAAGACACAGAATGAAACTTAATCAGAATGGGCCAAAATGTAAAATGCGACTGGAAAGTTAACCACAGTGGAAAAAAAAAAAAAATCAACCGTTTGATTTTAGTGGAGACTACAACTTTTCCATCTCTCAAAAGTGGAAACAATTCTTCCGCTAAATATAGGTAGACTTGGAAGCCATTTAAGAGATGAAGTTTAGCGTTTAGGTACCAATACTTCACTATTAGATACAACCGCACGGACAATAGTTTAAAATCGATTTCGCAACGTTAGAATAAATTCCATTGGAAGTATATCAACTGATAATTCCATTATTGTCATTATATCCGCTGATATTTACCAGGCAATTTTTTTTATTTCAGCTATCTAGCGATCATTAACAGAATTTAGAGATTGATTGGCTAATCGATAAATTCGCAGGCAGCACATGATTTCTTTATTTTAAAACGCTTAGGTGTTTTATCGAAGTTCATGCTCATAGGGAAAGCGAACCGTTCAACGAACCGCGTTGCGGATGGTTTTCATCCATTCCTTGGGATTGTGTTAATCATTGGCAAGCAAAAAATCATTACTGTCACCTTGTTTAGCCCTTTAATGCTACCCTTTAGGGTTGATCAAAATTGATGCCGTGCTTTTAGGACCATCTAGACCCCAAATGCGATTTCGAACGCAAGTTTCATGAGGTTTGGTCTTGTGATTTCAGAGAATCGCCACGGACGGGGGACGGACTCCCCCCCCCCCCCCTCCCTCATCTTGAACCGTAAATCTACAAATTTTCAAAGGGGGTAAAGACCTTTTCTGAGTGATAAAGAATTTGGTGAGTTCTGATAAAACTCACTAACGCTATTGTTGAGAGCTCATGGTGTTCTTGCGTAGGAATGATTTAAATCAATAATACACTTTTGAAAGATTGTTCTCGCGATTCAACAATACAATGGGGAACTTTCATGTGTAGGAATTTTACATTTTTAACCTCAGAATCGGATTCAGCGCACTAGAAAACCCCCTTTTCACAATTTTCAACTCAGAAGACCGTTTAGTTTGACCAATATCCGGGTAGGAAAATCACGTATGACTTAGTACTGCAAGAGAGCTGAGGATTCCCCACACGTGGGTGGGGGCCATGACGTCACCGCGCAAATGAATTTCAAGAGTAGTATAAATGGTCAAATAAACATCATATAGCACCTTTTTGGAAAGCTCTCGTTCAGCTCTTTCTATCTAGCAAGTAAGAAGGAGCATCGAAATTCCCCATTCAGTCGGTATCAGATATGTTGATTGCTTGTATACCATCACCATGTACGGAATGAAAAATTGAGACGAAACCAAATAACTTGGACGAGTTGTCATCTATCTACTGAATGTGAGTAACTTCTGTTCTTTTCAAGGAGACGGGGATGGAGGCAAGTAACTTTTCTTGGTTCTCACGACTTCCGCCGGTGCCACTTTAGTATGGAACCCCATTCTGCATTCTGAAAGTTAACAAAAGCAAGTTCGTACAGGCGAATTTCTTTTCATTTTTTAGTGATGGCTTGAACTCCAACTTATGGGACGATATTCATTTCCATTTTCCAACTTTGAAAAGACTTGCTTCCCAAGTTCCCACTGTGGTAGATACCAGTTGATCCGTTGCAATCTATGGATAAAATAACTATGGTTTATTATTTATGCATTGGAAAGCCCTTCTACCCAGCAAACCTGTCTATGATCATCACACGAAGTCTATCATTCGTTAGGTATCTTAATATATCTGCATAGGTGTAGAAGCCCACTGAAGAGAAATCAATTAAATTACTGTGATGTGAACACCTGACCCGTGGAGCTCATCATTGTAAACATTGGCCAGGTCCCCCCCCCCCCCCCCCCCCCCCCTCCGGGCAGTTATGTTTTAAAGAAGCCCAGGAGGCACAATAAAACATTCCATCCGCATCTCAGCATGAGTCATCATTTTTCCTGCATCCTGCTGTCACACTGGTGAACCCAATGCTTGTTCTGCGGTCTTGTTACATCAACAAAGACTATCTTCTAAACAGCACTGCCAATGACGGTTCAAACACAAAGTCAACACAAGCAGGGACTCCATTCGGTATGAACAACCCCCTACCCTTCGGCCCAACGCCGTTGAAGGGATCCAATCACCGATGCTCCCCCACCACAAGGCACTCCCTTTTCAGACGAGGATCCCCCTACAACGCTCCCGGCGACGTCTTCATGGGCGCTTCCCTCTACAGGCCGTATTGAAGCCACCACTGATTCCGCTTCCAGAATCATTCAACCTCACAGCGCTTGACTGACCACTTCAAGCCTTCAAGAACTGCCCAAGACGCCGTATTCCTTCCTCGCCCCTTCGCCCTGCGACCTTCCTCCCAACATCGAGCCGACCTACAAGCCAGCCTTCTCTACCAGCATCGACATTTCTATCTTCCTGGCCTTTCTCCCAGCGTGGACCCGTCTCACGAACCTACAAGGCAGTCTTCTTCTACCAGTGTTAGCAGCCCTTGTTCCACGACCTTTCCTGTGCAAGAGACCAGCCTTCTCGGAACAGTAGGCACAGTACACGCAGTGCCTAGCCTCCTGCTCCTGGCCTTTCTGAAGCGCTAGCTGCCTTCGGACCACTTTCCAAAGGACTGTTGCTGTCTGCCCTCTCTCACCGGCTCCTCGAACTTCGCAACTGCCTCACTGGCCTTTTGCACTCTTCGGCTACCTTCTAGTGCTCTCCACCGCTCTGCCAGAGACCTGCATCATCAACCTCGTCGCACCGGTCTTTCGCCCATCAAGCCTGTCTTCTCTCTTCACATTACGCTCTCCACAACTGTCCTGCCAAGAGCCCACATCTCCACTCTTGCCACTCCAGCCTTCCGCCCGTCGAGCCTGCCTTCTCGCTGCACATCATGCCCACATAGCTACCCTCTTTGGCCCGGCCTTTTGTCCTTAAACATGCCTTGTATCTGCACATCAGGCTCTTCCTTGCATTCTTGCTCTACAAGCTGTCTCCACGCCTCCCGTTTGCCCACATAGGCCACCCGCTAGACATCACAGAACGCCTAGAGACACCTGCTTCTCTCTCGACTTTCTGTCTTTTTGTGCTTGTTGAGTGTTTAGCTTCTCAGCCTGACTCCCGCCGTCGAAAATTGACTAAGTCCAGCTTTCCTTCGGACTTATACGTTTCCAGAGCCTAACCTCACAGATCCTCCCAACTCAGTCGAGACAAGCCTCCCGGTTAGTCGAGTGACTCGCCGTCTCCAAGGGATAGTTGCTTCCCCTAGCAGATGAGACAGGTCTGTTGAACTTCCACTGCCCCTTAAGGTCTATTAGCGCCTTCCCGCTGAGAATTTGCCAAATAATCACCTGTGTTGGTTACTAAGCCAAACTTTCAGCCCCTGGCCCATCGGTTTCTGGCACCATTGTTCGAACCATAAATATGATGAACATGGTGGCTTCCACTACACCTACTCAGGTAAGCTGCCGCCCTTTGATCCGGCTAATACTTCAGTCTGCTTCAAGCAGCTAGACCTTTCATGCACCACAAAAAGACTCACTACAGAGACAGACAAGTTCCAGTGAGCCTTCCTTGCACTCAACTCCAAGTCAGCCGAGTTAGGTATCGACATCGACCCAGCCAGCTCGTCTGCCTTCCCTATGCTCTGAATGAGACTTCGGAACACTTACAAACCTTCTGATGGCACAGACCTCGTCAACCTTCTCACATGTACCTATCTAGATGATACTACTCCCTCAGCCTACGCTAGAAGCCTCCGTAAACTCTGGCATCTCTTCTTCGTCACCTATTCCTCAGAGCCTGACTCAATTCGAATAGTCGTCACCTCCTGTAAAACACTTCTTTAAGAGCAGTTATAGTGGCCTTTGAAGTAGTACTGCTCATTGGAATTACTTCCAGCAACTTTGTGGGTGCATCCACTATTATCAACAACATCATCCGTGAAATGGTCCCTCAAAACTATGGTTGTGACGGTATATTCCATGAAAACATGGGAGCTTCCTCCGGTGCGGCTCTTGACCCTTGACACCGCATTTAATATCCAACACATCTCTCCAGTTCTCTGTCTATTCCTGGCCACCACATACATATTTAATAATTCTTCCTCACCACAAAAGAATACCCTCCTCCTTAGACAACTCATCTCGTTTCTCAAAATATGAGTATCCGGTCTGATCTAAGTCTTTCTTCATCAGGCAACCGGAACGCATGTACTCAACCACTTTTTGTAATAGTAGGTCGGATGTGATGTGTGTTTTAAGCTCCCTCGGTGTCACAGGTGAATCTCTCACATGAAGATGCAACAGTTGGACTGCCCCTGGCTTACCCAAGTTTCCATGTTCTGACAAGTCCTCTTGGTCATTTAGAGGAAGTCGTGAGAGTGTATAGATCTGCCACTGTATTTTCTGTTCCTGCGATGTATTCAATCGAGTAGTCAAAGGATCGGAGGATGAGTGCCCAACACATAAGCCGGTTTGCTGCCATCTTGCTGCCTTCCTCTCTGAAAGTATATACTTTAACGGCTTTTGGTCTGGCTTTAAAACAAATTTCCTCCCCTGTATGAACTGGTCGAATTTTTTCTCTGCAGAAATGATTCCCAACGCTTCTCGATCTATGGACGAATAATTCTTCTCTGAAGCTCGTAATATCCTTGAAGCATACATGATTGATCGTTCCGATCCGTCTGGTAGCCGGTGAATAACACTGCTCCTACTCCGGTTAACCTGGGATCAGAAGTTATAACCACTGAAAGTTCAGGGGAGTAGTGAACCAAAGTATCCGTAGCAATCGATTTTGATTTCTCTTCTTCAAAAATCTTTTGACACCCTTTCGACCATTCCCGCTTCACCCCTTTTCTTGTTAAACTATGCAATTGTGCACATAGTGATTGAAGGTTCTCAATGAATCGCCCATAATAAAACGGAAGTTAGTGAAAAAACGTTGTCTATTTCCACGAAAAATAAAGAGTTGCAATGTTAATACGATTTCGACGGTTAAGCCATCACAAGAAACAAACAGTAGGTAACTGATGATGGCCTAACTGTCGAAAATGATTTGACATTGTAACTCTTTATTTTTCGTGGAAATAGACAACGTTTTTTCACTAACTTCCGTTTTGAAATGGGTTTCCATAACCTCGACGCGAATGATTTAGTTCGTGCCCTTAATAATTGACTGTTACAAGAACGACTTGAGTTCCAGCAGATTCTTTGGTGGTGGCATTTCTCCCAGAGCTTTCAGATGATCCCCTAATGGGGATCCTTCCTTGTCTATCACATGTCCCAGATACTTGGCACTTTTCTGAAGCCATTTGCACTTGTCTACTTTGGTTTTTCTGCCATTTTTATCTAGCCTCGACAAAACCTCATCCAGTGACCTCAAATATCCCTCCCTTGTTGCTGATGTTATTGTACCATCCAAGAGACAAGCAACATTCTTGATTCCTGTCAATATGTCTTCCATTCTTCTCTGAAACAATCGCGAGGCAAAACTTACACCATAAAGTAACCTTGTATACCTAAAAAACCTTACGTGAGTTGAAATGACCAAAAACGTCCTTGAATCTTCTTGTACTTCCATTTGTAAGTATGCATCCTTCAAATCTATTACAGAAAACTCTTGACCTCCGGTTAGTTTCACCACCAAATCATCTAATTTCGGCAGTGGGAATTGATTTGTCATTATAAATTTGTTTATACTCGCCTTAAAATCTCCGCATATTCTTACTGCTCCTGTTGGCTTCACACAAACCAGTATCGGGGATGCCCACTCAATTGGAGTAGTATTAGGATCTACTACCTCCAAAATACCTTCAGCCACGAATCTTTCCAATTCCTGGACAATCTTATCTTTCAATGCGAATGGTACATTTCTGTGTCGAAATGCTTTTGGTTGTGCCCCCTCCATTAATTGAATTTTTGCCTGATTTCCTTTTATTGTCCCTAAACCCTCACTAAATATGTTGGGATATTACTGAGAATGCTGTTCAGAGATCTACTAAGGCTGTCAAAATTTTCCTTTCTAGAACTCTCAGCCTGGGGTGCACAAACCCTGGCTCCTTGATGCATTAGACCATCAAACTTTTGTGCCCAATCAAGACCAAATAGAGGAACGTCATGTTTCTTGACAACCACTGCCATGAGTGATAAGGTTTTGTTGAAATTTTGAACTTGAACCTTTATTTTATACAAAGTTTCGATCTCTACCCCAGCATATCCAATCAAGCTAGTGCATGCATACAAGTGGGGTTTCCCTAATGATTTCCAAAGTTCTGTATTGACCACTGATTTTGCTGCTTCCACGTCATGTAGCATGTCTCCGTCATGGTTATTCAGTTTTACCCTCAACATGACCTTGCTCCCTGTAGTTTTAACATTATTCAAGAAATTTTCGTCTTCCATTGATATATTGCCCTCCCAACTTTCTTTGTTCATCTTATCAGAAATTTGTCTCATCCGTAGCTTTGGATATTTTTAATTGAATACGCAAACTGCCAAAACTGTGTTGTTCAAATCCACACTTGTTGCATTCTACCCTTTTTTCCGAAGCCCGATGGTATATTTCTTCTGAGCTAAACCAGTTTTAAAGTGCAGAATTTTCCTAGAATCCGAATTTGAATATTCTGCAAGTAACCCTTGCTGAGTCTGGGCCTTTTCCACTGTTAGCGCGGATGATTCCACTTCCTGGAAACTAGCCTCATTTGTTTGGTGTAATCTAATTAAATCTTCTTGCCACTTAGGACAATTTATCCCCATCACTAACTGGTCACGCACTCTTTCTTCTAACACCTGCCCAAACACGCATGTTCCGGCTAGGGTTCTTAATCCACTGACGAATTTCGCTATAGACTCCCCTTCACCCCTATTTCTCGTAGCAAATACTATCCTTTCAGCAAATATACACGTAGATTTTTCATAAAATCGTTCTAATACTCGCTTCAACTCGTTGTACGGAACTTCTTTTACATCCCTAGGTCGGAAATGATCAACTAAAACCTTGAATTGGGGCCTGATTGGGGCTTATAGAAGTCAGAAATAAAATTGAACGGGTGCGGTCATCAATGCTTCCCGTCAACTCAATCCTACATATTATTTCTACTTCAATCCTATTGACATAGTATGCCAATCATTCTACTTCCTCGTCGTATTGTGGAAATTTAAAATTCTGAATCAGCCTTTCCGAACCTGTGAATTCATTCTCAAGGACTTAGTCCTCTTCTGAGTCGGATAGTTCCTCTGAAGTTTTCTTTCTTCCTCGCTTCTGTTTTGGCATCCTGTTCGAAGCGCCAAATGAAAAGGCGCTAAAGATAGATTAATTTATAACTTACTTAGTGGTTTGAGGTAAATCATCAACAGTTGATACTGAGCTTTTTATTAAATTCATAAATAGTAACCTAGCTACGTTGTCAACATGGAAACCATAAATAATTATGTAGTCAGTTCCTTAAATTTATATATATATATATATGTTTGATATAATTGTTGACCGTGTGATAATTGTGATATAATTGAAACTATATATATATATATATATATATATATATATATATATATATATATAGGTATTTATTTATTTATAGACGAAATTTTGTGCTCTCTACTCCTCCGAAATCGCTGGTCCAATTTGGACCAAATTTAGATATCATGTATTACCATGTCGGAACTTGTGCCTCGCTGACTAGGGTGAAGAGCGCGGTAACCATCTGTTATATTGGTTCTCCATTTCTTCAGGATAAACGTTTTCGTTGATCTTTACCGTATATTTTTTACGTTCGTAGAACAGAAAAGCGAAGTATTCTGCTACCATGGACCCGTTTCAGATTGGAAAGCTGCCATCACTGAATGTAGGATTATGAACGTTTCTAAAAATATTGAATATATCAAATATAAAAGTATTACCGTTGACACTCGGTTTTTGGATACACTGCTAATTTCTGGAAAGAAACGGTATATTTCTTAGATCAGCTAATTCCTTCGCCAATCTGATTTTGCAAAGGGGATCAAATTAAATCAGAGGTACTCGTATCAACAACTCATTTATGATTACTTTCCTTCTTTGGGTAGATCAGTTACAGAACCATCTTGTTTTCTCACTCTCCTTCGGAAAATACATCTTTATCTTATATATTTATAAGAATGTCTTGTTAGTTAAATTGTTTATAACTCAAGAACGGCTGACCCGATTTTCATGAGGGGTGGGCGCAAATTGACGTGCAAGTTCCGGAATAGAACATAGGCTAAGTAAAATTGTCTCAACTTCCTCCATCATCGAGAACCCGGTCTTCCCAGTCTACCCGGTTTATGGTTTCCAAGGCCAATAATATGTTCGGTTCCATTAAATTAAAGTGATCTATGATTTATTTCCCAGACAGAAAATGAAGGCAGTTTAAAACGTAGGTAGGAGAACTAGGACTTAGTAGCTACGACGATGCCTTGGGCCCATCAGCTGAGTAGCTTCTAAAGCTACTGCCTATGACTAGCTGGTTCACCCGTGCGTTGCCCAGGTTGACTTGAATATACGCAAGCCCCCCCCCCCCCCTCACCTATGACCTTTCAGGATACCCCTATGGATCTGATTCAAAAGAGTCCTTACTTAAGAGTACTTACTTATAAATTACCTATTAGGACGAAATTACAGAGATCAACCCCCACTCCCTCTCCACAAACACCCCCATATTCCAGATTAAAAATATTCTTGATAGGTAACCCAAAAGAACGTTCAGACTATACTCTGTCCACGCTTTCGTGGCAGGTTGCCCAGGTCAAAATCCCCTTCGTCCCCTGCCGTGGATCGGAAACGCCGGGAGCTCGATCGATCAGCTAAGGACTTTTCAACCCCAAATTATGACCCTCTTCAATAAAGGAAATCCTATCAGCTAAGTATGATACGATGTCTGTTAGTTAATTTTGATTCTGCATACAATTTTTGTCTGAATGAGACCAAACAACACAAAATTCGGCAGTATTTAAATGTTTTATCCAGTAGCCGGTTATCTCCTCGTAATATAGACTTGAAAAAATTCAGTGTTGTAGTAGTTTATACAATTTTGTGTTTATACTGGTTGTGTTTATAGTGGATTATTTTGGTTTAAAAATTGCCCCCTGAATTTGATTTTTATTGAAATGATGACCAATTCCGTAATCCGACAAAGTTGGCTTATCGTAGAGGAGACAAACACAGTAGGTACTTGTGGAGTTGATTGAAGGGAAGAAAAGAACCTCGAGCAGCACAGCGTTGCCGGATTGAGAAGCCTGGATAGAGTATGATCCAATTTAATTTGACCGAACACCAGATCACCAGTTCGTTCGGTGATGACCATATTATTCCATTTAACCAGCCCCTCTCCCCTTCATTTTTTCCTTACCACAAACACCTTCCTATGGTTGAGAATTGAAAAAATTTTAATAGCCTGTGACTGAGGGTTACTTAATCTAAACATATTCGCCCAAGCAGATCCCCAGTTTTTTCAGTTGTGTCAAAGATACCCCTTTCCAAACCCCCTCCCCAAAAAACACCCATATGGTTCGGAATTGAACATTTCTAAGTAGGCTGCGGTTATCCAAAGTTATCCAAACATATTTTATCAATCAGGTCCTCAGTTTATTCAGTAATGTTCAAGATACCCCGGATTGCTCGTCCCCCACCCAACCCTTAAAATGCCCGTTATGGTTCAGATTTGAAAATTCTAAGTAGTTTGTGGTTCAAGTTAGAGTACTCCAAACATATTTAATCAATCAGGTCCTCAGTTTATTCAGTGATGTCCAAGATACTTCATCCCCACCCCTTCCTCCTCTAAGAAAACACCCCCTTTGGGTCAGATTTGAAAAATTTCAAGTAGCCTGTGGTTTGGGTTCGTGTAATTCAAACATATTTTAGCAAACAGGTCCCCAGCTTATTCAGTGATGTCTATAATACCCCCCCCCCCCCCTACCCGGAAACACCCCCTATGGGTTAGATTGGAAAGCTTGAAGTAGTCTGAATTACAAAGAACCTACGTACCCATGTTTTCAACGGTGCTTAACGTTTTCTACTCACTCAATTTTTTTACGTTTTTCATTACGTCAATATTTTTTTCATTCAGCAACACCGAGATTCGCAAATGGTTTCATTTCATTTACCTCACTTACGCGGTAGTTTTCATTCGATTTGGAAAATCAGTCAATTGAAAAATAAATTTTCATCTGATTTCGGAGGAAAAGGTTTCATTCGGCCAATGAATGCTTTATTTTATTTTTTATTTTTTAGATTCCTGAAAGACTTCTTTAATTTCTTGGTCATTTTTAGGGGTTCGCCGTTGAAAATTATAAATCGAAAATGCTTGAAATTTTCGATAACGACGCCCTTGAGAACCTCCAATTAAGAACCAGCAACTCATATTTCTTACCCGTTGAATGTGCCGATCCATTTTTATCAGGAGCCCGCAATACCCCCAGGTGTTGCCGGCGATGCTGAGCCAGCCCGTTGCGCAGGCACTGTCTTGCCTCTGACTCAATAATTTGTTGGCAATCTCGTCAATAAAACTACACTGCGAGTAGCAAGTCGATAAACACGATAAAAACACTCCGTAATACAAATTTATAATAATAAAGTCGATATATGTAAATTCGTAAATACCTGATATCTGGATCCACCACTTTTAAAATGAGGCCTGTTACACTATTATCGCTTAAGTCATTTCATTAAAGAGGAAAAATTGCAAAAAAAGCAAATACGATTTTTTTTAAATTTACTATTGCTACCATAAAAGGTAATATTTACAGCACGAGTAAATCCGTCCTCTCCAGGAGCCTTATTATCCACAAAACGATCCGGAACACCAGCAACCTCCACCTGTGGGAAAGGCAGTTCATCTGGTCTGTCATATGGTTCCATAATATTGGACACCATCATCGTGCTCCAATGTTTTAGGGCCTTCATCATTTGGTGCACAACGCTCCAAGACCTCCTCCAAGGTCTCCTCCAGGGTAGCTAGAGAGGAACCATCCACCCGGTTAAGGGAAGAATATGTCACTGGGGGCCTTAACTTACCAGCTGCTGCTTTATATTATTTGGCTCCCTAAGGAGAGTCCGTACCTTCAGAACTGCAAAAGTTTTTGTACGATAAAATTTTGGCTACCTCTGTAAATTTCTACGAATTCTCTGGAAACGGCAACGAAGTCTGTTGACCTGTATGCGCAAATCCTTAATGGCTCTCGACCACCAAGACGCAGAAGATCTAATCCCAACTTTCTTTTTACGACCTCCATACAGAGGCATACTGACCATACACGCGGCCGAAATCGCATTGCTAAAATTATCCACAGCCAATTTGAGGGTTCTGACCCCATGAAAATACTCTGAAAGACGAGTGTCTAATAACTCGTATTCCCAACTCTGCAATACTAAGGATACTGCTTCGTTTGATTTCTTATCGAACTTCTCCCAGTCAGCCTCGATCACCACGAATTTCCTCGTGATTGCCGGCAGTAGCTGTTGTGATCTTTCTTGATATAAAGAGAATAAAATCATGTTGTGATCGGAAGCTTTTTCCTCATCAGATACCCTCAAATCCATGGGGAAGGTCAAAAGGTTTGGTGATGCAACCACCAAGTCAAGAAGCTCCTACCCCTCCTCGACTCATACGTCGGACGTAAGGGATCACCATTCATAATCAACAGAGTCCTCGATGCCAAGTGATTCTCAAGTTGATGCACTCTTGAACTTCAAATATGCACTAACTGCAATAAGAGGAGGTTCACTTGCCTGTGTCAACTGGACCACCACAAAATCCTCATCAGTGAATGGGAGATTGATCGTGGCGCCTACATCAGGATTAGTTATAATAATGGCAGCTCTTTTCCGAAGATTTCCAGACGCATAAATGCGTCATCTTGGGTAAAACCCGCATATTTTGGCATTGATGCAGTACTAGCCGGTTACCCGTTCGTAACTACGGAGGCTGCATGCCAAATTACAGCATAAAATGAGCAAAATCAGGCCCGGACTGATCAGGAAAATGCCCATAATTTCAATCAAATAAATAATACCCTTCGTTATTATTATTATTATTATTATTATTATTATTATGGGTCTATGTAGATAGGTATTATCTGTACAGATTATGCCTATTAAAATCACCAAAAAATTAACCTTTTATGCCGACAGATTTTAAGATATATATTGACTTTGATATATTTCAGCCCTTAAATTGAACCCTTTAGGATTGATTAAATATGATGTCGAGATTACAGGCTCGTCCTCCAACTAATATATGATTTTTGAGCCGAATTTCATAAACTTTGGCCCAGTTCTTTTGGAGAAACCCTCCAGAAGGCGGACAGACGTATTCCGTATTATTATTTCTAATAATAAACCTTTGTACCTAATCGTCCAAGAACAAAAATTTTAAAAAATGTTTACCACAATCGGTAGGTTTACGTTTCAAGATGGGTAGAATCCAAATGTCGGGAAAAAATTTATTTTCTCGAAAATACTGGACCAAAGTTTTGAAACCAAAAATTACTTATGTACTCGAGTTTGTTCTTGAACGTCGGCTTCAATTGTCGATCAACCGTAAACAGCTGAATAACAACCTCAAAGGGGTGAACTATCAAAATATTAAAGGTAAAACTTTCACCATTTCATGAAAAATCATCTTTGATTCACCATCACTTCCGACTCTACCCTAAAAGGTAGAATTGGGGAGCTAAACAATTAAAAAATCCAAATAAATACATACCGTAAGTAATTATTCTTTCTTTTTTTGTTGATAGATTATATTATCACTGAGAATTGAATGAAACCACCCGTATTACGTGTATCCATTTCCTCCCTCTTAAGGAATTTTTAGAGGGAAAACGATCGTCAATATGTGTGTGAAGCAGAAAGTGTACGTAGTAGAAATTTCCATATAAACTACGACGATCCTAAAAGTTGATAGGTAATATTCTAATTGAATCGTCACGTATAGGTGTACTAGTGAAGCGTTGGTATGTCTGTTTCTCATCACTGAACACACGGGGATTTGTTTGTCGAATATGTTTGGATTACTCTAATTCAATTCAAAGACTACTTTTAAATTTTTCAAATCTGCTTTCGTGGGGGGGGGGGGGGGGGGTTAAAGGGTTTTGAAGGATCACAGATCCATAGGGGTGTCCCAAAATCTGATGTGTGTATGTGGGGGGGGGGGCTTGTTCATATTCTAGTCAACCTGTGCGACGCAAGGGCGAACTTGGTAGTTTACAAATGAAGAGAATACTTTTTATGCTTCTCAATGACATTTATAATCAAACGCTGTTAATTATAATGATTTACATAGAAAAGATAGATAGAGATGAACTACATCATAGATACGTATCATCTACTACATAGATTTACATCTACATTATAATGATTTACATAGAAAAGATAGGTAGAGATGAACTACATCATAGATACGTAACAACTACATAGATACGTAACGATGAACTACACAAAGACCTGAACATTCCCACCGTTTTTTACCAATTTATGAATTTTTACTAAAAGCTGCTGCGAAAGATGGAAGGAGGAGTATCTGTACCAATAGCTTAGTTTTTGAGTGATTTAAAATGCCTTTATTTTTATGATCCGTTTATTGACAACTATCAATCCGTTTTCCATTGCCTCGACCAACGCATCCTCCGAACCTCGAACAGAAAACAACAAAGGACCATCGTCAGCGAAAAAGAAACCATTCGCCATTGATTTGTTTTGCTCACACAAATCATTTAGGTAAATCAAAAACAGGATCGACGATCCTGACGTTCCCTGTGACAAGCCTACATCTATATCCCTGCTAGAGCTCAGTACTCCATACACCTTAGTCACTTGCTTTCTTCCTGTTAGGTATGACCTAAACCACTGCAGTAGACTTCCCCTAATCCACGTATTGACCATTTTCAACAACAAAATATATATTTCCGCTAAGTCAAATGCTTCAGTAAGGTCCAAGTAGATTGCACCGATTCGCCTACCCATATCAAGTGCCTCCACAATAGTATCGACATGGTATTTTAAAGCTCGATCCGTAAAATGGCCCTCCCGAAACCCATACTGACAACTCGGAAAAAAATTATTTGTATTGAGAAAACCTACTAACTTGCGTTTTATTATTTTCTCAGATATCTTAGCCAGTAATGATGAAATGCTTATTGGTTGATAATTATTAGTTTCCTTTTTACTACCAGACTTGAACATTGAGACTACAATTTGTATAGATAAGTTGAAGAAGTGCGAGAGCACTGGGGCAGCGTCTTTTGATATTTGCTTGGGCTCTTAAGCAGTAACGTCATTCGCTCCACTACTTTTGTTTCGTCTAATGATGATATCATTTCTTCGACCTCGGCAACCGCTATTTCTCCGATGTTCATATTCCAATAATATCAAGTTACAATGCCGATGCCGTAGAGGGGATACTAGCAAATGGTAGTTGAACGGTTCTGCTTTTAGTCGATTTGCCCCTATTTCCTCTTGTTCAGTGACTATAGGGCCGATTTTAGATTCACCTGCAGCCCTGATTAATTTATTTACTACTTTCCAGAATTTTTTTGAACTCCCACTTGCAGATGATAATTCATTTTTGTAGAATTGAGATTTCTCAAATTTTCTTCTATGGGTAAATTCTAAACTTAGCAACTTATATTGGTCTCTAACTCATTCATCTTCCTAAAGTTTGTCCCTTTTTGTTTTTCTTTTTTTCAGAAGTTTGTGTATTTTAGTTTTATTATAGACCATGTCAACAAGTTCCTGGCTTATCCACTCTGTCCATACTAAGAATATGCGAGTTTAGTTTCACACTCTTGTAGCATTCATTTTAGCGAATTTTTGAAGAAAATTGAGCTATTGCTCTCGCCTCAAAATTTGTAGAATGTGAATTTTTGAAAAAAATTATGCAGAAATCCGTTTCAGGCTATTCTGAATCATATTCTGAAGTTTAACGCATTTTTTTATGTATGTATGTATGTATGTATGTATGTATATATGTATGTACATCCTACTCGCAGAAACCCGTGAGGGCTTGCAGATCTCCCTCAACGCATTTGCTGAGCAGCTAGCCAGGTGTGGTTTGGTGGTGAACCCAGCTAAGTGTGGGTCGGTCTCCTTGGTCCCGTCCGGTCGCCAGCATAAGGTGAAGGTGGTGGATGAGGAGTGTTTTGTCTTAGGACAAACTTCCATCCCTGCCCGATCCGTGCTGGAGGTCTGGCGGTACCTTGGAGTCGACTTCATGGGTGTTGCAACCATTGCCGCAAGCCGTGTGGACCTTAGTGGAGCATTAGCTCGTGTCACTAAGGCTCCATTGAAGCCACAGCAGAAGCTGCGCCTCCTTCGCACGTACTTACTGCCAAAGCTAACCTATGGGTTAGTATTTGGCAGGCTTACTGCGGGGAGGCTGCTTGAGTTAGATCGTGAAGTTCGCTCTGCTGTGCGCTCTTGGCTAGGCTTTCCACCTGGTGTCCCAAGTGCTTATATCCACGCACCGGTCAAGGCCGGTGGGCTCGGTGTTGTCTCTCTTTCTGCCAGCATCCCATCTTTACGCCGCCAGCGCCTGCTTGCCCTTAGGGGCTCGAGCTGGGAGATCGCCCGCACGGCTGCTGATCTGGACTTTGTCCGGCAGCAGTTGTTGTGGTGCGATCGAGCAACACCAACTGCTCCAAAACCCAGCTCATCTGCTGAGTTCGCTGCTGTGCTGCATGAGTCAGTAGATGGTAAAGAACTCCGACAGTGCTCTGAATCCCCCATTTCTACCCAGTGGGTGGAATGGGCTTCAGAGGGCATTGGGGCCCGCGACTATCGCCATTTTCATGCCGTCCGGGTGGCTACCCTAGCCACCTCGGTGAGGTGTTCGAGGAGTAGTCGCGGGACAGTTGACACCCTTTGCCGTGCCTGTCGGGGTAAAAATGAGAATCTATATCATGTGGTGCAGCAGTGTCCTCATACTCACGGTGGCCGCATTTTACGTCACGATGCCGTTGCCAAGCAGATAGCAGGTGCTTTGTCATCTAGCGGTTGGGATGTCGAAAGGGAGAGACTATACCACATGCCGAGTGACCGGGACAAGAAGCCAGATATCGTTGCGATCAAGCCCGGTGGGTCTTCCATAATCCTGGATGTCCAGGTTGTCAGTGGCAGCGTGGACATGGAGCAGACCTGGCGGGCTAAGAAAAGTAAATATGACAGAAATGATCTGCGCCAAGCGATATCTGAGCTAAAAGGAGTGGCACCTAATAACATCAAGGTCATGGCCGCGACCGTGTCATGGCGCGGGGTGTGGTGCGGGAAAAGCGCCACGGAGTTACTCGAGTTGGGCATCTCGGCAGGAGTACTCCGTGGTATCACCACCCGCGTCCTGAGGGGTTCTTACTTGAACTGGTGGTCATTTTATAGGGGCACATCCTTTCATCCCATTCTTCCTCCTCGTCCTACAACTTCCCTTATCCCTAGAGCCGGCGTCGGGTAAACCTGGGCGTCCTCCCCACTTTTTTATTTTATTTGTTTATTTTTCAATTTAATGGCGTGCCCCCTCCGTCTTTGAGGGGAGATTTCTTTAAAAAAAAAAAAAAAAATATATATATATATATATATATATATATATATATATATATATATATGTATATATGTATGTATGTATGTATGTATGTGTCATTCCAGACGATAACTGTCCGTAGAATTGTGCTAGAAACTTCAAACAAATTTTAATATGTTAAGGGCACAAAACGAAAGTTCAAGTTCGTTGGCCAGCGTGATCGGATTACATCTTCGGGTTGAAATTTTCAAAAATGTAGTCAAAAATTTCAAAATAGCCTGTTTTTTGCGATTTGTCGTGCGAAATAATTTTTTCAGCATACTAACATGTGGTATATTTGGAATCATCGTAAAATTTCCTATAAGAATATGTATCAAGTTTTCAAAAATTTCAAAGTTGAAAAATCAGTCAAAAATCGAAATAATGCCGTTCGCTGGTTGTAAAAATCGGTAATATTCTTCAAAAATTCGCTCATGGGGTCATGCTGCATGACTGGACTTTTTTATTCCATTTTAAGTATAGTAAAAAGCACTTAGTGCCTCGTTCCTTCTTAGCTTCATAAACGTTTGTCCACATTGTTTTAGAAATAAGATTTTTAAATGTGGCTAGATCTAAACTCCGAATTTATTTTACTTTCTCTATATTCTTTAATAACAAATTACTAGTTATTATAATACCTGAATGGTCGGTAATATTATTTTCATCGATATCTACACATAAGTTTATAGTATGGGTTTTAGTTATAGACATTTTCCACTGGCAATACTTGTAGGGTGTAGGGATGGGCAGTTCCACCGGTTTCATGGCTCGGAACTAGTCGTCGGGTACTATATATTGGGTATTTTTTCCGTTACGATCCCGGTATCGATCCCGACATCCGAACCTAAGCCAGGTTTTCCCCTCAGAGGTGTCGATCATAGGGACGCTTCGATCTGTTCCAAGGAAGGAGGAAAAAATCGACCTTCCGTTTTGGAATCTTGAATCTTTCTGCGTACAGAAACAGAATATTAGATGACCTCTCCTTTGCTTCCTACTTAACCCAATACTACTTAATTATTGAGTTGGAAAATTAAATAATATGCCTGGAAAGAAAGGAAAAAAGTCCAGTCATGCAGCATGACCCCATAAGCGAATTTTTGAAGAGTAAACTCATCAGTTATAATTACTTTTTTTTTTTTTTTTTTTGAACATGCACCTACTACCTACGTTAACAGCATGGTTCTAGGATTGGTTATACAGTGATACTTCCATACGAGTAATCTGAATTTGGACAATGTTTCATGCAAATATTACCGATTTTTACAACTAGCGAGTGGCATTATTTCGATTTTTGACCGATTTTTCAACTTGAAAATTTTGGAAAACTTGATACATATTCTTATAGGAAATTTTACGCTGATTCCGAATATACCACATATTAGTATGCTGAAAAAATTATTTCGCACAACAAATCGCAAAAAACAGGCTATTTTGAAATTTTTGACTACATTTTTGAAAAGTTCAACCCGACGATGTAATCCGATCATGCTGGTCAACTAACTTGAACTTTATTTTTGTGTCCTTAACATTTTAAAATTTGTTTGAAGTTTCTAGCACAATTCTACGGATAGTTATCGTCTGGAATGACACACACACATATATATATATATATATATATATATATATATATATATATATATATATATATATATATATATATATATATGTACATACATATATACATACATATATATGTATACATATTTACAAACCTCCCCTCAAAGGCGGAGGGGGCACACCATTAAATTGAAAAATAAATAAATAGAATACAAAAGTGGGGAGGACGCCCAGGTTTACCCGACGCCGGCTCTAGGGATAGGGGAAGGTGCAGGACGAGGAGGAAGAATGGGATGAAAGGAAGTGCCCCTATAAAATAACCACCAGTTCAAGTAAGAACCCCTCAGGACGCGGGTGGTGTACCACGGAGTACTCCTGCAGAGATGCCCAACTCGAGTAACTCCGTGGCGCTTTTCCCGCACCACACCCCGTGCCATGAAGAGGTCGCAGCCATGACCTTGATGTTATTAGGTGCCACTCCTTTTAGCTCAGATATCGCCTGCCGCAGATCATTTCTATCATATTTACTGTTCTTAGCCCGCCAGGTCTGCTCCATGTCCACGTTGCCACTGACAACCTGGACATCCAGGATTATAGCAGACCCATCGGGCTTGACAGCAACGATATCCGGCTTCTTGCCCCGGTCACTCGGCATGCGATATAGTCTCTCTCTCTCAACAGCCCAACCACTGGATGACAGAGCGCCTGCTATCTGCTTGGCAACCGCATCGTCACGGAGAATGCGGCCACGGTGAGTACGAGGACACTGCTGTACTACATGAAACAGATTCTCATTTTTACCCCGACAGACACATCAAAGAGTATCCACTGTCCCGCAACTACTACTGGAACACCTCACCGACGTGTCCAATGTGGCTTCAATGGAGCATTGGTGATACGAGCTAGTGCCCCACCAAGGTCCACACGGCTTGTGGCAATGGTGGCCACACCCATGAAGTCAACTCCAAGGTACCGCCGAACCTCCAGCACGGATCGGGTGGGGATGGGTGACTGTCCTATGACAAAACACTCCTCATCCACCACCTTCACCTGATGCTGGCAACCCGACGGGACCAAGGAGACTGACCCACACTCATCTGGGTTAACCACGAAACCACACCTGGCTAGCTGCTCAGCAAAGGCATTGAGGGCGATCTGCAAGCCCTCACGGGTTTCGGCGAGTAGGATTACATCATATAAGGAATTTAGGTGCCCCCCCCCAGAGGTGCAATGGGGGCCTAAATCCTCATAAAAAGGTAGAGGAGGTAACAGAGGCATCCCGTCAGAGAGATACCACCCCTACTAATGAGCTTTTAATGAGCCATGTTCGGGGAAGGTTGATATTCCTGTCACCAGAAAATCATCCAACGCCAAACCAGCTGTCTAGAATGAGCGAGAACAGCGCGTCTTTCCCATTGATTCCTCAACGGGATGCCGACAACGCCATCTCTGGAGCTCTGACGGGAGCTTGATGGACCTCTCAGGAGGTAACTCTGTTACACTCCTCCCCTTAAAGACATACTTGATTGAAGATCAAGTATGGTAGTTGGGTGGAATAGTGAATAGCTGAGAACTAATGCTCATTCAATCATAAATAGCTGCATTGGCGTTTTGGATGGGGGAATAGAAATTAAAACTGGATTGTCAATGAAGCTTCATAAGAAGTATCTTCATTGAACAATCGGGACAAAACGGATGCTCAACTATGGAGACTTATACCTTAGGAAATCAAAATATTTATAGAAATTAATTTGCCCAACATTGGGGACTTAGAAATTAAATTGCCCAACTATGGGGACTTGAATGGCGCACTAACCTGGTAATTGACATATAGCAATACTCAGGTGGCGAAATAATTGAAAGAAAATAGTATAAAATGAATTTGCCCAACTTAGGGGACTTAAATTGTGCACTCAGGTGGCATAAAATTGAAAGAAAATATCATTGAAAGAAAATATCATTGAAAGAAAATATCATTGAAAGAAAATATAAAATGGTATAAAATATAAAAAGGGAATAAGAGAGAAATTATAATTCAAAGACCAATGAAATTATTTATATACCAAAGGGTGATAATGGGAATTCCTTCTGGAACCCCGGGCCATGTTTCTTCTGAAACATTAACGCCCCAAAAATAGTGGATTGGACTACTAGGCGTCAGCCGTGCATAATCCAAACCACGCTCTGCTACCATATAAGGAATTTAGGTGCCCCCCCCCCCCCCCAGAGGTGCAATGGGGGCCTAAATCCTCATAAAAAGGTAGAGGAGGTAACAGAGGCATCCCGTCAGAGAGATACCACCCCTACTAATGAGCTTTTAATGAGCCATGTTCGGGGAAGGTTGATATTCCTGTCACCAGAAAATCATCCAACGCCAAACCAGCTGTCTAGAATGAGCGAGAACAGCGCGTCTTTCCCATTGATTCCTCAACGGGATGCCGACAACGCCATCTCTGGAGCTCTGACGGGAGCTTGATGGACCTCTCAGGAGGTAACTCTGTTACAATCATCGGCAAAAACCAGTGCATCTACTCGCACCCCAGGGACGAGATCGAACCCCATTTCAGCTGGTAGCTTACCCAAGGCTGTGTCCATGACCAGGTTAAAGAGGAGTGGCGACAGAGGATCCCCCTGACGTACCCCAATGACAACATCCCCTGACATCTCACCTCGTGCCTCGAGGACTGTCACGCCTTCGTGGTACAGGCGAGCAACATACTCAATTAAACGAGAAGGTGCCCTGACATCACGAAGACAATCGGTCAGGGCAAGATGGAGTTGCCGTTTCTTAATACAGGCCAGCGAAATGACAGTTTGGAGAACTGTAAGGTTCTCCGCTGGGCCATCCGCTGGCCGAAATGCTCTTTGGACGTCACCTATGACACCAGCAGCTTGGAGGCGAGATTCCAGAATCTTCTGGAAATGGCAGAAGACTACAGACGATATAGATATCGGGCGGTAGCCTCCAGGCCCACTTCCTCCTTTTTTTGGGATGAAAATTGTCCGGGCCCGGGTCAACGCTTTCGGGGGTCTTCCAGATAGTAGCAACAGGTTGAGGATGAGCAGCCTAACATTCTTTGGAGCTTTATTCCAGCGTCGGGCGAAAATACCATCAGGCCCAGCAGAAGTGGAGTTTTTGACACGGCACTTATGTGCCTCGTCATATGCACCGGCGAGCACATGATGTCGCACAAGGAATCCCTGGTGGAAGCTGGGGGTACCACTGGCTCACCAGGGTTGTGGCCGGGAGCACTCAAGAGTGGCTCCCAATAGTCCACAAACTCCTGGAGAGGGGGCTTGCCCATCCCCAGCTCCTTCCAGTACCTCCTTAGCCACCCGAGCCGTATGCTTCCTCCTCAACTTCTAGACCCGCTGATATTCCCGCCTTCTTGCTTGTTTTGCTGCTCTGCGACCTTCACAAGGCACCAAAGTAGGAAGAACCGCTCCCTGATGCCCCGTCACGGTCGCTTCCTCAACCCGTGGGAAGATCCTCTGTATATAGGCTCCAACCTGGTCCTCCAAGCCTTCAGGCCTCTCAACAGCTCGCCTCGCCAGGTCCTGCAGGTAGGCACTCTCATAACCATCAATATGGCCTACCTGCTCCCCGAGCCTCAACACTTCAGTCTTCAAGTCTTCAAGAAGACCGGAGGTCCCAGGGGAGGATTTCTGAACGGCGGGCTGTTGCCTCATGTCTGTAGGAGATGCGGAAGAGGCCCCACGGCTATTTGCCAGGATCGCATCCTGAACAAGCTGCTTATAGTGGGGCCTCAGGCGAAGAGATTGGATGGCAGAAAGCGTGCGCATGGGAAAACGTTGTACATATATACATACATAAAAAAAAATGCGTTAAACTCCAGAATATGATTCAGAATAGCCTGAAACAAATGTCTACATAATTTTTTTTTTTTTTTTTTCAAAAATTTACATTCTACAAATTTTGAGGCGAGAGCAATAGTTTAATTTTCTTCAAAAATTCGCTAAAAGAAATTTCTTCGGAGGCACTTTTATGATTGCCGAGAATATGTACCTATGGTAGGTTCAATACAGCCTAGTAAGAATGAGGAGGTACCTGTGACAATCTTCAACCTCTTGTTCCAAGAACGAAACGGGACAGTCTCGTTCGAAGAACAAATTTAGGCAGCGACAGATCTCATTTTGATTTCAATCCAGCGAAAAGAAGAGATCCACACGGCTGGATGGATCCTCTGGATGGATCCTGACTGGATCATCCCTACTATATGGGGTTTCGATCTCGCTTCGATCCATTCCTTCGTCACTTTTTTCAGTGATTACCTCAACGAGACAGGCAGATCCAATTAAAAAAAAAAAAGCATCGGTACGTTCACAGCAATTTCGTTTCGATCCGTGAGGATCGGTAAAAATGGGAGCGGGTACTGATCCGATCCCTCTGCGAATCCGATCTTTGTATTGTTACACCCGGAACAGTCCACCCTTAGTAGGGTGTCTATGGCAGCAACGGAGACCGAAAGAACTAGGGTCTATAACATCAATGTTTGTATCGCCGGGAAAAATTGAGCAATATTTTAATGACTGAAAAATTGAATCCATATCTTTCAAAAACATTTCGACTTTACCATTGACATCTCAGTAGCACACCAATGTTGATAAGTTCTTATTATTTGGACCTACTCTCTCAATATCCATTTTGAGTATTTCAAATGTAGTATACTCCAATTCCTGTGCATTACCATTCCAATTGCAATCAAAAACGCTACTATTCCTCCTGATTTTTTCCTGGTTCTTGCACATAAATATTTATTATACCCTTCAACATTAAATAGATCGATTTCGTCTTCCTCTATCTATACCTCTAGGTGTACCAGAATAACATCGAAATTTCTACGTATAGATCGAACATTTAAGCGATAGATTGCCAAAGCTTCGTAATGTTCTCGAGCAATGGCCATTATTATAGTCGATAACTCACTAGGATAGTTTTATTAATACCACTATTGATGTTTCTGAATGTTCCTATATTAATTTGCAAGTATTTATTGGTTATTTGTTAGTGTAATAGTTATTATCTCAAAAATACAAAGAACAATTTTTTACTAAGATGCATGATTAGATGCAGATATCTCAGTTTACGCTAGTTCCGCCTTTCCGCCTTGAGCTCTTGGGGACCAATATTAAACCAACCAACCTGGAAGACAATCGGCACAACAACATCCTGTAAAAGATATTTGAAATAATAATTATTCGCAAGGAGAAGAGTTGCTGTCTGGTGTTAATATAAAACCACTAACTCCACTAACAAAACCTTTCGCGACAATATAATGTTGGTTAAAATAACCGACAGTTCGGATAGCGAACAGGGGAAGAACTTCTTAAAGAAGGATATCTGTGGAGCGTTTAACAGTTATCTTCGTAGAACATTCCCGATTTTGTGTCTGCATGACGTGGAGTAAAGGTAAAATTACCATTCCCTCTGCTTGGAAAGAGATCAATATGGAGTGAATATGCAATATTATTGGTGCAGGTGGGATGCAAGCCATTAAAAAGAAATTAAAAAATCCTATTGCGGCACCCTACAAGGTGGAGTTAGCAGATGTCGAGCTGGCTACTGTACAGGAAAAAGTGCCCAGAATTCTACTAGATCAGCAAGGTTACGACTTCTAACTACCTAATGGATTTAGATTTTGTGGGTATTTTCAACAAATAAGAGATGTGCGATTATTTAGCACATGACCACGTTGTTATCAAAGTGAAAAGTATAACAAAGACTGTAATACAGTTGTTAACAACGACAAGTCTGTAGGGATAGATTGCCTTACTTGGATTACTCCTACTAATGCAAGAGTAAAAATCTACAAGTTCGTTGGCCAGATAACTAGTTCAGGCATAAACAAACAAATTGGCAATCACATTGTGGATTTTTTCAACTGTCCAGACTCTAGATTAAGAAAGCCGTTTCTATCCCCACTAGGTAAGGAGCGAGGAATTACAAGATTGGAGGCAACGATCTACAACGCTAGCGACGACCATCCTCTGGACTACTGTATAATGATCCTGAATGACAGGAAACTTTATTTCCAGTATGCCCCGTTTTACTCTGTTGAAATCTCTAAAATGTGGACGAAATTAGCTGACAGTCTCCAAAACAGTTGCTGTGTAGTGTATAATAATCTTTTACAATATGTCATTGGGGAAACTGTAACACAAGGAAATTAACCGAAGTACAATTTACTTTACCTAGCGACCAAGACATGAGGAAGAAAATAATTAATTACGTTCTCTCAGCATTTTTTTTAAAACTATTCAACTGTAAATTACTTGGAAATTGTGGAAGAAGTTGATAATAGATAGAATCTTAGTGTGATTCATAGATGCTACATTAAGAGTGGCAAGACATTCTTCTTGAAATCTAGTACTGCCTTCTCTACAATTTGTAAAGATGTAAGCCTCAAAAACTATGGGCTGGATCCAACGAGAAATATTATTCCGCCGATTTTAAGGAAGAGAACGTATGATAGCAACAGGCTACAACCCTACATTTTAAAGAAGAAAGAACCATTCTCCTCCGTTTATCTACTGTCTGCGAAGAAACGAAAACTGGAACTGAAAGAAATGGAATTAAAACGGAGAAAATTGGAATACATGGAACCTACTGCTTCCTTGAAAAACGAATACGAAAAAATGTAGGAGAAAGAGAAAATTATTAGAGAGACATGAGACGATGATCAAAAATTTTAACAAGACATGGAAGAATTTAGATACACATGCATACTACCAGGTTTTTGCATTGACAAACTCTAACAAGAGAGGGATTTGTTTTTGCCTCCAACTACGGTTTAGACATGGTGCATTTAGCAACAAATGGAATAACCACTTTTAATACTCATTCTTTTGCAAAGATATAGCTTCTAAAACTACTAACAGATGATGATGTGTGATTTGGAGTTTCGTAGGAAGGAGGCAGATGCCTTGTTTTTGCACGGTCTGGAATCTAATAGAGTCGATTGCCCATTTCTGTTATCTGAATTAGACATTTAGGCCCCACCATAGCCATCAGGGCTGATCAACAATTCTATATACCAATGTGACCGACGAACTACTTCCGTAACGATCCGATCTTACGCATCCAGGAAGACTTTCACAGATTTTAATTTTTGGTCGTTAACCTGGACCTTTTCAATACTCCATCAGCATCTTTCAGATCTGCCTACCGCCACCTCCATCCACCACTGATGACTGATTATTCCTTAATGTTTCTTATGGACACTGTAGTTTCATTATAAAACTTGTATCGTTTATCGTATTTTATTTATTGTACGCATTTCTTGTATTTGTATCTCTTGTATTGCGTCTCTGTATTTGTATCATTGCCTCTGTATTTTTTGTATCTGTCCAGTCTATATGCTTCATATATTTTGTTATTATGTATTTTTGGTCTACAATGTGAAATTGGGCTTTGCCCGTAATAAATAAAAATAACTTTATTATGTTTTTAAAATAATTATTAGGCTCAACGTAGCTCCAAGAGAGGTCACGGGCCCATCTCCGGTGATGTTCTGAGTTCATGTGAAGCTAACAATATACCTAAAGTGAAGCTAATCACGAGTAGGTAGATGATTATAAATCAATAGGTACCTACAATCTGACCAGCGCAACGTAGGATGATCAGGTAGTATATAAAGCTTGGCCAATATGAGTAGCACACTTAGTTGCTTTCTATTATTTTTTATTACAATATTTTGAATACAATGTTCTGTTCTCGTCAAATTTTTCAAAGACCTTTTCTTCTTTAGAAGAAAAATGAGCCTAACTGAGCGGACATAGAGGAGAGTTTGAGGAGAAATAAAGAAGCGGGAAGAAGAGAGCACCGAAGAAATGACGCTGAACTCAGAGCAGATGACAGGAAGGAAAAATATGAACGAGACAACATGAGAAAGCAGGAATGATGATTGGTGACATGACTAAGAGGGGGCAAAGGACACAATTGGAAAAGTGGAGGTAGAGCAGCAGAAAGCATTATGAAAGACAGTGAACCTTGAAGATATTGAAGGATGAATCCCCTGCATCATTTATTCAATCTCCTTTTCGCCCATCTGAAGAACCTAAACACATCAAACAAGTTCCATCTCTGACTTTACCACTCCGTCCTCCGTTGGTAGAATCGCAGAAAGAAATAGAAGAAGTAGGAACAATAGAAAACACAAAAATGATCGAAAAGTACACAAAGAGAATAAGAAGTTGAAGGAATAAGATGAATCATTAATTTGAGAGAGAGACTTCTATGACAAACGTATACAAAATTCAAAAGGCAGGACCCCTAGGAGCGAGGCTAAGAAAATGTTGAAGGGAGTCCGTTCCAGCAAGGGGTGAGAAATGGTAAAGAAGACTGATCTTTTCGAGCGCGCTGAAATACAAATCAGTCACCAACCCGAAAGCAGATACTGGCCAAGGCAATTGAAGGAGAACTAAGGGAAAATTTCCAACTTTGGTCAGTAAGCACTGCACTTTTAAAATGTTCCAGTCATGCAGCTCGATCGTATGAGCAAATTTCGTACTATCTGTTGAATTGTTTTAAAAATTCAGGACTTCAAGTGAAAACAAATTATGAACTACCCAACAATTTCATGGCAAAAACCTCCTTCTAAAGAATATTCTCCATTTCAAAAAATAGTTTGGATATTTAGTTTTTTTTTTTTTTGCAGTTTTTATCCATCTTAGCGAATTATTGTAAAAAATCCAGCTATTGCCATAGCTCGGAAATTTTTAAAAGCAAAATTTTCAGTAATCAGAAAATGGTATGCAGATACCTTATATCGAATAATACTAATTTATTGCATCGGTTTGCATAGTTAATAAAGATGTAATACAAGAAATTTACAACGTTTACAAGGAATTGGCAAAAAGTTTGCAAGAAATCCATACAAAGCCATGAATTTTAGAGTTTTGGTTTTTTTTATTTTCAATAATGAACCTTTGTAATCGACCATGAGGAAAAAAAGGGAAGTAATCCTCTCCCTCAAAATTTATTGTTTTGCGTTTCAAGACGCATAGAATCTAAAGATAAAATCATGAAATGCTAGAGCGAACAAGTCAAGCAATTTCATTTGGGGAAATATTATTGTTTTGTCAGAAATTCTAAAGGGCCAAAAATTAGGTGCTTCAGAAAAGTTCCAGTCTTGCAGCATGATCGTATGAACGGATTTTCGTAAATTATCGTACTATATTATGTTACATAGTTTTGAAAATTAAGGACATTGGCGGAAAAGATATTTATGTTCAACTACCAATTTTAAGGCATAAAATAAAATTCCAAATAATATTTTACGTTTCAAAGAGATTTTAGATTCTTAACTTTTTTGCTGTTTTTATCGAATTTTTTTAGCATATTTTAATGAAATTTAAGTTATTTTTTCAGCATAATTTTGCACATAAATTTATTGTAGTTCTCTTTTAGAGTTAATAAACTTTATTTGAGCAATGTTCTGTAAAAAATATAAGTTAACGATTTTTAGCCGTTTTTGCTATTTTTATTGATTTTTTCAGCACATTTTTTGAAATTTGGCCAATTTAATGTGCTCAAAACATGCTGGCCAACGAACTCATCGTTTTGTATGGACAGCTTGATTTTTTGGCGCAAGAACGGAATTTTTACCTCAATCCTAAGGAGAGTTATCGTCTGGGATGACAAATACACATACATATATATACAAATGAAAAAGTGCAAACTTCAGGTGTTCAACGCTTCCCAAAAATCAGCGTCGAATGTGTCATTAAACGACTTTCTCTTACCAGGACTGAAATTACAGCGGAGCATTTGCGATGTAGTGACGAGATTTCGTACAGATAAGTAAGTCTTCACTGCGGACATAAGACAAATGTTTCGCCAGATTGAGCATCATCCAGATGACCGTGACTTACTTCGAATTGTGTGGCCGTTTTCAGAATTAGAGCCCATCCAAGACTTTCGCATGAAAACCGTTACGTATGGCACTGCCTCAGCCTCTTGGTTAGCTAATCGAGTAATCAGAGAAATCGCAAACACGCATGCTACATCAGATCCGGAAGTGTCTTTTAAAAGTCTCAATACCAGAACATATGTCAACGACGTAAATGGTGGGGGTTACTCAATATTCGATGCAGTCCGACTTAGAGATGACTTGATAAAGGTACTGGCCGCATCAAAAATGGAATTACGAAAGTTGGCATCTAACCACTCAAGCATTCTATCAGGAATTCCAAGCGATTATAAATTACCTACGTCCACTACAACTACAATAGATTCACATCCAGAAAAACTACACTCAAAATTTTAGGGTTGTATTGGAATCCAACCTCCGACTCGTTTTATTATTCCTTTCGAGATTTTTTTGAGGCACACAGGAAAAGGGAGCTGTTGTCTAAAATAGCTCGTATTTTCGATCCATTAGGATGGTTAACACCGATAATAATAACATTTAGGATACTTTTTCGTGAAATATGTCACTAAAAGGTTGAATGGGACGCACCTCTACCTTTACCTACAGCAACCTGATGGAAAACTTGTCAAGATCAACTACCAACGCTGACACACATTATTATACCAAGATATCTGCCATCCAATAGTTCAGATCAGTACCTCGTTGGATTTGCTGATTCATCTGAGGAAGTGTACGCTTTTGTTCTGTACTGGGTACAAACATACGACTCGGGGAATGTAGTTCGGATCGTCTTATCCAAATCTCGAATAGCACCATTGCAACCTGTGACAGGAATATTTCGTTGCAAAAGAGATTCTTTCTGAGGTGATTTTCTCGTGGATGACTTTTAACGAATCATACTCTGCAGATAGGCAAATAGCTTCCAGTAGATTTTGACAAAGATTATCAATAATATCTTCAACCTCTCGGCGAATAGCTCTCAATGTTGATTTTGGATTAACTTTGGCGGTAGTTACCTGGGAGGTGTATGATATCATTTGACGTAGCAAGCCATCAGCCTGATTCTTCGGAACGTCAGTCGGGACGGTCTTCGGAGGCATCTTGTTGAAATAATTCGCGCACTGAATTACTCAATATCCGGCTCGAAGGACCAATTTTGTACACTTGTACAAAAGCGGATATTGAGGTTGAATATATAAAACAACTATTAAAGTTGCTGAGCTTATAATTAACACAATCGGTTCCAAGAAATTCAATGTTCAAACGAAAGATCGAAATACACAGAAAATATAGCGTTATTACAAACGGTTGAAAATACGGTCTTCGAAGTTTACAAATGTGAACTGTATGACGGGTTACTTCGACTGACTCCAGAAAGCTAAAGCCTGGAGTTTAAATACGAAAATGAAACCTATCGAACAAAGTTAAAAGAGAAGGGTCTGGGGAAATTCCCAAGTAGCTGCTGTAGACTAAGGTAGGTAAGTAGGCATTTAGGCTTAGGGAAAAACACAGAGAGTGCTCAACTACTGAAGGAATGAAGGGATAGGATTTATGCATTGAGTGCTTGTCATGACCATGTCAACGGGGTTTTGACCTCTAGTCAGGTATTCTACCGTTACGAACAGCCATGATGGCATCCCTGAGGCTGAAATGGAATGGCTATTGGAGGAAAACTTGCCACCAAGGTCATACTAACATATTGGAAGTGATACAAGAACCACTGCTTGATATGGTGGCCAATATCATGCCCAAAACTCTCACCCAACCCCACCTGTACACGGCAATCGTAACAAGACATGGGCTAAGGGTAAACAAATGCTGCTCCCACAACATCATCTGGTACACACATGGGTCAAAAATGGAAGCAGGTACTAATGCAGGATTACATATGGAAAACTATCTCTTTGCGGGTGGTCTGGTGTTTTATGCAAACCGTCAACACCCTAGCGAAACACAACCGGGTTTGCCTGGAGTGAGTGCCAGGGCATAAAGGTATTACTGGTAATGAAAAGGAAGGAATATTTTCAACCAATTTCTAAAATCAGTTCTCTCTTTATTATGTTGATTCGTTTGGATGGGGAGGGTAGTTCCACGCAGCACATTCATGTTAGTTTATATTGGAGAGGGTACTTCCAGTGAAACCACGTTCTATTCGCTGTTCTCACCGAAATAATATACGAGTCAGACATAGAGACATCCCTGTAAGGCATGCATTTACCCATGAAAATATCCCTTGCCTGGTGCCTTGCTCCTAACTATACGGGGCTGATATTGTTTCAGATAATGTCCCAGAGTACCAATAGTTCTTTCGTAAAATCCACTCAGCCATTGGGGTAAATCCTCAGTTGATAAGTTGAAAAATTGTGAAACAAAAACAGTAGACGACAGTTTGAACACTATCTGATTTAAAATAAAAAAATTGAAAATTAAATTTAAAGAAAACAGGTGCTAAACACAAAAGATGGATTAGGGTTACATTATCTTCTAGATACTTTATTAACAATCTGCAAAGATATATGAAATGTTTGGAAAGCAGTGAATCATTAGTTCACTGTGTAGAGTAGCGGGTATATTGGATGGTAGGTAATTATATTTCAAAACGAGAAAATATCTGATATGTTCTATGTTCGACACAGGTCCGTAGGTGTAGTATCATGTTTACAGGTGTTACTCCTTCCAGCGGTACAAAAGTTACGCAATACTTCTCTCTCGGCAAAATATGTTGGAAGCTTTTTTTCTCTCTGAGGTAGAATCAAATCTTCTTTCAAAGAAACCACGCAATAAATTCAATAATGTTTATCAGGTACAATCATGAAACGTTCTCTCTTGACACGACTTATAACATTGGGGAACGCAAAATATTAAAAGTAAATGAAGCTGTGTAGCGCTTTTCACCAAATTTTTTCATCTGCAATCTGTTTGACAATTTGCCTAAGTTACTGTTTGACATTGCTTCATTCATGATTGTGACCCCAGGAGTTCAGAAAGCTCGTCCCCAGTATTGCAGACAAACAGGTAGTCAGTTGCAACAAGCAGGAATGACAGAAGACACGAATACTAATTCTCATCTGATTCGTAATAAATTTTGAGCCCAGGTCTACGTGAGATCTAGCGACAAAAAATGTTTGCAGTTACCCTCGCTACTCCGAAATATAGGAAAAGTAGAAACATCCTAAAATTAATCCCTTTAGTAACTTGTAGTTGATAAACTATGAATATTACTAGTATTATATTTATTATATTAAATTCTATTAACATGCACCATTGATCGCTAAACAGATTTGCTACAGCCTGACAATACTCCATTTATCAAGCACCATGCGGAATTTTTATTGATTTGAATATATACTAATATTTGAATATATACTAATGATTTAGGTTGCCTTAAATTTCATACTACTTACAACGAAGGTGAGTAACAGCTAAATGATTGAAGGATTTCGATATTGCAGCAATATGAGGTTAGGGGTAGGTTGATGGTTGTGACAGTTTCCATCTTAAACAAGACAATGCGACCTATTGCGAAATTCAATTCTTCTGTTAAATGCAGTAATTGGAGATAGCTCCACATTTAATTATCGAGGATGCAAACTTTTATACATTATGCACTATCAAGGTTTTAAGGGAGCGCCTCCACCTTTACGTTGTCGAATTTGTTGATGTGTGGGAAGAGGGATTTTCATGTAATGAATATTATGGTATGATAAAACCAAGCAGTGGTTAAATCTGTTGAAATAATTAAAGATCCTACCTCCTACCTGCTACAATTCATTTTTAAAGCTCATTAGGTCAGATGACTAATGTAAATAAGTAAATACTAATTTGTTTCGCTTACCACTCTTTGAAAGCCCTAAATCTCAATTACGATCACCAACAAAATCTTTGGAGTTCTCTTTCCCTGACAACAAAAACCCAATACCTACATATGCATATATAGGTATACTTGTACACTTAAACGTCCGCTGATATTACATCAGAACACTCATCTTAATGAGTAGGAAGTTTACACCTATATATTACATTCATCCCTCCTTTTATTACAATTTTTTAAACTCATTAATAATAGAAACACATCCAGTATATTTTAAAGAAGTAGATTGTATTTACCAAAGGTCTGATACTACTGGTACATCAATTAAAACTGGCATCGGGGTTTGAAAATGCGATTGCTTCCTGCTCGCATCCACCTTGACGGGATCATAGTTCTTAGATCCACCTTGACGGGATCATAGCTCTTAGAAACCAATAATAAAATTACAAGCAACGAGAATCACAATTATTATTGTAATGGTGAGTGTCTTATTTCCTCTCATTTTATGGTTCAAAACGAGATTTCGGTTAGGCCATACTAACCCTGATATTAGCTTTCCTAGATATTTGCTCTTACCATTTTGTGCAGCTAGATCCATCAACACCGTGGTCACACCTGTTCGTATATCGAGACATGTTATTCACCCAACTCAGGCACCCATACTTGAGACCGGTTTATCTCGACACGAACCGAAAATTTATACGATCGCGGTTTTCCCCCCAAGATCAAAAAGCCGGCAACAATCACGAATACCGCGCGGGCTGGAGCAAAGAGAACGACTGGATGCTGCGTAGAGTCCGTCCCCGAGAGATTGCAGGAGGCGGGGTTCACAGTCGTTGGAGGAAGGGGCTCGCCGTAACGTAGACCACCCTGCCGTACTTCCCACCCCCCAAAGCACCACTGCCCCATCACCATAGCCCTTTATTTCACCCCCTTCATCTTCCTCTAGCCCTCCTCGATCTAGCCTACCTCCGTTTTCGGCCTAACGGTAGAACGATTGATTAATGTTTGGTTTCAGGTTGAGAGGGGAAAATTCTTCATCGTTCCAGGGTTCCCTTTTTTTCTTTTCTTTAAGGTTTTCCTCTCTTTTTTTCAAGACGTGACTCGTCGTCAGCAATGAAGAAACATTTTCTTTGCTAGAACAGTCAACCCCTAGTCTGTTGTTTTCTTATTTTCCCAAGTTTCTAGAGTTGTTGGAGAGGGTTGATAAATTACGGACCTACGAACGAGGCAATCATTTTTCGTCCTCTTTTCTGGTTATAAATCTACAGCCCGGGGACAAGCTGAACTTGACAAACAACGAAGTTGCGTAAATTCATTATGCTTTATTCACTTCAAAAAACGACACTCCATAGCGAATCTTGTATAAAAACAGTACCAATAGACACAAAACGCCATATTTTTTAGGGTAAGGTGAAGTTCTAGGAAAACTAGAAAAGTTCTAGTAGATCCTTTCTTTGACATCCAAAATCGCAATGTTTTATTTACCTATTTAAGAAGGGATGGGCCGTTCCACCAGTTTCATGGATCGGGAATTTTTTCCTTTAGTATCCGGTTTCGAACCAGAATCAGGTTTTTTCCCAAAGATACCAATTGTTCGGCTGGACACTTTGGTCCGTTCCATAGAAGAAGGACAAATTACGTGGGAAACGTCTGGGTTAATCAAATAGAAGATTCAAAAACCTCAATAAAATAGGGATACGCCTTTAAATAAAATATTTGTGTATTTACCTAAATATTTGTCATTCTTGACTAATAACATTCCTTAGAATTGAAATAAAAATTCCGTTCAAGCGCTGAAAAATCGAGCTTTATAAAAGAAAGGATGAGTTAGTTAGCCAGCACATTTTGAGCACATTAAATTGGTCAAATTTAAAAAAATGCAAAAAAATACTAAAATTCGTTACATTTAACTATTTTATTTAGTAAACGTGTAGTCAAAAAAGTTTATAAACTATGAACTAGAACATTTAAAAATAATGTATGCACTAAATTATGCTGAATAATGTTGTAAGTATTAAAACATGTTTTTTTTTTTTTTTTTTTTTTTTTTGAATTTCAGGGTGTTTGTGAAAAATGACCCTCTCATAAAATACGAGTTTGGGGCCGGTTTCTATGTATTTTTTCACGCTGAATTGAATTGTAGGTAACACTGGCTAATCCACCCAACTCCGTTAAAACCGAGTTTCACTTTAACTCCCTAGTTTTTAGTTTTTTAAATATATACATTTTTTTTAATATGGCATTCTACATGGTATATACTGCCATACAAGTGCGTCATAAAAGTAATTAATGATCTAAACTTATTTTCTAATCAAACAATGTACAATAGTTACATGGTTTTGTTAATCTCTATAATAAATTCATACAGGCGGTGGAAAGTTGTTGGAGATTTCAATAAATCCTTATAATGAAAAGGTAAAGTCAATTTTGGAACAATATCGTCGAAAAACTTTCGTCGAGCAGTTGAAAAACATAGGCAGGACTTGAATATGTGCTCCAGAGTTCCATCTTCCATCTGACAGGTTTTAGTTTATTTTTAATTCTAATTTTTTCGTATTTTTAAGGGTAAAACTAATTAGTTAACGGTGTGAGGGAGATCTACAAGTTTCAGCGGGAAAAAGTACGTTGAAACCGGCCCAAAACTCATGTTTTTTAGAAGGTCATTTATCACAACTCCTCCTTTTCTTTTTTTTTACTCTAAAAATCAAGGTTATTTTGGCCGTTTTAGGGGCTTAATGTCGAAAACACGAAAAAATCTTAGTAGTTGGATAATTCGAAAGCAAAGCGTTAAAAAAAATTTCTAGGAGGAATTTTTGATCGGAAATTAGTTGCAAAATCGACCCCTTGGATCGACGAAAATATAGGTAAATCGCATGAACAGGAACCTATATCATCGATATCGACGTTTTTCATGTTGTACACATCTTCAAAGAAATCGCATTGCAGTTAATGTCACTATCCAGTCTCAATAAATTATGCCTTCTCAATACGCCCTCTCAACTAGGATAACTGGATGGAGGACGTCGATCGGCATGAACAGGAACCTATATCATCGATATCGACGTTTTTCATGTTGTACACATCTTCAAAGAAATCGCATTGCAGTTAATGTCACTATCCAGTCTCAATAAATTATGCCTTCTCAATATGCCCTCTCAACTAGGATAACTGGATGGAGGACGTCGATCGGCATCTGACTTAGTGATGGTATGGGATTAGCAAATCACATGTTCCTGGATCGAGATTATGTATTTGCTGACTAGTTGGGGTCGAGAATAATGCAGTAGTTAGGTAGCTAATATGAAGGTTCTCTCCAATCACTATTAGTATTTGATTAACAACTCATTGACTGGGAAAGTAGGTTGATTACGAGGAAGATTCGCGTTGTATTGTAATTTTGAATGTGTGAATAGTTTTTCATCAACAATAATGAAAGCGTTCCAAGTTACTGTTCACGATTTATTAATTTATATTAAGATTATTAAATATAAAGGGTTATTTCCGCTAGTAGTAATATTAAAATTGTCATATACATTTTTGTCATTTGTCAAATTGTCGTTGAGCCCCCGGTACTCAACTTGCTAGTGAGGACGGACTCCGAAATGTATGTACTCGTAAATGATAAGTAACTGAGGTTATATTGAGAAAGAAACGGGTACGCTTGGTTGAAAAATTCATGACGTACAAGTTGAAACTTGTTCGCTGAAATTTGAATATGAGCCGTTTTGGGACTGCTGGGTATAAATGACAAGGTACGAAGCCACCTTACATAGCACAAGGTGCTATATAATTCCCATTAACCGCCCGTAGCGTAGCAGTGGTACACAGCTGTAGTACCTATAGGAAAATATAAGGATTATAGGATCCTGCTTCAATTAAGAATTTGGTTTCCATTTTTCAATTGCTGTTTTAAATTTCTTGAAATCAGTTGGCTAAAACGTACCTAATAACGCTCACTAAATAATTTCTTACTTAAGGATGTGGCTAAAAATTTGTCTTTTGAAAGGACTTTTGAGAATATTTTGCATGTTATTGTTGTGGGCGAAATTTCGATGTGTCCGTTTTCAAATTCTTCTTTTCGAATAAATTAATATGATAATCGAACCAAATGTTTCAAGGGAGCAAAGTCACCCGCTTCTGATTTTAAAATTTTTCCATAGGCAGTGCTCATTGCGACGAACTTGCTTTCGGATTATTTGAAAGTGACATTATGTGACTGTTTTTTGGTTCGCTAGGATTTCCGAATAACTATACAAATAATCAATACTTGAGTAGCTGTGTCCATCTTTCAAACTTTGTCAAGCGTCAACGAACTAAAATTAAGCTTCTGTTTTATCCGAAAATTGAGACCTAGATCTTGAGTACATACCTCATCGGTATCTCATGATTCTTTCTATGTAAATTAACATACCTTCAAGCCCTTTATGGTTTACAGCGAACAGAATGACTTCTGCTGCAATTGCATGTATCTACTTGAACCCGGGGATTAGTTCAAACCATATTTTACTAACCGCTTTTCTCAAGACCGTATCCACGACCACGTTGATGGAGAGAGTCAAGAGAAGAGACTGAAGATTTTCCAGGCATATCCACCCATAGCCCAATGACAACATCTTCAAACGTTTCGAATCCTACCTCTAGTAAAGTACTGTCATACCTCTACGGTACAGACAGGCAACATATACTTAATCAATTAAGCAAGCAGGTGCCATGACTCCACGAAACAATCTGTCATAATCCAAAAGGTAGTGTTCACAAGACCATTGCCACCAGCCACTTGGAAACAACACATAGTTTTTACATGGATTTGTCTTACCGTTGGGGGTCAGGCGAATTTCCTGTCACGCTCTCCATGTACGGTAAACAAACCCACGTAAGCGAACTTCATGTAGCTCCGTTAGCTGAATTCTCTCCTGTTCACCCTAGAAAATAATTATATCATTTACGATGGCCTTAAACATACCCATGTCAGAATGCAATACAGTGTGCAGTGTGGATATTTGATACTGCACTATGGTTTCCCCTCCTTCGGACTTTTTTTATCACTTAATAATGATAAACAGGACGTTTCCATTTTCTTCCGACCGTTACGTCACGGCGAAAATATTGATTTTCTATAGATTTTCACGTAGAACCAATGCGTTACTAGGGAAGTGTAACTCCCTTAGTTTTTTTAAAATCATTTAATAATGATTAACAGGACGTTTCCATTTGTTTTCGTCACGTCACGAGCGTCACGTCACGGTGGGGTTTTCTATTGATTTTCACGTTCAACCAATGCGTTACTAGGGAAGTGTAACTCCCTTAGTTTTCATAGCAGGAAAATCGTTAGCCACTTTTTGGTATGCTCTCATTTTATCACAGCATCTCATAATCCCTAAGCCTCTGTAGTGTCAAGAAAAGATGATTTATTACGCTCAGTTATAAACTAATGTTGCTAAGTAACCATAATGAACTAATATTGTGTAAAATTAATCATTATTAAACGATCTGACTGTAGAACCGTAGGTCTACCGTCCGTTTTTTTTTTTTTTTTTTTTTCGAAGCCATTGGACGTGGCTTGAGAATATTTGGCTGCCAGTCGACAATACCATACTCAATTTTATACGTTTGTGCTAGCCTTTCCGTGCTCTTTCATGTAGTAACTACAGATAAGATTTACTAGATGGCATGAAAGGTGAAGTTTCTTGTATTTTATTTGCTTAAAACTCGTCCGAAACTCATTGAATTATTCTATGTCAATCTAACTACGTCAAGAGGAGAATTAGGAAATTTATTAGAGAAAAAAAATTTATTATCTATCACAAAAAGAGGATTAGGGTGCTGGAAAGTACAATTTTTCTTTTAATAACCTGACGGTTATTAAGATGGCAGAATAGTAATCAAAAACAGCTGTATTTGATTCCAAAGATTTCATTGCTCATGCAACCATCCCAAAGGATTCATTTTTGACGGTCAGTTCTGATCTCGAAGTGCCGTATCCTACCCGCCAGTTTCATAATTACCCTGTCACTGCAACTGTTCTATCTAACCTGAAGGATTCGGCGGCTCATCTAATTCTGATCATATAATACCCTCGATTGTCCAAAATATGTCTTGTTCCCATCGTCAGTGTGTACAATGAGGAGTCTATAGTGCAAATTCTTCAAACTCCTATATGACAGAAAAAGTCAATAATGCGGTTGTTGGTGAAACTAGTACGAGGGAAACTGCTACTTCGCTTGGACCCTATTAAGAGAGCGCTCGCACGACTGAAATTACCTACTAGATGGAGAATTGCTTTGAATTTATAATATTGCCTAAGAATGCATGATGCATGTTGAAAGTCCTTCTACTCTAAATTAATTACTGAATCAGTAATCGGAGGTACAGAAGAGTGATAAATAAAATTTTAATTTTCTGATGATTCCATTTTACCTCTTCGTTCTCTGAAGTGAACTCTAGAGGTGAAGGATCTTTTCTCATTGTCTGGAATGACCTGAGACAGTGGAGCTAATGGAGGTTAGGGACATGTCAGTTTAGGGAATTTGCGAGGTTTCGGTTGTGTGCATGCAATCCTTGAATATATACGAATGTTTGCTGTGTACTCAGACCGCGTAATCATTCAAATTTTCACGACTTCGTTGATTGTCTTGACGAATTTCTTGCTTTGATTGGTAAGGAACAGTGTTCGCAGGTTCAACAAAATGATTGTTAAACTCTTATCGCTAGTTACCGCTGCTTAAAGGTGTCTTGTTGTTGAAAGGAAGGTTTACTAAGTGTCATAGTATAACACGTAAAAATCAAGGATTATACTAACCGTCGATTTCATATAGATGATCTTAACTACAGTATACGCCATCGACATCGAAGTTTGCCAAACTACCACTTGGAGGGCCGATTCTCGGGATCTTCTCCTGCACCTCTTTTTTTTTTTTTTTTTTTTTTTTTTTTGCATCAAATTTACATAGTGAGTCATTGAATCAAGTCTTTTTGGATTCGTTAAGGATTAAGGACACCTAGAGATGGTTAAGGGTGGTTGAGGAAGGCGTAAGTTCACGGTCTACAGGGAATGGTGTCACAATCTTGGAGTTTGCGCTCAAAATGGAGGTTTAGCAAAAACCGTCGAAAAGAGACATTGAACTGTCAAGTTCATTGGTATTATGGGTGATCTTACATCTTACTGCCCATTTTGAGATGCCTCCCAGTGGTATCTTTACAAATCTTCAGAGAAATGGATCCTTCACAACGTAGGTAGTTGGCTGTTATGTCCTCCACGCGACTCTATAAAAAATAACCGGACTACCTAATGGTAAGCAATCAAGCTACGCTTCATGACAGGACATAAAGTATACGCAGTTTGATCCGTTTTGGAATGAGGCCAGTATTTAAGTAACCTTCGTTTTTCTGATCAGCAAGGAAGCGAATTGAAAATATTAAGTGCCTCCCAACAATTGTCTTCTGCTATCTCCTATTTTTGACCCTTAAAGGTCGACAATTATTAGCAGTAGGTATCCTTGGGCTTTTGCAGCAATCGTTGTACCTAACCGCAAGTAGAACTACATCGCTTACAACCACCCTCAATAGGGACAAGAAACGAAATGAGAAAAAAGCTGATGGTACTTAGTGAATCGCTACAAATCTCATAATTCCCAACTCCCAATAACTGGCAGTGTCGAACAGCCAGTGACACTGCCCACAGCTATGCTGTGAACACAGATACAACTGGTGGTAGGCGTCTAGTGACTTGGAAGTTGGGGCTCCATAGAGCAAGGCCAACACCATCAGGTGTCTTTGAGCCATCAGTGAATAGAAGAGTGTGTCCACCATATTGCTGGATTGCCTCAGTGTAGCGACGTCTGAGGATGTGTAGGGATGTATTGCCCTTGACGCCGACCCTCATTCGAAGGTCAACACACATCCCAGACAAGGTCCAGGGAATGGCAGGGGGCACCTCATATAGAACCAGAGGGTATCTCTTTACGCTATTCCACCTAGTGAGCTCCTGAACACGAACTCCCAATGGGAGAGTTCGTGTTTGGAGCCTGGAATATGTCTCATCTAGGGAGGGTATGGTGACCACTTCATGCAGGGGGTGCCCTGGGAAACAGGGCAATAGCTCTGCTTAGCAAAGTGCTAGCCGATTTCGCCGAATTTGAGTGGCTGACTATGCCCAAGCACCTAAAGGTAGGCCCTCAGGGTAGTACGGAAGGCCCCAGAGGCCAAACGAAGACCCTTGTTTAATATAGGTTCCAGCTTGCACAGGAAGGAATTTCTTGCTGAGCTGTAAACTGCAGACCCATAATCAATTCGGGATTGCACCACTGCATGGAAAATCCTCAAGAGGACATCCTGCTGGGCACCCCAACTATAGTTGGAAAGGGCCTTGAGCAACTGTACACCCCGCATGGCAGTACTCAATATCCCGTTCAACGCGCCTAACATTTTCCTCGCCATTCCCTCGCCTACACATTAAATTTTTTTTTTTTTTTTTTTTTTTTTTTTTCACCAAAACTACGACTAAAACGACTTTTTTTTTCATTTTTTGGTCAAAATTGAGTAGGTATTTGCTATGCCCGATAACGTCTCGGACGGCGCAGTGGCAAGTAATCTCTTTGTCCGAGAATCTCGGAAGTCGCACTGGCAATAATTTTCATTAGCCACAGCGACGTCCGAGACCCTCTCGGACGATAAGTTCATTACTTTGACAACCCTCTATCGTATGTGTGTGTATTTGTGTGTGTCTGTATGTGTGTGTGTGTATGTGTGTGTGTGTCTGTGTGTGTGTTTTTTCGGAATGGGAAAAATTCAGTCATCAAGGTTGTGTAAAACAAGCAGAAAAAAAAACTCGAAAAGAAACGTTATAAAATGTTTTTATTAGTAGAAAAGTATATAGGTACCTATAGATCAAAAGTAGTTATAAATAAGTACCAATTATTTTACAGTAAAATATAATCATAGGTAAGTTTGATGAAATAGGCAAGGTACCTAACTTCAACGAATATATAGGTAGGTACATGTTCACTTTTGTAACGAGTTATTATGAAATTAAAAAAAAAAAAAAATGAATAACATAACTACCTTATGAAAATTAAAACATTATAAACATTTACCTATGCATAAACATGTTTTAGATGGTATAATTTAAAACATCGAGGTAAGCACAGAAATATAGGATCTTTACAATCACTACATGCCATACATACGTCCCTCCTAATTTGTTTGCTCTCCCAGCACCATTTACACCGGTTGTATTTAGTTTTACCTCTTTGGTCAAATTGTTTTTCTGGTACGTGAAAATCGTCTTTGAATCGGGAGGTTGGTGTCGTAGTTGGCGTAATCTGACGATTTTGTAATCCAGACTTTAACAAACACTATATCACTTATACACGAAATTTCAACGCCGTCATTGTTGGCAAATTAAATTGATTGTGCAGAAGAAACGCGTTAGTAAATAGCATATCGAAGACATGGATCCCTATTTTTTTATACCACTTTATAGATTTTCTCTCAAATGGATAATAGCTGAGAAGCTGATCATTTTTGTCAATCCCTCCCATTGAATCGTTGTATTTTGCTACACATACTGGTTTTGTAGTTGTTTTTGTCTTCGTCTTCACTTCGACCATTACCTCACCAAATTCAGAACTTATCATCCTTACATCCCGTTTGTCATACCATTATTTAGGATGCAAATCCCCGATTAATTGTACCCGTGGACAACTTGACCTTTCTTCAATTTCTGGGTCATGAATGGGGCATTGCCCCGTCGATCACCTTCTAAGGGTTCCTGTGACATAGGTTTTCCGAGCAAGCATATCTTCGGTCAGCTGAAGGCTGATATAATAGTTGTCAGCATAGAGTGAGTGACCATGGTCAAGAAAATTTTCCATAAGTTTCCACACGACTTTTTTAGCGAGGTCAGTGCCACCAACCTCAGCATCTTCCTTACCGTGGTAAACCCAAAACCTGCAGGCCATTGGGCTCCGTAATCATATAAAACTTGACGCCATTTTGATGTTTCTTCATAGGCATATATTGCCTAAAACGAAGCCTTCCTCGCCACAGAACTAGCGATTCGTCAATGCAGAGGTTTTTGTGGGGATAGTATACATTCGTCATGGTCCTTTCAAAATAATCAATGAGGTATTTTATCTTGAAAAGAGGGTCTGCATTTTTTATTTCCTCTGGTGTCACGGGATTTTTTGAGAAGTGAAGGGCCGATAATATGTTCATAAACCTATCCCGTCCCATATACAAACTGAAACCAGGGGTTAGAGGAAACGGCAATTCGTTCAAAAAATTCTTTCTCCAATACATTTCTAGTTCAGGGAGTTTTACGATACCTGTTGTAAATAACAAACCTAGAAATGTTTTGAACTCGTTAACAGTCAATGGTTTCCACTTTTTTATTCTCGCACTTGCACTTGTATGTTTCAAGGTCAGCAAGGCGGCCTGACGGTTAGTTTCATCAACTATCGTCTGCAGACACTCGTCCGAAACCAAAAAACACCACCAACTGTAAGGGGAATTCGAAGGAAGATATACCTTCAGCCCCCCCGAACATAAAAATTCACTCCGTGGTACCTGAGGATTCCTTTGGGACCAAAGAGGCTGAACAATGGGTGTTGATGATGGGGGAGAAGAATCAGGAGCATTTTGTGAGACAAATTCATTAGAAAGAGGCGATGGTTTGTCAGGCTGAGCAGCATGGGAGATAGGTCGACTAAGATCACCTGTTGACACATGTTCATCAAGACCACTTACTGACGAGGTTGAAGCACCTTCCTGGGTAGCACTGGGGAGTGTATCAACAGTAGATGCAGCCCTTGTGTCTTCGGTATCAGAATAATCCTCCGAGCTACAAGGCAAACCAACAACGTCAACATCATCAGCATCATCGTCTGAGCTGTCATCATCCGACAGGATACCTAACGCCGAATGGATTTACTCGGCAGTCCATTCAGTGAGCGTTTTTGTTTGTAGGTATGGTGGCAGATGACGCACGGCAACTACAAACAAACATTGCAAATTATTACACAAGGATTTATTATTCCTGGATACAGCATAACTAGGATCCTGGATTCAGCAATTAAATAAAAATACATTTTTAACTACCAATTTCATGTCTAAAAACTCGTTCCAAATAATATTCAATAATTTAGTTTTTTCCAGTTTTTATGTATTCATTGACAAATAACAACGAAATTTATGAACATTTTTAATGTTCTAGTTCATTGCTAATAAACTTCTTTTGACTAAAATTCTACTAAAAATTATGAATTTAAATATTTTTTTTTTTAGCAGTTTTTAGCCATTTTTAGTGATTTGTTTAGCACATTTTTTGAAATTTGGACTGCAGAGATGGCATTCACAGCTTGGGCCCAAATGGAATACTTGTGCGAGTAGATACTAATGATCATTACTCCTATAATATAATACCAATAGTATAGTACCTACTATTATTATTACATTATTATTATCACTATTTTATTGTAAAAGGTGAGGAAAGTTACATGTTGAATGCCTATGTATTTATTAGTAGGTAGGTAATTTTGTTTGTTTTATATGAACAATTTATAGTTTGAAGGAAAATCGTCCTAAATTGACAATTGGTAGAACAAAAAATACAAACGTACCAGAAACTGGTTCAGTAAATATTGCTTCTGCATTATCATCCTCCGCCATTTCGACGGGGGTTTCTGAGCTTCCTGGAACTGGGACTGCTTCATTCATCGGAAGCGAATTCTCAATATCTGAGGAAAGAAAAGACAAATAAATACACTTACAATACAATCATAACCACAATAATTAAGTGGAAAAACCTTACCAATAGAAATAGGACGTGAGGATGAAGGCTCAAGTAACACTGAGGTGGACGGTTGAGGGTCACAATGTGTCCCATCAAAAAGCCGCTTCCTTGCAGTTTTTTTTTTTTTTTTTTTTTTTTTTGTTTTTCCATGATCATACTGTAAAATGCGAGCAAAGAACTCAGAGATAAGTCTACAACACTGTAATAACATGATGATAACAGAAATGAAGGAGAAATATATCACTTACCGGTATTTTTTACTTGAAAACGAAGGGCGAACAAACACTATCAACTACTTCCCGCCAAAACGTTGCAGCAACAAACGAGCGGTAAATATTGGTTAGTACGGTTAGTACCACAGTCAACGATGCATCGGAGGGAGTGGGGTTAAGGGAGGAGGTTATTAGGGGCGGAAGCCCCCGAGAGTGTCTCGGGGGGCGGTGGTTGAGAAACGCGTTTTTCCGAGATAGTCTCACCATCAGGTGTCTTTGAGCCATCAGTGAATAGAAGAGTGTGTCCACCATATTGCTGGATTGCCTCAGTGTAGCGACGTCTGAGGATGTGTAGGGATGTATTGCCCTTGACGCCGACCCTCATTCGAAGGTCAACACACATCCCAGACAAGGTCCAGGGAATGGCAGGGGGCACCTCATATAGAACCAGAGGGTATCTCTTTACGCTATTCCACCTAGTGAGCTCCTGAACACGAACTCCCAATGGGAGAGTTCGTGTTCGGAGCCTGGAATATGTCTCATCTAGGGAGGGTATGGTGACCACTTCATGCAGGGGGTGCCCTGGGAAACAGGGCAATAGCTCTGCATAGCAAAGTGCTAGCCGATTTCGCCGAATTTTGAGTGGCTGACTATGCCCAAGCACCAAAAGGTAGGCCCTCAGGGTAGTACGGAAGGCCCCAGAGGCCAAACGAAGACCCTTGTTTAATATAGGTTCCAGCTTGCACAGGAAGGAATTTCTTGCTGAGCTGTAAACTGCAGACCCATAATCGATTCGGGATTGCACCACTGCATGGAAAATCCTCAAGAGGACATCCTGCTGGGCACCCCAACTATAGTTGGAAAGGGCCTTGAGCAACTGTACACCCCGCATGGTAGTACTCAATATGCTGGGTCCACCGCAGCTGGTAGTCAACTATGAGACCGAGGAAACGTGTGTGAGTAGAGAAAGGTATTGCAACTCCAACAATTGTGAGTGCATACTCATCATGGGCTTTGCGTTTTCTGCAAAAATGGATTAAGGTAGTTTTTTCCGGTGAGAAACTAAAACCTCGCATCCTTTGCCCACAGCCTCTGCCTCCTCTGCTGCCATTAGCCACAAATCCTCAGAAGCATACCTGGGCCGCTTTTGCTCTATATCAATTGCAGCGCTGGCCTGTACAGGATGCTTCTGCTTGACGTGGGCACTGAGGCCACACTTGGAACAGAAGGCTCTCTCACAGTGGGCATACTGGTGGGCATTAACCAGGGCAGAGGAAGAGGATGAAGGGTACGACGAAGAGGATGAAGAGCGACTCCCCAAGAAACCCCCATGCAAATGGGCTGGCTGGAGTTTTGAGGCTCGTTTTCAGTTGTGTTCGTAAAGGGGGAGACGAGGACAGGAGGGACAGGAGACCGGTAAACACGAGTTTCCCCCCTAATCGCCAGCCGGTCATTCTGCCACCCTCTGTTCACCCAGAGAGTGCCTGGGTTGCACGACGGGAACGTATGACCTTGACTTGGCTAGGAATTTGAAGGAGCTCCGAAGAGATGAGAACAACGACAGTTACCCTAGCCCTGCAACACACACACATAAACCTATGGTTTTTTTCACGGATTAGGTCTTAGAATGGTCTGAAACGGTTTTGCATGCGGTTATTATATTTTTCATGCTTTGGTTGTCCCCCACCCTCCTGGATCAATTCCAAAAGGCGTCCCTCTTTTAACGGAGCCTGACCCCTAAGACATAGCTTCAGAGGGACGTCCTAAATACCGTAAACTCTAAAACCCGCTTTTGAATGCCTAAACGGTTTTCAATAAAGGATCGAGAAAAAAAATGATTTTAAAATGTTTGGAGCCATCGCAATTACTTTATTTTATACGAAGATTCGTAACGAAATGACGCTTTACTAATAATCAAATTTTTGTTCAACATGATTCTCCTGTTCATGCGAGGAAGTTGAAATTTGATAGCAAGACTTCCCGAAACATTTAGCAACAAATGAAATGAAGGGCTTCATCCTGTACAGAATGAGCTGAATTCTCCCCTGTTCATCGGGAAATTGAAATTTGACAGTGAGTCTGGGACATCAAAGATCGAATGAAATGACGGACTCCATCCTAATCAGCTGAGTAAGCTCCTCTTTTTTTTTCATGCTTGGGTTGTCCCACAATTCCCTATATCAGCGGTTCCCAACTGCTGGGCCGCGGCCCACTTGTGGGCCGCAGGCAGCTCGCTACTGGGCCGCGGATGCTGGCCTGAACTCAAGAAATAATATTAAAATATTGCAAAATAAGTACGTTATTAATAAATCGGTCCTCGCGATAAAATATTTAGTTAGGCATTATCTTGGATAGTGTAAGTTTACTGATTCAATTATTTTACAGTTTATTTTTTAAATTTACTTAAAGTCGCTTGACAATTTTATAACAGAAAATTAATTAGATTGGTCAATGTGTGTAGGTTTGACAACTAACGGGGCACGAGCTATGTCTGGTGTTCATAGGGGGTTAATCGCCAGAGTTAGGTTAGTACCTCCCTTTGTCAAATGGACACATTGGAGCATACATAGAGAAGCTCTTGCATTTAAAGGTTTGGGCGAGTGTCTGAAAAAACTCTTGACGATGCAATAAAAATCGTCAACTTTATCAAAGCAAGGCCAAAAAACTCGAGAATTTTCAGTGTTTTGTGTGATGAAATGGGCAGTCAACACAAATAGCTTCTACTTCACTGTGAAGTTCGGTGGCTATCCAGAGATTTTTATCAAGATTTTTTGAACTTCGTGATGAACTCTGGGGTTTCCTCATGGAGGCATATGATGGCAAACGTGCAAGTTCTTTCTTAGACTGTGTGACCGATGAAAACTGGTTGAAGCGGTTGGCGTATTTGGCAAATATTTTTGGTGCCCTCAAAACTCTTAATCTAACTCTTCAGGGCAAGGATATTCATAAGTTTCTTGTACCAGACAAAATTAAGGCAATGATAATAAAACTTCAACGATGGGCTAAAAAAAATTGAAAAAAATATTCAATCGAGTATTTCCTGTCCTACGTGATTTCCTTGAAAGCAACGAAGTCAAAAATTGATGAAACAACAGCTGTAACCATAAAAGATCACCTCCCATCTTTGGCTTCCGACCTCAGGCAGTTTAATTTTAAATATATATTTATCAAAATTTATTTCAATTACTTGTCTCATAATTTTTCTTTTGCTTTGTGTTTTAACTTTTTATTTTTGGACTGAGAAATCACAGTATGAAAATAGGTCTTTTCATATTTCTTTTAGGAACTAGTTCCCTCAAATTGAAGGCGAAATCCAATGGATCAGAAATCCTTTTCATGGAGATAACTTAAAAAAAGTTAACACATCTTCAAGTAAAGAGGTCTCTTTAATTGAACTGTCTTGTGATCAGGATCTGAAATCAAGTGTTAAAATGACCCCATTGATTTCTTTTTGGATAAATGTGAGAAAAGACTATCTCGCAATTGGCAAAATTGCACTGACGCAATTGATGGGATTTTGAGCTACTTATCTGTGTGAAGAGCGTTTTCTACTTTAGTTTATTTGAAAAATAAGTATAGAAATAAGTTAAACGTGGAGAGTGACTTAAGTCTGGAATTTTCAAGTTTCAATCCCGATATTGATGCACTAGTAGGGGACAAACAATGTCAGAAATCCCATTCAGTTTGAACAGCCATGTTAATATATCAATAAATAAATAAAGGTTCTTCAGTAAAAGCTTTGTTTTCCTTTTTGCTCAGTATGTTTTAATTTGATTTAATATTTGCTTAAATACCTATGGACCTATGGGAACATTTTATATATATATATATATATAATGGGCCTCCAATTTTTTCAAAAAATATTATTGGGCCCCCAAGCTAAAAAGGTTGGGAACCGCTGCCCTATATCAATCCCAATAGGCAATCCGCCTTATATGTGAAGCCATGCGTATATGACCTAGCTTCGAAGGGGGTCTTAAAAACTGGTTTTTGAATGTCGAACTGGCATTAATCCATCGTTTTCATTTTTACGAACTTTTCATAGCAATTTGGCTGAAAAGTGGGAATCTTGTCTTGTTTCACAAAATTTGGTAGGTACTTAGTTCTAAGTACCTACTCAGCCTGTCTCGGTTATTATGTATTACTAGGAATTAATAAATAAATAAATAAAAATGGAAGACCTGTTCATAAAAGATAATGTAATGAGCGAAATTGCAAAAAATTAGGACAGATGTGTCTATAACTGTATTACATGTTTCACTTTAAAAATTGGGCTAATTGTAAATTTTATGATGCATTTGTTACACTGGGCTTTGTGGTACCACGGAATCATTTTAACTACTTTGGGGCTCAGGCTGGATGTGATAGGTACTAACAAATGAACAAAAACCAGCATTTTCAACTCAGCCTCTTTCCTTGTACCCGACCATTGTAAGGAAGCTGGTCGTTACTTTGGATATTAGTGTGAAATGAGTTGTCTGCATTCGATGATGGTGTTTCTCCAATATGGGAACCGGAGAGACCGAGAATGTTTTGGCGCCATTCGTGTCTTCCGAATGTGTGTGGAGGGGCAGAAGTTGTAGTCCCCCTGGCACCCTCTATTGTTTCTCATATTACATCGTTTCCCTCTCCGGCTGTCTGCGTCTATTTATCGTAATGCATAAAAGCTTTTATGGACCACCGAGCTTATAAGTAAGTATACTTTCTCTTATCAAACAACTGGTGATAAAAGCATTGTAGTTTGGTGTGTGGCATTAACGTACAGTTTTATAATATACCTGCATTGCTTGCATTGTTCCTCAATAATATTTTTGTAAAATCTGCAATTAGTCCAGATTTATGTTTTTTCATTTCATAAAATATTTTAATTTATTTTTTTCATTTCAGTTTGAAATTAAAATAATGTATCACTCAGCCAAAAAATGAGTCGGTTCTAGCCTGAGAGAGCAAGGTCAATGATAAATTTATAGTCGGTAAGTAAGCGGTCGCCATTGACCAGTATTTAAAGTACCCAGACGAGAAGAGGTTGGAAGATTTTTGTTGATAGACACTGATTCCTAGGATACCTTCAATCATAGCGGGCATTGAGCCTTTCATCAACGTGTTGCCAGGATACGAAATTTAGTTGGCTGTATTTGTACGAACTTTTCAGAGCCCGTACTATCTAAGAAGTTTGTATGCTAATCGTACGAACATGCTGCACTTTTACGAACTTTCACATGTGATAGATAAAATTTCGACATCGAATTCGTACCTTTAAACAGCCCAACGAACTATATAACATGATATATATGTATACATAAATATATGCTATATGGTATACATATAATTCGTTGAAACAGCCAGAACGAATAGGTACCGACGTATGCAAAGGCATTAGAAAGTTCTTAGTAGATCCGTCGGTCTCAATACAGGTCTCAATACGGCGCACAGTAGTCCAGAAATCGATTCTGTCGGATCAGAATTATTTTATTGGCTATTCTTATAGGAAATTTTGCGCTGATTCTGAATATACTACATGCTCCTTTACGTAATTACCTTCAAAAAACCTTAAAAAACACGTTTTCAGCATATTTTGTGTTCTAGCAACTATAAATAACGTTCAAAACAATTAGTGTACAAGAAAAAAGTTCTAGAGAATGAAATTTTGCGTCGATTGGTCGCCAGAAAAAGTAAAAAGCACCGGAAATAAGGCAGATATTGAATTTAAAAGTTTTACAAATCCGGGAAATATCGTTTATTAGCATATTAAAGGTCAAACTTTACATTAAATCGAGTTCCTTAAAAAAGAAAAGTTGTGGCTAATCAAACCCTACGCCTCCAATCTAAAAACCACCAAAAATTTCAAAATATCATACAAATCAGGGGTTTTATGCTGTTTTTAAGCTTCATAGTTCCTACACGCTTTTTCAACTTTCACACTTTACAGTTCCCCGGAACCCACAGAACCTGAAAATTATAATTGTTTTCAATTTGAGGACCTTCCCGAGCATTTAACAACAATCTTTAATTTCGTTCAGTTTCGTAGTGGGAGGCCTTAATCTAGCCAACAAAATACAAATAAAAATGATAAAAGATCAAAATGAACTGTTGTCTTAGGTTTTTTACCGGCTCAGTGTGTTTTTGAGGGCAACGAATGTTTGGAGCAATAAGTTTTGTTCATTAGGATCATAAAAAAATTAATTAATTACATTAATAGAAAATTGTGTTAGTATTACTTCAACTCTAACGAAAGTTATTAATTTATGTGTTTATAAAATAAACAACAAAAATTTCCTCTTTATTACAGTAAACAAGTTTTTGTTAAAATCAAATTACTTAATTTTTAATAAAAGTTATTTTTTATTACTTCAGTCCTGATGAAACTCATTAATTTACTTGTTTATAAAATACACTACACAAATACCCTTTATATTACAATTAAAAAAAATTTTTTTTAAATTGGTGGAAGTAATTTAATTGTTTCTTTCCAGTTTGAATCTTTCCAGACATTCGGTGCCCTCAAAAACCCACTGAGCCGTTAAACAGCCAATAAAAACAGTTTACAGTTTTTATTTTTATTTTGTTCGCTAGATTAACGATTCAGTAAGGCCTCCCTTTTTTCTACGAAACTTTACGAAATTGAAGACTCTTGCTAAATGTTGGGGAAAGTCTCTCGAATGAAAAAAAAATTTAGAATCTCCAGGTTCTATTTGGTTCCGGGTGATCAGTGGTGCGAAAGTTTGAAAACCGTGTACGATTAAGCTTAAAAACACCATAAAACCCCGAATTTATGTGATATTTTGAAATTTTTGGTGACTTTTAGATTGGTGGCGCAGAATTTGACCAGCCACAACTTTTCTTCTTTACGGAACTCGATTTAATGTAAAGTTTGACCTTTAATATGTTAATTTAAGCGATATTTCCCAGATTCGTAAAACTTTGAAATTCAATATCTTCCTTATTTTCGGTGCTTTTTACTTTTTCTGGCGACCAATCGACGCAAAATTTTATTCTCTAGAACTTTTTTCTTGTACACTTATTGTTTTGAACGTTATTTATAGCTGCTAGAACGCAAAATATGCTGAAAACGTGTTTTTAAAGGTTTTTTTGAAGGTAATTACCTAAAGAGCAGTTTTAGGTATATGAACATGTGGTATATATATTCGGAAACATCGCACGCCCTTCATTATCCCTCCACCTTCGATTTGCATGCATAAATTTAAGTGTTTTTATTAAATTAGAGAGAAGACAATGAAATGAAAATTAAATGAGGAGAAATCAATTTATTGGGAAGTAATTTGATAATGAAGAACAAACGAGAACCGTGTAGGATTTATGATGAGGAACCCCAATCAGGGAATGGAATGGGGTTGTGGCAAAAAGACAACTGAAACGTTGACATGGCATAGCATTGGCATCGCTTTTTAGGCTGTATGATCTTCTCATTTTTCGTGGTGGAGAGCAGTTCTCCTCCTCTTCTTCTTCATTTGTCAAAGTATCCTGAAATCAATTAGCAACTACTCATTTACACGGTGATAACTGATTAATGAAAAAACAAAATTACAAATGCATTTTTCATTTCACTTTAGTAGATGTATAATATAGCCAGGCACCACACGTGAGTAGAAAGGTAACAAGAGGTTATAAAAGTTCCAGTCATGCAGCATGTTCGTATGAGCGAATATTTGTAAATTATCATATACTATCATGTTAAACTGTTTTGAAAATTCAGGACTTTAAGTTAAAAAAAACTTTTATGGCAAAAACCTAGTTTTAAGTAAACTTTTGCTATCCAAAAAAAAAAAAAAAAAAAAAATTTTTTTTAAAGTTTGTATCCATTTTTTGGCAATTATCAATATCATTCAATTAAATTTTTCTGCATAAATGTTTTGATGTTCTAGTTCATCATTAATACACTTCTTTTGACTAAAACTCTGCTAAAAAAATATACATTTAGCAATTTTTAGTGATTTGCTACGCACATTTTTTTTTTTTTTTTTAGATTTGACCAATTTAATGTGCCCAAAAATTCTGTCCAACGAACTCATCCTTTCGTTTGGAAACCTTGATTTTATGCGGAAGAACGGAATTTTTATCTCAACCCTAAGGAGAGTAAATCGTCTGGAAGGACAATTATTTTTAAATATGAAAAACAGTTAAACTCAAGGATTCGTTTCAGGATGCCTCAAAACGGATTTCAATGGAGACAATCTTGAAAATTTGTATTTTAAAAATTCAAGAGCCATTGCGCTAGCTTCATTTTCTACGAAAATTCTCTAAAATAATCTGTAGTTTTTTTTCCCTGATTCGAAGTGATGGAATGTTCCTCTTCATCTTTTTGCAAAATTTCGCTCATCATGTCTTATGAATAATTTTTGTATGGCTGATACATCAATAAAAAAACAAGGTGTTATTTCACCTTGTTTTTTAAAAAAATTATATTTTTTTTATTTTTTAAATGAAGAATAAAATTATCCTGATGGCTACTTAATCTTTGAAAATAAAATTTTCCTTTGTCGATATCCGTTTGATAACTCCTGGTTTTTAAACTCTTTTTCATTATGTTTGAATTGAAACTTTATATTATAATTTCCCAACCACCCTTCGAATTCGAGCGAGATCGAACGAATAGGTCATGAGAAAATTACGCTTGATGGATTTTACGTTGTCGCATACGCATTGGATACTTTCAATTTTTGAGTGATTACCTCAAAAATACCTGTACATTCCCAGAATAATGTTATCACAAATCGGATCTTAAACTGTAGGTAGAAAGTAGACGATATGAGTGTTGAGCTAGGATTTCACGTACGCACAAACTCGATCGTAGTGTATTAGGAAGAGACGATGAACTCGTATTTTTCCCAACTCCCGCATAAATTTGATCCAAATAGGATGACCAGCACGTGATAAAGTTATGCTTGATGGAATTTACGTTTGCGCATAACACACAGTGAAGTAGGTAGGTAGGTTTTGCTTTGTGAGTAATGATAATAATAGTTAACCGTCCACAGAATAACCCACAGATTCACTACGAATTCCATCAAAATAGGAAGAAAACTGTAGAAGTAATGCGCGTGTTGCAAAGAAAAAAAAAATTTTATCTGAAACAAGCAGTAGGCGGTATTTATATAAAATAACATCACATATTAAAACACGTATTAAAAAATGAAAGAAATAAAGGAGGGTGAATTTGATAAAACCTCTAAAGTATAAGTATAATATCATACGCTCAAAAATAGCAGGTATGTACTTACTATTATTCGGATAATATCGGGTTCATTTTGATTCCCTAGCGTCCTTGTGCAACAAATTTCTTCATGTGCCATTACACAAAAATGGTTATCGAATAGTTTTTGGTTTATTATTTTCAATAATGAACCTTTGTAATCGACCATGAAAAAAAAAAAAAAAAAAAAAAAAAATGTTTAACCCCTCCCTCAATATTTATTCGTTTACGTTTCAAGATGCGTAGAATCCAAAAATCGAATTTAAAAAAATCCGAAAATCCATCCGTCCGCCGAACGCCATCCGAAGCTTTTCTCAAAAAGGGTTGGACCAAACTTCAAGGAATTTGGCTTAAAAATCATTTATCGGCCGGGGATGAGCCAGTAACATCGGCATTGCGTTCGGCAACACTAAAGGGTAGAACCTAAGGGCTGAAATATTCAAAAATTAAGATCTTGAAATCTTTCTATGTAACAGTAATGATGTAATGAATGTAACTTACACCTTAGGCATATATAGAATCATGCAACTTCGAGAGAATGTGCTTTTGGTCCTGTGGGTGATTGATCAACATTTCGTAATGGATCGTATCATATATTTAGTTATTAGCCTTTTCTAGATCTAGTCTTAGTCGAATTATTATTATTATTATTATTATATATTATTTTTATTTGGAATATTTTTTTGGGCAAAAAAAAAAAAAAAAAAAAAAAAACTATCATTGAGTATCAAGAGTGAAATAAGATATCGCAATTTTGGCTTTACCATCGTGGCATCGTGTCAGCACTAAAAAATCTTTAAAATGAGGTGCCATTCGACAAAAAACTAAGATGAAAATTTTCCACCCTCCCATGGGTTGTCGAAAAACTTTTGGACTTTTGTTTTGATTATTTTGGTTTATAACTTGGTGTAAGGCACCCTACCCAAAAAAGCTTCACCGAATCTCCAAAATTATGAGGGGAGGGGGTGGGGGTTTTGGGAGGGAGTGGGGGGTTAATTTTGAGACACCCTGCATATATATATATTTGCAGTTTGAATACATCAAAAATGACTACAAGAAGGAAATATATTCATTGAAAATGGCCTAAGTCAACTTCTTACACTCCACACTTCTCATCGTTTTACTTCTAGAGTGTTGTCGGGGAACAGGATTCCGTGTGCACATTTTTGGACATATCTCGCCTAAAAATGGATCGATTTGAATGTTCTTTTTCTTAATTTAAATGTTATTAGATTTGCAACAACTTTTATGGAAAAGTAGTTTTTCCTATCACCGATTTCTCGTAATCTACTAAAACAAAAATCTTGAAAATGTTGATTTTACTTTTTTATAGTGAAATATTAATTTTTCGGCTTATGTCTTTAGGTCCAAAAATGTTTGATTTGCTTTATTTACGATTGCCTATACGTTTCGTAGCCAAATAATCGAGCTAATGTGTGAACAAAATAAAGTGGAAAAATGCCTTCTGGGATAAGCTCCAGAGCATTTGTATTAAAAAACGGTTGAAGGTGCACTACTCACCCCTAGTCCCCTATCAAAGTAGAGCTATACGCTATAGGCCCAATCTACGAATTTGGCGCGTAAACTTCGTTCTAGCAAACCAATACCTATGTAAGTAGTCAGGTACTACCTCTACTTCCATCTTAGCAGATATTATTGATGTGAAACACCTCACTATCGAGGCGCTTTTATTAGCGTATTATGGTACCTATTATTATTTCCCTATCCCAAACGTCTTTCGACCCTACCCACACAACAATAACTTGTCCATTTTCTACCTACCTACTACCTTTTCTGCTCCCTAAAGTGGTCAGCCCGTTTCAGTGGTCGAGTCGACCGCTAGGGAGCGCCAAGCGCCAACGCATATCCTTTGTGTGAGTTCCAGCCAAAGCGATCAAGCGAAGAGCGAACTCAACTGACTGAGAAATGAAGGCCATACCGAAGCCGGAAGAGTGTGGCAACATCTCGGGAGCCAATGATTGCCGCTCCAGCCACTAGACTTCGCTATGTGTTCATTCTTTGTACGTTGTTTTCATGTCACAGCTGTACGCCTTTCAACTAATTCGTCTACCACCTCTCCACTCGTTCTGCCCCCTCTTCCTGCGTTCCCACCACTGGCCTTTACCGAAGGTAACGGTCGGTTTAGTCAGTCCCTGTAGTAAAGGTGTGCAACCCGTATTTGCGATCACAGTTTATTATTCGGGAACGTGCCTCCATTCTTGTGATTTTGTTTTGTTTTTATTTTATTGATTTTTTAAAACTTTGTGTCATTTTGGATCCAATGGTTTTATGAAGTGTCGTGCCCCTGAACAGGTGATTCCTCTAGGCCATGTGCGTCATTTGTTTCTGTTGAACGCTATCATTCTTATCACGGAAGGCCAGCCTGAATTCTTGAGGAACCACTCATATCGGTTATATTATTTTCTTGGCGGTTTGATTCAATTTTGATAATCTCAAATTTATTTCCTAATAATGAAACACAACAACGGATCCGCTCAAAACAACGGGTTGTTGTCTATTGACGAAGAAACCCTGGAATCACTTATCAAGAACGAGCCGATTACTAATGTTTACGATGTAGAGCATACGCCGTTTGCAAGGTGAGTTGACAAATCAATTTCCTCCCTTTGTAATCAACACTCATCGTGGTTAATGGATAAAAAAAATTGCCTATTGAGATAGCTATGTATGCCTTGAACCTCTAGGTATCTTTTGATCTGTACAATTGTACAAATTTACCTACTTGAGAAGGTACCAAGGTATCTACTTACTGTAATTTCTTTCTGCATTATTTGCATCTATGTAAAAGAAAATAATACTTACCTAGGTGCATCTTTGCTATAGTAATAGGTCCTGCCAGAGTTGCCAAATTGTCCAAAAGAAATCGGAATAGTTATACATACATAGCTTCCTCCAAATGTTATAAATATATTGAAGCTATTACAATATGGTACCTACCGACTAATTTCGGTTTTGCGGCACAATACACCACACATTTTTGACATTTTCATGTCTTTCATATGGCACATAACAAAAAAATCGTCACGAAAAAAATTGTCCCAAGTGGCCACAACGATGATTATGACCATCAGAAATGACGTTGACCATTCATAGGTAAACACATGAAAATGTCCCAATGCGTTGCAGACTCGTATGCAAGCGTTAGGTTTAAGGATTCAGTGACCAATAATTGAATATCTGTTATTGAGTGTTTGAATATGTTAGCCCTCAATTTCCAAACATCCTAAGCCCCGCGTTACACCTGACTGACGCGGGCCCGGCCCGCGCCTTTCTGCGGGCCCGCATTTTGGGAGAACACGAAGAAATAAGTGTATCGACTTACATCTGACGGAGAGCGGGGCGATCCCCGCGACGGGGAAAATTTCGCCCGCAGAATGTTGCGGGGAGATCGGTGCCCGTCCGACGGGGCGGGCCCGCCGGGAGTAGCCAACACATAGAAATGAATCTCTAGTATTACACCTGACGGGGACGCCCGCCGACGGGGACGGGCGTTTTTCGGTTATTTGTTTGAATTTTGTTGTTTGACAAATGGAGGTATGCAGAGTGGGAGCGACGGGCCCGCGCAAGTGGCCCGTCAGGTGTAACGCGAACACTGCGACGGTTTTTCCCCGTCCGTTACGACGGTTTTTTCCCGTTCCCGTCAGGTGTAAACCCCGCCTTAGGTACTTGTACAGGTGTGCGCACATATGTACATTTATGTATGAGTAATACATTGTGATTTTCAATTATTAGGTATAGTACATGCTTATCATTGTGCAGTATATACCTAATATGCAGACAACCATTGTTGCACTGATTAATTAACTAATTTTAAAATTAGATGTACTTAATCTACATACGTACCCAAATGACCTTTTTCGTACGATATTTCCGAATTTTTAGCTCTGGCCCATTAAAAAACTATTTTGCGCATACCTAGAGTATGTAGTTTAGTGGTTTTCTAGTATCAAGGTGCAATTTAACCAAGAATAAATTACCTATAGGTACATAAAGATGATTAAGTTGAAAGTTAAATTAGGTACGTCTGACAACCCAGATTCTATAGGTAGGTATTTAAATGTACCTACTCTATCAATAACGAGGTGTTTTAAGAGAAGAATTAGAAAAGAATTACCTTCTGGTTTTAAAATGGAACGCACAGTTTGAGTGATTAATGTTTAGTTACGAATTGCAAGCATTCACATTAAAATATAAGTATCCCCTTTTACTTCCCAGACCCTCCAAAAATCATCCACGAGAATTTTTCAAGCGTCCAAAATTAAGTTTGGTTTGTTCCGTTACACTCACATTGTAAATTAATCTTGAAACCTATTGCGAAAATTGCAGAATTAGATTTGTTGGAAAATGTAAACTCTTCGCTTCGTGCCACGGCAAAGGTCAAGCACCCTCGCATGACATTTAATTAGGTAGGTGTTGGCCCTACTTTTAACAGAGAGAATCTGTTACAAATGTCAGCATCGTAGACGGCCGCTTAAAAAAGGACAGAGCTCACTGAGCTGATCTGGGTGATTTCGCACTATGGTATACAATAATGATCAGGTATGTCAGCTCGCAGATGATCTAAGGAAGGTTAGTAGAAGGCAGACCGCGTGATGACGTCAACCCTTGGTTTCATACACGTAATGCGCCATATCTGACGCGCTTTATTACATCTTTCTCTCTCCTCTACGTAGGTACCTAATTGAAGGGTTTTCTTTCTCTCACTGTCTCATTTTGGAATAGGCATTGAGTAGGCAGCTGCAACAATGAAAATTGATTTCAGCTTATTCAATTTCGACAGAGCAATTAAAATCGACACACAACACCAGAACCCAATCATAAGTAGGTATAATATGTACATCATGTAATTTTGTGACATGCAGGAGATTGTTGCCGAATATACCTAATTATATTTTACTTTCTGCCCGGTTTTTGTTTTATATGCATTCAGAATAAATATAGTAGTGTAATGATAGTTAAGTGGTGGTAGTTGAAAATGATCTTAACCCTAGAGTTGTGGGTTTTAGTTACTTACTTACCCTGGTTCCGAAGTAAGCGATTGCCGGTAACAAGTCAAATCCGGGTTGTAGTTCCGAATGTGTCCCCACTTTGAAACAATGTAAATTATCTATCATTATTCTATCAAAAAATGAATTTGACTACTGTTTCAGAAACAACGAAATCTCATCTTTCCCATGTTTTCATGATAGATTAACTTTCTCCTTTGCGTACATGAGAAATATGGAATTGAGAAAAGTGGGGACACATACGGAATTATTTGCCAGTCAAAAAGTTCCGTATGTGTTCTCACGCTGACACACATATATATATATATAAATTTAACGATTTTTAGTCTTTTGACATTTTCATGTCTTTCATATGGCACATAACAAAAAAATCGTCACGAAAAAAATTGTCCCAAGTGGCCACAACGATGATTATGACCATCAGAAATGACGTTGACCATTCATAGGTAAACACATGAAAATGTCCCAATGCGTTGCAGACTCGTATGCAAGCGTTTTGACATTTTCATGTCTTTCATATGGCACATAACAAAAAAATCGTCACGAAAAAAATTGTCCCAAGTGGCCACAACGATGATTATGACCATCAGAAATGACGTTGACCATTCATAGGTAAACACATGAAAATGTCCCAATGCGTTGCAGACTCGTATGCAAGCGTTTATGTCTTTACTATGGCACATAAATGAAAAAGCGTCACGCGGGGAGCGTCATTTAGTGATATTTTTATCGCAATTTTTGAAATGTGACCAATTTTCTCGAAAATGCTGGCCAACGAACTCATCCAATCGTTTTGAAAGGTTGATTTTTCGGTACAAGAACGGAATTTTAATCTCAATCCTAAGGAGAGTTTTTGTCTGGAAGGGTATGAAAATGCGTTAAACTCAAGAATTCGATTCAGAATGTCTCAAATCGGATTTCAATTAAGAAAATTCATTAAAATTTTCATTTTCACATTTTTGGAGCCATTGTAATAGCTTAATTTTCAACGGAAATTCTTCATGATTAGGTATTGAAGCCGGGCGGCATCCCCCGGCACGTCCACATCCGGGCGGCATAGTGTGGACGTTGCTCAAGGCGTCGATTGGTGTTGACCTATATCATCCCAAATATATTCTTATTGCTCGTTTTGCACGACTTCAACTATGGCCAAACCTTTTGGGCTACCCGTATGGTACAGAGAGGAAGCATAGTGTAATAATATGGATCGAGTTAAATGTTGTTATAATATACAGAAACATAATTTTTGGTGGATGCAATCCTCGTGTCCCATATGCACCGAAGTGGTGCCTCTTTTCCTCAACTCGCTGAGGTGCTTGGTTCAAATGCTGATCCAGCTGAACACCGAGAAATTTGTAACTTAATGCTGCAGGTATAAATTGATTGGTTCATCCTCAGCTCAAAGTCAGTTGGATTTATCCTTTGGTTTTTGAAAGGTACACCACACAACATTTTTCTGGAATAACCTCTAGTTTTAGTGCTTCGAACTGTGGTGTCTGTGCATAGAGCCTCTTGGTGTCTTACGGTCTCTAAAATACCATGTGAGTGTTATGAATACATACACCACATAGTCATCTGCGAATTGTAGTTGTTTGCAAGTTGATTGTAGAGCTCGTCTTATTCGGTCTGTATATACATATATAGATTGAATAACAGGAAGCTTTGAGGTATCGCTCTGACAGAGTTCCTCTGATGACCCTTGTGACTGTTCCATCTGGGGTATTTATTACTAGTTCCCTCTGCGATGTGTAACTGGCAACCCACTGTCTCAGGAGTGTGGTACTTTCAGCTCAGCAAGAGTTTGATACCTCTCTGTATGCAGATACCTCTAAGGAAGCCGCAATTAGAAATGCTTTATTAGTTTGTGATAGAAGTGTTCTCGGTCGTGAAGTTATTCATAGTATTGTCTTTAGTCGGGATTCGGCCCAGGAGGAATGAATAATTAAAAAATCTTCCTAATCATTGCAGTATTTCCTGACGTTTCGGTCACTATTCTGTGACCATCATCAACGATTTGGGGTGTCACTCATATCCCGCATGAGAATCTCCAAGTTGTTTTGACAGCTCCGTCCTATAGAAATCCAATGCAATTTGGCTGTAATCAATCAATTGATTCCACAAACCTCTGTAATCTGTATTTTGCCAATATTTTTCCAACGCATGAAAGTTGATCAATATATATATATATATATATATATATATATATATATATATGTTTATTTTTAAGAATGAATCCGGCGATGGTTATGAAAACTAAAGATTCTCTTTAACGCTTAAAGGAAAAAAATATCTGGAACCTCGTGGCCAACCAACAATATTTTGTTGCTGTCAAGCAGTAGATATCTTTGAAATTGACGAAAAATACAGTAAAAATCACTTGGAGCATTTTCCCCCTGCTGAGTAAATTATCATGCCATTCATTAATACGATACAATAATACTTACATCTTAGTTTTGAAGTATAAGTGGCCAACTGCAGTGATGATTGTTGAATAACGTCCTTCAGATAATTAATTATATTATTAAAAAAAAAATATATATATATTAATAATAAAAATTGTGCCAATGCAATCCTCTGACTTAGATGCGATTTTTTATATTGTTCGGTATGGTCCCAAAAGTATGCCCCTAGTTCCAGTTACAACCAAGCGCTGCTTACCCCATGGGTACCGTTTTTTTCAACTTTTTGTTCTTTTCAGTTTTTGGTTAGCTTAAACGTCTTAGCGGTTTCGCTACTGTTATTTACCGTTATTGAACGTCATTTTTTCATGAGGATTTGAGCTCTAATAATCTCTGTAGTTCTGACAGGGACCGAACGAGACCGTTTCAAAGATAGAACATTTTTACCAAAAACTATGATTATTACCGTTTATCATTTGTTGGCCCCTAAAAGTCAACGCTAACGCATTTTGAGGCCAACATGCAGAGAGATAACTTGCGCTAAAATTGTCACAAATCTAATGAAGTTTAAGAATGGTACTAATAGTAGCCAAACCGCTAGGATGCACATAGGAGCTATAAGCCAAAAACCGAAAAAAGGAGAAATATCACGGGGTTTACCCCTCATCTCTTTCTCTCCCTGTGCCAGTGTTGGCAGTAGTTTGCAGCAGGAAATTTAGGGAGAATTCTGGGACCATACATATAACAGCGTAAAAAACATCAGTAAGAAATGCATGGATTACAGGTACGTTTCTATGCATACGATTTTTGTAAGAATGGGGAGCAGATTATGATTGTATTGGATGTATGTATCTCCTACGTTTTTAACCTGAAATAGATATGCCACCCCTTCCCTTCCTCCCTCATAACCATAAAAAAGTAGGAATAGCTTTTACATTGCGAAATCGAATTAAGAAATGTTCACGGAAATAAGTTGAAAATATCACGACCAACCCCATCCCCAAATTAATTTGAAATTTTAAATCTCTGAGAATGGATTCTCGGAGAAACAAATTACTTCAAGAAGAATAATAAAATTTGAGATAGCATGCATAGTACGGTTCATTTTTCGATCCATCATTCCCTCTCACGAAAATCTGTCAACAGGATGAAATCCTTAATTTTTCGCACATAGAAAATCATGATATATCGAAATCACTCCGTGCTTTTACTACCTACGATAAATACTATACTCTCTTAATTAAAATCCGTTTTGAGACATTCTGAATCCAACCCTAGAGTTTAACGCTTTATCATATTTATATATATACTCGTATGTTGTTTTGATGAAGGATGAAAACACTCGCGTGTAATATTATTTTGAGGAGTTACAGATGATCGGAAAATATAGGAAACAAATAAATATAACTTACAAAAATAATTTAACACCTCAAAATTATATATGTATATATATATATATTTATTTTTTTTTAAAGGCAATTGCCGAAATATCAATAATAATTGTGCAAGTTTCATTCGGTATTAGTGTTTCAATTTTCAATTTTCACTGCACATCTGTACCAAAAGATATACTGTTCTTATAGAACTGTTGCAAATCAACCATAAGTATATATATATATATAGTATATACATGCCATTTCAGACGATAATTCTCCTTAGGATTGAGATAAAAATTCAAGCTTTCCTAACGAAAGGGTAAGTTCGTTGGCCAACACTTTTTGAGCATTTAAATTGGTCAAAATTCAAAAAATCACTAAAAATTATTGGAAACGTCTAAAAGTCGTTTAATTTATAGTTTTAACAGAAGTTTAGCCAAAAGAAGTTCATTAAAAAAGAACTAAAGAACTAAAACATTAAAAAATTATTCGCAAATTTATGGTTGAAAAATGTACTTTATTAGTTTCATTTTTATTTGCTGAAAAATCGATTTAAAAAACTGAAAAATTGCTAAACATTCAACATTTGTTTTAAATTGTAGTATATGATTAAGAACGAGTTTATTTGCCAAAAATTTGAGGTTAACGATATCTTCGTATTTTCAAAATAAAGTAGTAACATAATCAAATACGATAATCATACGATCATGCTGCATGACTGCAACTTTTAGTCTTTTGTGTATCTCTTAATTATAATAATTTATTCATTGATAATATCATTATGATTTTTGAGCTGTATAGATGAAATTGATGGTACGGGGAACGAATTGCAGATCGAAAAGGGGTGACGCAAGGTACCAACAAGGGGAAAGACAGGTCAACCACCATGTTCCTTGGGTCCTTCGCCCCCTAGCTTTCCTAACGGCGAACCTTGTTTGTTCGGAGCCCCATTCTCGAGCCGAATTTTGATTCTTTCTTCATCCGATCCCAATTGTCTAGTTGTCCAACAAACGATGGAAATTCCGGATTTGCAAGGGGGATGTGGGATAAAGGAACATTTTAAGAGCTGCCCAAGCGATGATTCTCAACAGATTTTCGTGAGTCTCTCTTTGTTCAATCCCAATTGTCAAACTAGCCATGGAAGATTCGGATTAGCAATCAGGATGGTGGGAGGAAGGGGTTTACGCCTATCCTAATAAGCCCATGCTACAATTCATAACCAATTTCGTGTTTTTTTGTTGTTTGTTTTATTCCTTTTTTCTCGATACCAATAGCTGTACAGTTGTGTAAGCTATGGAAAGTTTGGATTAGCCATTGGAGGGATCGGGAGTGGATGAGGTGATAGCAAAACCTATTATGAGCAGCCAAAACTACAATTCTTAACAGATTTTGTGCTCATTTTTCTTTTTTTGACGCCACATGTTGTCTAGTAGTGCGACAAACCGTGGAAAGTTTTGATTTGCCGTATTTATACCCGACTTTTGTGATTATTTTTTTAGTTCAAAGCCAAATATTGTAGTCTACCTGTCCAATAAATAAACTATGAAAATTTCGGATTCGCCATCGGGAATGGGGGTGGAGGGGGTGATCCTTGTAAGCGTTGCCCAAGCTACTATTCTCGACCGACTTCCGTGATTTTTTTCCAAATTAAGAATTCCGACCAGTTATGCAACAGACCATGGGAGTTTCAAATTTATTATCATAGGTAGTCGCTTTTATCTCGATCCTGTCGAGAGTTATCATCTGGAATGATTTATAAAATCCAGGAATTATTTCAGAATACCTCAAAACGGATTTCTATAGAGAAATTTTTAACACAGAATGTGTTTTAGCCATGGACTAACTAGCCGAAAATGGAACGCGGGATGGTAACGAAATGTGTGACGGATGATTTTCACGTACAACCGAGTCGTTGCTAGGGAAATGGTACTTCGTCGTTTTTCATCCCACAAAATTCGTTGACCATTCGTTCGAAAGCTCTCGATTTATCCAACAATATTATAGTAACTACTGCGAAGTGCGTGTCCAACAAACTGAGTTATGAGCATGGTTATATAAATAATTGTTTACACACAGGTGATCATTCTCAATCATTGATATTGTGAACATGATTGCAACCGCTTGTTAATTTCTGATGATTTCATTGAGCTTGTGTTTCGATGATTTAATTCATAGCAGGTGATCTGAGTATTACGAAAACGGTTTGATTTGTGAAGCGTAGGTTAAATAATTTGAATAGGTAATTTCTATACTTTGCACTCTAGAAAGCTGTAATTTCGTTTGTAGCCTCTTTAGGACATTTACTTGACGATGCTCAGGGTCCGGATCAGATGTGTGGCTCTTAAAGCTAATTTCTATGCTTTACACTCTAAGAAGCTGTAATTTCGTATGTAGCCTCTTTAGGACATTTACTTGACGATGCTCAGGGTCCGGATCAGATGTGTGGCTCTTAAAGCTAATTTCTATGCTATACACTCTAGGAAGCTGTAATTTCGTATGTAGCATCTTTAGGACATTTACTTGACGATGTCCAGGGTCCGGATCAGATGAGTGGCTTTTAAAGCTAATTTCTATACTTTACACTCTAGGAAGCTGTAATTTCGTATGTAGCCTCTTTAGGACATTTACTTGATAAATCGCTCTTGATTTATTACGAATTTATTTCGTATTTTTTTTCGTAGTTTCATACTATAACTATATAAATTGATGTTATAAATGAATAGTAAACAATGACGCTTGTTTGGTTGTCACTTGGTTGCGCGACAACGCAAACACATTCTGTGTTTCAATAATTTCGTCCGAAGTATGTAAATAGAGGTAACCGGGGGTCCAGGGGGCTTGCCCCCTGGCGAGGCGCGGAGCGCCGAGTTTTTCTTCAAAATTTTGGAGCCATTGCAATAGTTTCATTTTCTAAGTAATGAAGATATGGCGGAGCTTTGCGGATGTGTCCCTGTACTGGTATGGGAAAAGAAGAAATCTTCAATCCTCCCCCGTGAGGGCGCGTCAATATTCATTTAAAAATTTTAAACTTCGAATTAAACTTTTTCTTTTAATTAATATATTTTTATACAAAAATACTTTTATCGTATAATTAGCGAAGTAAAATGAAAATTTATTCCACCGTTGGAAAGCCGAAATTCTAAGTTAGTGTTCCTGAAGATGGGATTCAAAAGCACTACAGTAAAAAAGTCAATAAGCGGATTCAAAACAGTGAAATTATGGCACATTTTCAAAATTATGACTTTGACCTCATTTTTCAGCTATTGGAGCTGATCAAAAATTCTTGTTTCGGCATCAGGGAGATAGGAAATTTAACGCTCTTTTCAATGGTGTCATCAAATTTTAATTTACTTGTCAAATTAAGGGAGTCATGACCATTTCAGTGAAATAAGGTCAAAAATATGAAAAAAATCTTAAAAGTGAAATTACTCGGAAACGAAGCCTCTAAAAAAAGTCAAAGATGCACTTCTTGTAGCAAATTAGTTGTAAAATCGACCCCTGAGCGTTGGCGAGTCGTGTCTGATACACCCTGTATAGTTCGATAATTTGGGGAAATTTTGTTTATGCAATCATGCTGCATGACTGGACGTTTTCATTTTGTATCGGTGCTTTGACGGGCACGTGTTCATTTGTGATCTTGAAAGAGTGGACCGATGGAGAAGTTCTAAAATTAATTGAATTGTACATGGATCGCTCTTGGTTGTGGAACAACATCCATCACGGTTATTAAAATTTATGATTATTATTGCTACCACAGCTGCGAGGGCAGCATCATTCCTGTCACTCATGATGAGACCTGTGCGATTACCGGAAAGCTGTGCCGGCCCGGGGCCCCGGCCCCACTAGCAAAGCGCTCTGGATGTGTCAGCCTGAACACGAAGCCGCGCGAATCTGCCCCCAGAACTGGACAGAAATGCTCCATCAAGATCCTGTCTAGTGGATACTGGTGTTGTACTGGACCAGATGTAGCAAAACTCTGCCAATTGAGAGTTAAAAATTCACGTTGTGCAAACCTGGAAACAGCCTCAGGGGAAAGATTAGGCATACTCTGGGAATGCAAGGGACAGGTCACATTAGGAAAAAAGACGCTTTGCCACAATTTCCTCATCGCATTAGTAAAGGATAATAAGGGAGCTTGACTGCTTGAATCGACTGGGTGCTTGTATAAGCTTACATAACGCCACCCTTCAGATTTCTAATCAATCGATACCATTATAGCACCATTGGCAGTGTGCACATAGCAGTTTACAAGTCTCTTTGACAAGGAAAGAGCCAGACCGGTTATTACACGTGCTAGAGTCAACTGATTTGGGTCCCTATTCCCCCGAATGGGAAGAGCTTGCCAAGGCTGCCCTAATGAAACCCTTTGAGCCTGGAATCCATGAAGCCAGAGGTTGGCCCCTCCCTTTGATTCCTGCTTGTTTTCCACTTGCTTGTTAATTTTTTCCTTGTTTGGGTACCTTGATCGAACATGTCCCACCAACCCACAGCCCCAACAGACATTAGTCCGGAGTAGCAAAACTGGTCACTTGGTCTTGGCATCCCATCAACTGCTCCCTGGTGATTACAACTTGCTAGCTTCCCTATCTTTTAACCCCTTTGAGTAAGGCCTGTAATGCCATCTGTTTCTTGCACTTCTCCAGCCAATCAGGTACAGCAAATCGGACAAAGCGTTCCACGTTCGTTGCATACTGCACAACCGTCTCGTTGATATGTTGGCGTCTACCTTCCAGCTCACTTTGTCAGTGTAGAGAAAGGTCCTGTGTTGAGGTGGCACTGCGGCAAGGGCTATTCGGAGTGCAGCCCCACAAAGAGCGCCTGCTAATTTTTATCCTTTTGTTACTAGCGACCATCTGCTCCATTCAGCTATCATCTCCAGGTGTCATGCAAAGTCCTCCCAAGCAGTTTCTCCTTCGTAATTCATTAACGTTCCCTCATAACTTTGACCACATGTCGTGTGGTCTAAGGCTGGAGCTAAAGTGGTTGGAACAGTGATGGTAGCACATTTATTTTGAGCATAGGCGTCTGGTAGTATCTTGTTACTGGGCCGGGGTTATCCGTTAATAATAGCTGTAATCTTGCGTCATACACCTCATTCTGTTGCTTCGACTCAAGCAACTGGTGCTGAATCCACTCCAATCCAGCCAACCGGTCAGTTGGGTGGTAATAGCGGTTTCTGCAGTCATTTCGACGTCATTTTACGCACTAGGAATCCATGGTGGAGTAGAGTCATCCTCTGCATCAGCGGCTCTCCACCTTGTAGAAATCGTTCGTGGCTCTATACTCGTCGTTCGACGGGGTATTATTCTGGTTCAGGATCCCGGAGTGGCCCCCAAAATGTAAAGAACCAACACGTTTTTCAACAACAACACGGTCTGATATATTTTTCTAATACGTTCCACACATCAACATTTTTCCAGCTTCACAACTAATGGTTAAATTACCCCACCATATATATATATATGCAAAGGCGTTAAACTCTGGGATTCGTTTCAGAATGTCTTAAAACGGATTTCAATGGAGACATTTTTAGCAAATTTTGATTTAAAATTTTTGAGCAATTCATTTTCAACTTTTCTAAGGAAATTTCCCCCTGCAGTTCATTCTGAATTTAATTTTGAGATGGGGTCGTGTTTTTTTTCAGTCCATAAGATTTATTACAAAACACGATAGGTACGTGTTGTCCTCTGGTTATTAATTTGCAGTGTTTGAATTCAGATAAGACCGTCAGTTTGTTGACGGTCAACTTAACGATTATACGGAAAAAGATACGAAACAACTAGAGTAAACAGAGAGGAGTAAGTGATAATTCAGCGTGACCGATGGCTAAACATTTTAAATGCCGTCAGATTTTTCAGGGGAACTGAAAAGTAAACAGCAGTCTTCACGCGCTCAATCGTCACAACTATGTAAAGCCATAACCAGTTACGTAACGTTCAAGAAAAAAATCAAGATGTGAGTTAGTTTGGTTCGACTCATTACGGAATTGCCTAATTAGGAAATTGAAATTGATTAGAAAATTTAAATCCTCTCATTCTGAATAGTGAAGCCGCAGTCCCTAAGGGGCTTCATTTCAATTTTCAGCATTGTCGATTGAATGGGAAAGAAATTAGACTCAAAGCTTTATGAGCAAGTGGGATAGGTGCTTTCAAGAATCGTAATGAACGACTTCTTTAATCTGGAATTTCAGGATATATAGGTAACCCAAAAGACCCAAGAGATCCCAGAATTTTGAGGAAACAATTCGGTTCCAATGGACGCTAAACCAATTGATGTGGTTTGTTATCGTATAACATTCTCGAAGAGGCCTTCATTTCAATTATTGTCAGCCGATTGTGGCTATTATTGAAGTTGAATGCGTACCGAACTAATCATACCTTATGTCCCAAATATATCATGGGCCTTATGTCCCAAAACCTACTCGGCTGGTCAGTAGTGCACAGGATGCGGGTTCTAATATCATCTGAATTCATTATATGGTTCATGAAGATGTATGTATGTTCGGATGTATGTACTTTTGTGTGTGTCCCATGGATCTGCGATAATCCTGGATGTCCGGGTTTTTGGTTGATGGACGTGGAGCAGACTGTAGACTAATGGGCCCCTTCCACACAACACGGAGGATCACGATTAATCCAGAGTTAATCCAGTTATCTCACTGATGTTTTTGAGGAATAACTCCCCTTCAGTAGTCTATGGTGGAAGGGTTCTTAGATGGGTGTTCTTTACTGCTACCCCCCATTTTCAACATGAGATCATTTTGAAAACTGGATTGAACTCTTCAAAACTCTGGTTGTGCTTTCATCATTTGAAACATCCAAAGTATGATTAATAATAATTACTTGTGCCTTTAAAACATTGGCGGGGGAGTACCCAATAAAGTTTTCGCCTAGTGAACATTTTGAGTAATCCCCCCCCCCCCCTCACTTCCAAACAGCAGCAAAGCGGGATGATTCAATATAGGTCTATCTGATGAAGCAGATAATATATACTTTAATCAGAAGTTGAAGCGTTCAGAGGCGATAACTTAGGTATGGATGGTCTCTTCCCCGTTCGATATCTAGAAAGTCTGGGGATTCCCTTCCCCCCTCCCACAACTCCCCAATGTGATCTATTTTTCCAACTAATCTATATTTTACCAAAAGGATTGATTGAGTATATATATATATATATATATATATATATATATATATATATATATATATATTTAGATGCGACCTTGCGTAAAATGTGAAAATTGTTATTCTAAGTGTTTAATTGGATGGGGTATATAAATATGATTGATGTGTATGATTCGGTGGTCTGGATGCTCGCAAGCTCGCATCTTAAAAATAATAAAATAAAAAATTAATTAAAAGAAAAAAAAAATATATATATATATATATATATATATATATATATATATAAATATATATATATATATATATATATATATATATATATATATATATATATATATATATATATATAGAAAACACGAAAAAATCGTAATATTTGAATATCTTGAAACCTAAGGATTCAAACGAAATTCGGATATTTGCACAATCAAATGAATCTCAGTGACCTATACAATCGTGATTGCTTGCGTAAGTAGATTTCCAGGTGTTCGTTCGGGGCACGCTCAGCCGCCTGCCTATTTGTACTTGACAGTCGTGTTGGCGTCCACCCTCTTTCATCCGTCTTTGTCCAGTAAATTTCTCTGGTTTGAACGGATTACTATGCATCTATAGCTGGTATGTTCAATAAGGAGTACTTCATAGAAAAGTAGTACAGACAATATAGTACAGGTCTATGCTTAGAAAAAAATAAATAAAATAACAATAATAATTCAGAGATGGAACCAAACCAATATTCTTAAAACTGCGGTCACCATGTGTCAGGTTATGATGACTGCGCGTAGGAAGGGATTCCAACGGAAACATTTTTCCCGCCTACCTGTAGATAGGCCTTTTTTCCGCACACGCGTAGTTCTACGCGTTGACGTGAAAAATCGCGCATGCGCAATTAGTATTTTGTTTTTTTTGCGTACACGGGTAGAACATTACGGGAAGAACAGAAATTCTCTAATATCGGTGGATCTGATCTGCGGTTTTGATCCGCCGAAGAAATCCGCTCGTGTATGCAGTGATTCGACAGATATCCTTCGTCAGATTCGCGGGCCCAGATCTGTCGAGCATGTCGAACGGATCTGGGTATCGGACGGCGGGTCCAGCAATTTGGCTTTTCATTGGCTTCTTGATAAGTGGAGCTGTTGGTTCAGTGCGATTTTTTAAAAATATTTCCTTTTTATATTTTACATAGTGGAAAAGCCCGTGTCACCACGGGATGCAAGTACAAACTTTAATTATGCAAATAAAAAAGCAAAATCTTTCTGTTTCAACTTAATTTTTATTTATTCAAGTTGTATTAAAAAACCATTGTAGTCCAGGAAATAAAGACATTGGGTCCAGACGTAGGTGGAGGTCAATTTATTTCGGGAACAGTGCATTTTTCGGCTTTTCATTGGCTTCTTGATTTATCAGTTTTTGTCATTTTTACTCAAATGAGCCTTCTTTCTGTCATCTGTGGTCATACATACGCCCACACGACCCCAGAATTACATACCACCACATGGTGGAGGGGGGGGGGGGGGGGTGAGACGACTATGTAAAAAAGTGTTATTCCATGGCCCCAACTGTTAGTCATCTGCTTCAACTGGTAGACAATCAACATGTCTCATGGGGATCCAGGAGCAGGTGGTTCTCCACCTGTGGCATCAGTGGTTGGTTCAGAAAATTATTCCAACTGGAAGTTCGATTTTTTTAATGGTCGATGAGTCTCTGTATCCTATGGTTCGTAGTCAAAAGTCGGCAAAAGATGTCTGGGCTAAGCTTGAGTCAAATTATGAAAGTAAAGGATTATGCAGACGTTTGAGTTTGCTGAAACAACTGTTTTCACTCGAGTTGACACAGTTTTCAACTGTTGAAGAATACCTTAATCGAATCCTTAGCATATCTCAGCAATTAGAGTCAATCAATGCAGGGCTTGAAGACGAGTTCATCGGTGTTGTCATGCTGAAGGGGTTGGGTGAAAGCTACCAGCCCTTGATAATGGCTCTAGAGAGCTCAGGGGCAAAAATCACAAGTGATTCAGTACGTACCCTATTGAGTCAACAAGCCAAGCCCAATAATGAAAATGATAAAGCTCTAACATTGAAGAAAGAGTAAAAGAAAAAGCATTTTATTCCCAAGTGTTTTGCTTGTGACAAGAAAGGACATTTCGCTTCACAATGTAAAGCCAAGAAGAAAAATGCAAGTGAGCAAGGAACTTCAATGGCCTTAGCTATAGGGAGACTGGATAACGATGAGTGGATCATCGATTCAGGAGCTACTTCACATTTTACCATGAGATACAATTGGCTTAAGAATAGACGACCAACAGAAAGGGAAATAAGGGTAGCAAATAACGAAAAAATTCTAGCAAAAAGCTGTGGGACAGTTAGTTTAGAGTTACCCGGTACTGTAGAGAAAACTGATATCCATGATGTGATGTTCAGTCCAAATCTCAACACAAACCTACTATCAGTCGGGAAAATAGTCAAAAAAGGCTATAAGGTAGTATTTTCAAGAGATGGCTGTAGGATAATGGATTCCCAGACTAGGGTCAAAGGAAAAGTTTTCATACAGGGCATATATGATTCGGGAGTGTTTAAAATTGTTCTGAAGAACCGTGAACAAGTTAATGCAATCACCTGTGATAATTCACAAATGCTTTGGCACAAGAGGTTGGGGCATTTAAACGTGAGATCCATGAACCTTTTGAGGAAAAATATGGCTCGTGGAGTGAAATTTGCCTCAGCTGGATTTCAACCCTGCGAAGCGTGCGTGAAAGGGAAAATGACAAGACAAAGTTTCTCCACAAGCAAATCAAAATCCAAAAATATTTTGGAATTGATTCATTCGGACGTTTGTGGACCAATGCCAGTGGAAAGTTGGGGAGGAAAGAGGTATGCCCTAACATTCACTGATGATTTTTCTAGGAAAACTTTTGTGTACATGATTAAAAACAAGAGCGAGGTAAAGAATGTGTTTCAAGAGTTCAAACAACTAGTGGAAAATCAAACAAACAAGAAGATAAAAGTTCTAAGGACCGACAATGGCTCTGAGTACGTCAACGTTGCATTGACAGACTTTCTAAAGCAACATGGAATAAGGCATCAAACAACAGTACCTTATACTCCAGAACAGCTAGGAGTCGCAGAGAGAGTTAATAGAACTCTCGTAGAGAAGGCTAGGTGCATGCTGCAAGAAGCAGGGCTCAGTGAAAGATACTGGGCAGAAGCATTAAGCACTGCAAACTATTTAAAGAATAGGTCTCCAACATCTGCACTGAAGAAGAAAACTCCTGAAGAATTCTGGACAGGAAGAAAAGTTGCGTTATTTCATCTTCGTGTGTTTGGCTGCCGAGCTTTTGTTCATGTTCCAAAGCAGAAAAGAAAGAAATGGGACCCTAAAAGCAAAGAATACATATTCGTGGGATACTGTGAAGACACGAAAGGGTATCGATTAAGTGATCCCACTAATCCCACAATCGTAACGAAAGCGAGGGATGTGATATTCTTTGAGGCCGAAACGTTACAAACAAAAACCGACGAAAATCTTCATAATTCAACCACTGAAACAATAAACACTGAAAACGTAGTGATCATAACAAATCAAGAACGATCTGAGCAACCGATAGAACATCCCATTATAATTGAAACAGGGATCGGAGCTTCTCTTGATCTTCCATCAGAATACGTCGGAACAAGAAGAATGGTTTGAAACTGAAATAAATCACGCTGAACCACTACCAGAACTCGCCAATCAAAATTCAAGCACAGTGGCATTAAGGAAGTCAAGCCGGATTGTGAAACCAAAGCAGTGGCATGTTGTATAGCTACAGCTGGGGATGAACTTGACGAACCAGCAAGTTATAAAGACGTGCTTGAAAGTGAAGAAAAAGAAAAGTGGTTAGAAGCGATGAAACGAGAATATGATGCACTAATAAAATTGAAAGCTTGGGAGTTTGTTGATCGTCCAAGCAACGGGCAGGTTGTCAAGAACCGTTGGGTATTTACGAAGAAAGTTGGAGTGGATGATAAAATTTCGAAGTTTGAATCAAGACCTGTTGCTAAAGATTTTACGCAACAATACGGTGTATACAATGAAACATTCTCAAGACCTATGTTGAAGTTCGAGAAGTTTCGGAGCCTGCAGACATGTTGAGTGTGGTGCCCACTTAAGGGGGAGTATTGAAGTTTAAGTTGGCCACTACATCAACTTGTGTTATGTTGTTAGGTTTCAATATTGAATAAAGTTCATTCTGTGTGTGTTCAAGAAAATGTAAAAAGTGTATTCTGCTAAAACACAGATCAACTGTAACACTAGGTACATTTACAAAATTCCACTGTTAGCACTTCATCTGCTTCAACTCCCCCTCCGTTCCCTCGGCCATCCGGTCTTTCCTGAGCTCACCACCCAACAAATTTGAATGCAAAAGACCACTTCGTACGATCATTGGTAAGGGGTGAAAGAAGTTGAACTCGTGCTTACCATGGAATAACACTTTTTTACATCGTCGCCTCACCCCCCCCCCCCCCTCCACCATGTGGTGGTATGTAATTCTGGGGTCGTGTGGGCGTATGTATGACCACAGATGACAGAAAGAAGGACGATTAAAGCTGGAGGACACAGAAAAGTGGCCTGACAACATTTGAGTAAAAATGACCAAAATTTTGAAACTGGCGTAACTTTTGATTGGTGAATGATAAATTGGCATTCAGCCACATATTCTTCAAGGAAATTTGATGCTTAGAGGACTTTTTTCTCAGATAAACGGTTTGGACGCAAATCAACAAAGTTATCCGAAAAACGTGAGAAAAACCTAATTTTCAAAATTCGTCCATTTTCGGATGCATATATCTCCGTAACGGTTCGGAATTTCGATAAAACGTATATAATCAAAGTGTAGAGAATTTTACCAGCTTTCATTTACTATAGAACATGGTTCAAAAAATCAATATGCGATGGCGGTTCGCCATTATCACCCACAAAAACTGTTGCTACGCTATCGCCCGCCATTATCACCCACAAAAACTGTTGCTACGGCAAGTTATATCTTCTTTGATCGTTGTCTGTACGGGCGAACACCATGCGTATGTCAGGAAGGTCACGGTGTTCTGCTACTGCTTTTGCACGTTCTTGACGCAATGTTTCTCCCATAGTTTGAAATGCAGAGGCAAATGGATTTACCTCGCGTAACATTTCATCTAACTTGAGCATTATTAATGGATTGCAATCTTGATTGGCCGAATGTCTAAATCTTTGCTGTAAGGCTTCTTCTGTATCCAATGTATACAATTGACAAAATTTGGGTGCATTTCCAGGTTGAGGAACGACGGAACCTAATCGACTATAAGATGTGCCATGAACCGGCACAACCGGCTCTACCGGCAAATTCTACAACTTTCCCTCGTTTTTGCACTTTTTCTTGTTTTTTAATATGAAGGAATCTGATTTATAACTTGGTAGAATTATCTGCACCAGTTTTCTTCATGCCGGTCAGTTTAAAAAAAAAATTGAAGAGAATCGGTGCAGGCGTTCAAGCGTTATCACTTTGTATGTATCCTATTATTATAATAGATAACTAAACGGATTATTTTTCGCGATTTTTTAGTTTATTTGATATGCTCAATTTTACGTGTTTTAGCGATTCAAACTGTCGGATTTCAGAAATCCTTCGGAAAAATCCGTGATCCGCCAAAAAAATCCGTTCGTGTATGCCAACCAGGTAGAATCGGTGGAGCTACTGTATGAAGGCGGCGTTATTAAAAAAGTGATGAGACTGAGTGACATTTTCTTAGAATATCTAACGTGTATACGACGAAGGTACATTAAGAAAACACTCACGCAGTTTGCGTAAGCAGAACCAACTTTTCGAATCGGTCAGCTGGAGCTCTGGGTGGAGCCCATCATTTCATTCGTCCCTTGATGTCCTAGACCTCCTATTAAATTTCGTTGTAATGAGACGACGACTCAACTTTTAGCACACTCTGCTGCTCAGGATGGAACCTGTACGATCGTTATCCCAGAGAAGCTCCCTATCAATTTTCAACATCCTACGGGGAACAGGAGAGATTTTAGCTCACTCAGCTGATCAGGATGGCGCTCCTCACTTTGCCCGTCTCTTGTTGTCCCAGAGAGGCCCCCTTTCAAATTTCGACGTTCTACGGTTATTAGGAAAGATTTAAGTACGGTTTTTCCATCATTATGACTGATATTACAGCTCGTGGTCAGCTGATCCTCACTAAAGTCAGCGAGGCACAAGTTCTGACATGGTAATACATCATATCAAAATTTGGTCCAAATCGGACCAGCGGTTTCGGAGAAGTTGTGAACACAAAATTTTGTCCACATATATATATATTAATTTATATAAAGAAATTTGAAAATGAATGATTATTGTAAACGTGTTCTACACCCTCTAAAACGCAAAGAAAATGCATCCCCACCCCCAAGTCCCGCCGTCGTGCCGACGACCGTAGTACCTACCCCCTTTTCTACGAAAAGTTGGGTAAAACGATAAACTAAAAGGAGAGATTTCGTGGACTACGCTACATATGGCTATGCATATCGTATTAAATAGCATGTGCGTTCGTGACTGGTGTGTTCTGTTGCTGTGAACCTCATAGAAAAGTAGTCTGCAAGGTTTGATGAAATAATGAAAATTTTATTTGAGTAAATATTCATAGGCATAAGCAAAGGTCTGATTGCAAAAATTCTTATAATCAAAGCGTCGAAAAATAACCAAGGGTGTTGCAAAGTAATTGCTTCCCCAGCCCTTCTGCATGTCGTCACCTCGATCAACACTGGACTATCCTCTTGTGTTACGGATCACAGAAGATCCATTCCATTAACCATCGCTGTATGTCAAGTTATCGCAATTAGGGTCTGCAGTGTACTACTCCATTGTACTTCTACGGTCGGTCCAGCACATCAAACGAATTCTCCAAATTCCAAAAAATTCCTAGTCGTTAGGATTAAATATTCCCTGTTTTATCTGGGAAGCAAATCCTCGTATTTTCCCAAAGACATTTGATAAATATTTTTAAACGCGTATTAAATCTCTATAAGGTCCTCACCAACAGAAAATACCAGCCTTAGACATAGTGATCCGTTCAGATGATATAGTTCGCCATATTTGGCGTATATTCCACAAAATCATTCCTTATTCCCACTGAATGCTTGTTTTCTCAGAAACGGGTTTTTAAATTAATATTATTATTTTTTTAAAACTTCAGTGATCATACGAGAACCGATGTATTCAACGAGATATGGGCGTCTGTGAATACAATTTTTTTCTTAGCTCACAGGACTGTGTACTCGAACATCGATGCCTGTGAAGACAGCTGATGAAGCAGTGTGTAAATGTAAAATTAATTCAGTCCTCTTCTATTCGCTCTCGAATTCAAGAGAATCGTTGACATTCAAATACTAAAGAGACGTTAGCGTTTGGTTATTCGTGTACATATGTATAGACATACGCGAAGAGCTAGCATCTGCTGTTGCTTGCTCTACGCGTTAACGGGGGAAATTCGTACGGGAAGAACAAAAACAACTCTATTCTCTCCGATCGATCCGCTCGTGCGTGGGCTCTGACAAATATGAGATCCGCGGATGAGGTCTTTGAGGAAATCGGCGGGATCCACCTATAAAATCCGCTCGTGTATGCCTAGCTAATCGGTTATCCATGACGCCATATACCCGGAAAGGCCTATTTTGTCTGGTTAGATAAGATCTAGAATTACTCTTGTCAATATTCTATTAATTTTAACCGTCACGTAACTTTCAGCTAATTCGGAAGACAATTTTAAGGCGCCAACTATGGCGCCAAAAATTATAACAGCGATTTTTTTTTTTTTTGAAAAATTTCTTCATTGGTAGTGCAGAACCCAATAATGCCTCTAGATCTAAAATTTTAACGGTAAAGTCGTAATACACTCCTGAATTTTTTGACATAGATGTGTCTTTTGGCTGGGGGTCATGACAAAATAAGCTGGTAACTAGGTTGTTGCCTACTTTCGTTACGTTACAATTAACGAAACAACAGCAAAGCAATTTGAATTTTTAATTAAGTGATTCCACCTACTGTTTCTTATCTTACCTACAAGTTAAGTAGCATAATGGGTCCTATGAAAGACATATATCTATGCATGAATTTTTTCCGTGCACGTAGTAAAAATTTGAAAATTTTCTAAATATGATTTTCGGTGCCATCACAGCCACAAACTAATAATCTCCGATGCTCGCTCTGTGTGATGTCAGTAGGTTTAGCGGCTTGTTTTCTTTTTAGTAGATCAGATGTTTCTAACTTGATTATCTGAGATCTCTGATCCGTGGCGAACGTTTTATGCCGCTTACCTTGTGAAGTAGGAAGCAAAAGTTAGAATGGAAATGAGAAGTTGTTGAAATGCTTGTGGCGACGCGACGGCCCCTCCTTCACCATGTGGCTGGTTATAGAAAATGTTTCTGACGCGCCGTCATCCATATTTTTGTACTATAGCAAACCCTCGACATGAATAACAGTGGTTAGCCCTTTCAATGTATATATTCTATTCACATCTTCCGCACGAGTGGATGTGTACAATAAATTTTCACCCCTCGTGACAGTTAATGATTTTCCTTCAACGAGGCATGCCGTATTAAATTCTCCTCTGCGGTGCACCTTAGGACATTTTTCACGCCGAGCTGGTGGCTTTGGACTGGACGTTTTCGGTGAGTACGACTCCGTTTTAACTGCGGTTACCCCAGTTATGGGATATCTGGCTTACTGAATTTACTGCTTTTCAGACAAGTTACAGTGGACCCTGCTATTGAAGCGGCTCAAATAATAAATTGGTGCTCCCACTCATCTACCGTGTAATAGCCATTAGCTGTTTGAGGGGATTGTGGCGGTCTCGTTCTGTTGATCGGTCTTTCCCGTGATGTCAGTTGATTTTGTTGTACTATAAATGATTTACCATCGCCAAACGCATTACATAAATACTTATTTCATAACGAAGCGAGCGTTATCATTAAACATCTAGTATAATATACCAATATGATATGTTGTGCTAATAATATTGAGATATTTCAATTGAAACTACAATTTACAGTTTTAAAACTCATCTACTTACAGAAAAAATCGTTATATTTTAAATATTTATCGAAATTACGGGCAAGCCCAATTACAGATTATACAGAATACATAATATATATGTAATAAAAATCAGAAACAATAATATAACACAGTTGTCTTCCTGAACACAGTACTACTCACATGGAGTAAATCGTAGGGAAAAATAATAATTAAAGGGAGCTCAATGTATGATTTCTGAAACTGGACAGCGGACTCGTGAAGAAACCCAAGTCGGAATAGTTTTCTAACAATAAGTTGATATTGCGGGGGATTCTAGAAAGCGGCCTAAGGTATAGATAGTTGGTAGAATTGAATGTAGTTTTAAATAGTGTGGCTGAACGGGAATAAAATTGGGGGACTGAAAAGTTGTATTGTGCAAGCAGTGATGGGAAATCAATAGGCCCATTTATTAACATATATAGGAGAGAGACGTCCAACCATTTTTTTTAAACCTGCTATTCAGTAGAATATTAGATGGGGAGTTCTGAGTGCTTGAAGTCTAGTTGAGACAGTTTATGTGGTAGGTACTAATACCTGAAAGTAATTTAGTTGAATATAGTTTGTTGTTGTGTTTATTATTTTCTGTTATCTATTTCGTACACGAGTATTTCGATACGCGACGCATCGCAGCCTGACAATGCGTTTACCGATACCGCTTCAGTAGTGAACGGTATCGCTTGTGTAACCTTCATTTCTAGTAACCTCATCTCCGCGAAGCGGGAACAAACTTCAGCTGTTTTATTTATTTATTCTTTTTTCACCATAACCAGAAGGGCAATTGGCTGCAACCTTCAAGTGTTTTTGCTGTTTGAGTAGTGTGACATGGAGAGTTACCTAAACGCATCGTTTGCATCGAGACTAGATGCGTTGAACGTGACGCCCATTGCAACGCCGATTCGCCGACGTTACAGCGACAACGTATCCCTTACGAATTAGGGGATATGTAATATCGATACTTTTTTCTTGTTTGCCACTTAAACTCTGTTGTCCGTAATGAAACTGATGGTAGCGTTGTATTGAATTATGAATATGTCGAATGGACTAATAATACCTTTTAAACGCTTTGTGTAAATATGGTAAATCCTTTCGCGTACGAAATAGATAATGTGTTCCCACACTCACCAATAAAAGCAACAAATCTAAGGAGCGTATACAGCTACTACGCCAGTTGTGAGTGCATGTGATTCTCTTTGCAGTAGTAAAGAAAGGTATCACTATTGTTGGAAAGATTCTCAAGGATTTCTCTTTCCCATTCGCCATCCTTGTCGTTGTCGATTATATTGCGCAACACACGCGTTTACGAGATTACCTCCAGAGTAGGGCAGAAACTAACAATAAACTAATCTAGTTAGTTCAACTGTCAAATTAGAACTAACCTGTTGAAGTTCTTCTTTCTATCGAACTAACCTCAACTATAGTTTCAAGTTTTTGTAATCTGAGTTAGTTTACCTGTACTTGCGTAGGTATTGCAGACTAATTTAATTAGAAGTCTTTGGCAACTCGTAATGATGAGTCATCCGAATTTGTATGGCAAATTAAGTTTTACCTGAATGAAATGTAAAAAGCCTGAAATTCTACCGGAAAGTGTTAGTACCTGATTTGTTATACCTGAACTGGAAACTGGAAAAAAAACCCAGCATCACCGACTTTTTATTGCGGCAAAGGATTCGGATTATTGCGTATTTCCGATTCGAAGTTTTTGGCTTTTTACCGATTGTCAAAATATTCATATCGCTATCTTGTAGAACTTGTCAAACCTTTTATCCAAGGGCGACACACCATGCGAGTGTGTGACTGCTGAAGAGCGAATCCTGATTACTTTGAGGTAAGCGTTTTCTGACATACACATGTTAGTTTGGTTTATTATTCCCAATTATAAGCCTTTGTTATCGTATCCCAAACAATTTTTATGAATCCATAATTTTTTTGTAATTTTTCTAAATGAATTTTTTATGGTTTCTTTTATTACTTTTATACACTCGACTGGGAGAAGTTTCAGATCCGTATAAATTTACCCATAGCAAATAATTATATAGTTGATCCTTATAGAATTGACCCAGGGAGGTTCGGGACAACCCGAAGCTGAGAGAAAAAAACCCAGATACAAACCCGTTTCTGACCATTTTAAAACATAATCCGTAAAAAAACTATTGGTGAATGTGTGTGTGTTTGTCAAATCTTGTGAGCGCTGGTCAGGCGTCATTTTTCAACCGATCGTGGTGATTCTTTTTTTTTCGGTTCAGTTTTCGGCCTACTACTTGTATAACAAACCTCAGGAATTTCGGAATTCATCACTATTGGGGGGGGGGGGGGGGGGGGGGGGGGGGGGGGGGGGGGGTTGTGGCGAAATACAGTAAAATCGTGCTATTTCCACAATTATGAACCGATTTTGATGATTCCTTTTTTTGTTCGATTCAGTTGGTGGTATAGATGCCCAACAAACCTCAAGAATTTCGAAATTCATCACATAAGGGATAAGTAAATACAGTAAAATCGTTAAATTCCCACAATTCTCAACCGATTTATTTTGAGATTTAGTTTATGGTCTAGTTGTGTAACAAATCTCAGGAGCGAACCGCTACAGAGAAGTTAAATTCAAACCTCCTCCCCAACCTGGTACCAGATACCTTTAAATATTACTTTTAGCAATAAAATTATGTGCACATCACCTAGTGTGACGTCCCTGAAATGCATCCAATACTGATCTATACATGCTAGTTTAAATTAAGGTATGTAGGTATTCTCTGTGCGATAATGGTCAAGTATGCAAATTCGCAATTCAACGTAGCGTTGGAGGGAAAAGCTCGAAACTTCTCGCCAACGCCTCGCCTACGCCTCTCTTCCTCCTCATACACACATGCGCGCACACACGAATACATACACACAGACACACACACGGACACATACACAGAAGCACGCTCGCATGCACGCCTGATTTTATATATATATATATATATATATATATATATATATATATATATATATATATATATATATATATATATGTATATATATATACATATATATATATACATGTTTCTGAAGGAAGATGGGGTATGGAGAAAATGTGGGGAATACAGGGCTCTGAATGCTGTGACAACCCCAGATCGATACCTCCTTCTCAATGTTCGTGATTTTACTCACACTCTCGCAGGAGATAAATTTTCATCTTGGTCGATCTCATCAAAGGTTTTTGGATCAGCCTTTTGGATTGCTTGAATTCCCAATCATGACATTTGGTCGTTTTATTCATGCGGTAACTCAAGGTCTTGATCCCCCCCCCCCCCCCCCCCCATTTATTAATGACGTTCTCGTGACTTCCGCATCTGTAGAGAAATATTTTCGGCATCTCGAGAAACCTTTTGATTGGTTTCAGCAGTAAGGAGTTGTAGTGAACACCCTCAAGTTTCTTCGACATTTGACCACTTCCAAGGGTATTCTCTTCTTGCTGAAAAGGTTGCAACAATTAGAGTCTATTCAAAGCCAACAACAATTGGAAAGCTACGTCATTTTTTAGGGAAACTCCACTGTATGTCCTCCATCGAGATCTTTGCATTCGCATACCGACGCCCAAACAACTGAAACATACTCGATGTGTAGTCGAAGGGAGGTATGGCTGTCACACATACATATAATTGAAACTCAATGGTGAGGAAGATCGCGAAAATGATACTGTGGCACAGGTTCTTAACCCCTTCGCCAAATAAAACCCGCTCATTGTCTGTGAAAATCAAAAACATCATGCGCTCCCAATGGGAACCCAGATGTCTCATGGATAGGTTCTGATATGGTATGTTTAACGCTCACAATTAGTTAGCTTGAATACCAATTCAGCAATGAACCGAAGAATCCACTACAACTCCATCTTCCTAAGAAGGATTTATGAGGGACCCGGTCGAACGCTTCTGAAAAATGCGTGTAAAATGCAGTCAACATGGCTACCGTCAGCAATAGCTCCTATAATCGCTTGCGTTCAAATGCAAACAAGTTCGAGCATGATTTCCCAGTAGTAAATCCGTGTTCATTCGAAGAAAAATAAGATCTTTTGGAATGACACTACCTAATTGAAAAATTGGTCGATAATCATCAATCTTGTTTTTGGACGCGGTGTTGTGAATTCGTTTTTTCAACATTGTGGGAGAACTCCGTGCTTTAGGAATCTCCGAAATAACACCGATAGTGGCACAGCCCAACCATTAGATGTGCATGCCTGGAGGGTTCAATACTAAAACGGTAGACAGACGGATTTAAAAAAAATTGATTTTTGGATTCTACGCATCTTGGAACGTAAACCAACAAATTTTTTTGTGGGGGGTTAAACAATTTTTTCCTTGGTAGATTACATTGGTTCATTATTGCAAGTAATAAACCAAAAATCGGATACTGGAAAACGGATTTAGCGCAGAAATCACTTAATAAATTGAATGAATTTACCCAGAGCATTAAAAAAATCGTCAACACGACTGTGAATCATAAATTGACTTTGAAATGCAGTAGTGAAGTAAACTTTCGCTAGTTCGGCTTGATCTTATTCGGTTTTCTTGGATTTTTTGATAGCTAGATTAGACTGTGTTAGTTTGATATCTGACTGTATAGATCAGTGATCGGCGCAGGAGGTCCTTCTGGAACGGAAATAATATACCTTTGTGTAATAGTTTTTAAAAATAATGGTTAGTCGGACGTACGAGTGATGTGTTTGATATTTTTGTTGATCTGCATGGAGAACCTCGTATCTAAAAAACAATGCTAATTTAAGTGTTACCTTTCAGTAAAATATAGATTAGTCGGAAAGTACTTAGATCAGAATCTGTGTTTCAACGAGCATTTGTCCAGTGCCCATTGTTCATCTATCTACTCCCCTGATATGTTCCTTCCTGTGGTTAATTAATTGTCTGATAACGTAGTTTGCAAAAGACTTTAGTTGTATTGCTGAATTAGGGCAACCATTTGGAATTTGCTGTATATTAAGTAGATGTATGAGTTTCAACCAAATCGAAGTTTCACAAAAATGAATGTTGGAGCTGGAACAGGGTTTAAATGTTGGAACTAAGTAATCTCAGGGTGCGAACGAACAATATTCTTCAAAATCATTTTGTATTCAGAACATTATCAATCATAACCATTTCAGAATTGACTTGTGCAACACCAGAAAAACAATACAAGGGAATCAATCTTGTCCACTACGTGACCTAATCTCCGTTTTTGTCCCGTCATTCTGCCTCTCACGGCAATAACCTCCTTTCGGTTTTTAACTGTTGCTCACATCGCTAAACCGTGGATATTACTCGCATAAATATCAAAAACACCCTACACAACTGTTAACTTCTATGAATTTATGCCGATAGATTTATGTGTGAGCTTCCTCCAAAACGTTAGAAAGGATTTAGTCATTTCGTTCCTGAGCACAGCGTAGGCTGTGGTGAAACCTTGACGTACTCCTTCATCGATAAAGTTGACATTTCCAACGACATGGGCAATCACATAATTAAAGAAATTCGATAAAAATACAGATTTGATCATAAAATATTTCACGAATAAATAATCTGTACACAAAAGCACAGAGCAATTCTTCATAGGACTGATCAAAATGGTTTATATCGACAGTATTAATTACATTAGGTGCAAGTGGTGAATAGTGGAAATAAAGAGTAAATAATTTCGACTGCACACAGTTGGGATTTCTCGAACGACTTGGTTGTATTTTTGGGTAAGTACACTTGAAAGAAAAGTTTGGTTTCGAAACAACAAAGATGATCAGGTTGAAATCATTGGCTTCTTTTTATGGTTTCGAAACAACAAAGATGATCAGGTTGAAATCATTGGCTTCTTTTTATCACTGGGTTATTTTAAGTTACCTGTATTAAATATAGGAGGGTCGCGAAGACGAAAATTGAAGAATTCGACTGCACACAGTTGGGATTTCTCGAACGACTTGGTTGTATTTTTGGGTATGTACACTTGAAAGAAAAGTTTGGTTTCGAAACAACAAAGATTATCAGGTTAAAATCATTGGCTTCTTTTTCTCACTGGGCTATTTTAAGTTACCTGTATCAAATATAGGAGGGTCGCCAAGACAAAAATTGAAGAACTGGATAACATTCAGATGAAAACTATCTGTGAACATTTTCCTCATAATGCAACTACACGTTGTTCACTAATCAAGACTTCTTAATAATCGATACTACTCTTCTAACGACGGCGCATTAGCTTGGCCCTACGTAAGTAAGACCTCCCGCTAGACGTTTCTTCGTGCTCCTTCGCGGCAGAATGTATGTAAACGAGGACCAGCTTTTAAAATGTGAAAGCTGGCCTAAAGTGGTTGGATGGAACTCTCCCCTACTCATTTTCTCTAAATGCATGCCTTCTAGGTACTCGCTCTTTCCTGATGGTATACATTTGAGGCATTAAGTTTGATATTTTTTCTGACCGTGTTCTCATTCTTGAAGGGTTATTATTTTGTCGTGGTTCTATTACCCCCTCCCGTGGGTAGGGTTTTGAGGGAGCTGAAGAGATACAATTAATCTCTTCACATAATCATTTTCCATGATACGTGTAGATATTAGTTCTGATAGTTTCTAGACCCACATCCTGGAGGGTTCCAGTAACTTTTTTTTACCTATTGCAATATTACAGTCTGATAGGCAGCGACCAAAACTTAACCGGAAGGGTATAGAAGGTTTGGTGTCTTAAAATATAGTTTTTTACTTACCGTTAACAACATTTTTCGTCTGGCAGTTTGTACCTGGTGCGTAACCTCATGGTGGCGCACCAAAGTGCGCCAAAAATTGAACTAAATCTAACAGGAAGGTAAAGTCGATGGACGATTCACCAATCAAATGTACATTGCATCCTGAGTGGGGGGAACATACCAGACGCATAATGGGTTGAAATTGTAAGGAAAGCTCTTAAAAGTAGATTTTTCTTTCACATGATTTTTTTCCGGGTTGGAAAGTGATTGCGCGAAAGCGATTGTGCGAAAGCGAAATATCTGTTGTGCACATCAGGGGTGATGTCTCTACTTGATTTTGGGAGCTCTAGAATTGAGAGAAAGGCCGTGGGGGATATTGAAATAACAAAAAGTTCCAGTCTTGCAGCATGATCGTATGAGCATGAATTTTCATAAACTATCTATCGTATAATACGTTAAATTGTATTGAAATTTTGAGCAATTTCAGTAGAAATAAATTTTTGAAAACCAAATTTATGGTTAAAAAACTCATACTAAATAAAATTCGGCGATTCAATAGAGATTTTGAATTTTTAGTTTTTTTTTGTAGTTTTTTAATCAAATATTAATGAAATTCAAGTACGTTTTTCTACATAATTTTGAGCAAAATTTTTTAAATATCCTAGTTAATTGTTGACAATTTAGTTTTGACTAAATTATATATATATATATATATATATATATATATATATATATATATATATATATATATATATATATATATATATATATATATATCATTGTTTCAGAATGCCTCAAAACGGATTTCAGTTAAGATATTTCTCAAAAAGTTTGATTTTAAAATTTTCCGAGCCATTGCAATAGCTTCATTTTTTAAGAAAATTCGCTCAAAAAGATGGCAAAATCCGAAAAGTTACCTTTAAAAGTTAATTATTGCGTATGATCAAAAAAATTTATGAAGTTTGGTTATTCTAGTTGTTGTAAACTGTTATGTGTATCCGTGTGGAACACGGATTCCAACGTTCGGCATTTCCTAAAGGTTTACACAAAGAGTTTCACTTCGATGTGCTGCGTACACGCGTATTTGGGACTTGTAGTACATGAGAAAACCATGTTCTGTTTAATCATGAAAATAGTCGAATGGGGAACGTGTGTTGCTCATTGCTCTGATGTGTTGTCGGCTGATTATAGGTTTTCACTTATAATCAAACGATAATTGACTCCTTCCAGCTTATGGTTTTCGAATCGGCGAGGGGTAATATCCGTGATACATATGCCATACCATCGAATTCGATCAAGAAGCGGTAAAACTTTTAATTTCTGATACAAGAAGATAATAATCGTCGACGGATCTATTGCTGACCAAGAAGAGGATGAGAATAGTGAATAGAAAGGAGAAGGAACAGCGCTTGATGGATTGAGGTAGGTATATGTTCCTTGCCTAGTGGATGGAATGCTCCTTTTATTGTTGTTATTTGAGGAGACAGGAAAATATATCTGAGGAAAATATATATCGTAGGTAACCACCTATTTTATTAATTTATGGTGTCTGAACAACATATTAAATATTGGTACTAATAAAACTCATAAAAACATGTTTTGTGATTTTAATGTATTTAATTTTTTTGATATTGAAAATGTATTAGTCGACGGTTCAACCGGAAATTTTGTTACGGAAATTTTCTTACACAAAGAAAAAAACGTCACGCTACCTATATACAAGTTAGGTGTTGTTATGATTGTGTATACTAGCAATGAAATCAGTCATATAATTAACGTATTGTAAGTTTATTTAGAATATCAAATACAGGTGTTTTTGAAGAGTCAGTTTCAACTCGGACAGCAGGTTTTCAGCGGACCGCTGGGCCGCCCTCCATGTCGCCTCAGAGCGTCGTTCGTCCTCGAGAACTCGACACGCATGGCGAATTTTAGCTGGTGAGCGGTTGCCATTATTTCTACCTTATCCCTTTCTGCGTCTAAGTGGGCTATCGTCCTTTGCAAATCTGTCGTCGTGACAAGCTGCAAAGGGAAATAAGGGATAAACGTTCACATCGGTTGGTAGAGGTATTGGACGGCTGTAATACACATGCTAACAATTCCATAGGAACAGGTTAGAGTGAACAAACTATTCCATGTAATATTGATAGTGATACTTCCATGGGAAGACTCACCTTCTTATCAACCCAATTGAATTAGTCCGTGGCCTCCAGGAACAGGGAGGAATCAGAGTCGTACATGTGGAATTCAATCTCTGGTGTAGGTTCATCAGGTGTGGTATTACCGTCTGAGTTACCTGAAGCTCGTTTCATCGACTTCTTATTACTCTTCTTCAAAGCCATTGCCACCGAATTATTATTATTATTAATAATTATCCTCAAACACGACTCAATAATGATTTTAAACAAAAATCCGCGCCTCGCCAGGGGGCAAGCCCCCTGGACCCCCGGTTACCTCTATTTACATACTTCGGACGAAATTATTGAAACACAGAATGTGTTTGCGTTGTCGCGCAACCAAGTGACAACCAAACAAGCGTCATTGTTTACTATTCATTTATAACACCAATTTATATAGTTATAGTATGAAACTACGAAAAAAAATACGAAATAAATTCGTGATAAATCAAGAGCGATTTATCAACTAAATGTCCTAAAGAGGCTATATACGAAATTACAGCTTCCTAGAGTGTAAAGTATTGAAATTAGCTTTAAAAGCCACTCATCTGATCCGGACCCTGGACATCGTCAAGTAAATGTCCTAAAGAGGCTACATACGAAATTACAGCTTCCTAGAGTGTAAAGCATAGAAATTAGCTTTAAGAGCCACACACCTGATCCGGACCCTGAGCATCGTCAAGTAAATGTCCTAAAGAGGCTACATACGAAATTACAGCTTCCTAGAGTGTAAAGCATAGAAATTAGCTTTAAGAGCCACACATCTGATCCGGACCCTGAGCATCGTCAAGTAAATGTCCTAAAGAGGCTACAAACGAAATTACAGCTTCCTAGAGTGTAAAGTATAGAAATTACCTATTCAAATTATTTAACCTCCGCTTCACAAATCAAACCGTTTTCGTAATACTCAGATCACCTGCTATGAATCAAATCATCGAAACACAAGCTCAATGAAATCATCAGAAATTAACAAGCGGTTGCAATCATGTTCACAATATCAATTATTGAGAATGATCACCTGTGTGTAAACAATTATTTATATAACCATGCTCATAACTCAGTTTGTTGGACACGCACTTCGCAGTAGTTAACATAATATTGTTGGATAAATCGAGAGCTCTCGAACGAATGGTCAACGAATTTTGTGGGATGAAAAACGACGAAGTACCATTTCCCTAGCAACGACTCGGTTGTACGTGAAAATCATCCGTCACACATTTCGTTACCATCCCGCGTTCCATTTTCGGCTAGTTAGTCCATGGCTAAAACACATTCTGTGTTAAAATGTCAAAGCTAGTTTTCGCAACATTCAGTCAATAAATCATATGATATTCGTTTGGAGAAATCAGTACGAGTTGTCACTACAAAGTTTCATGTGAAGCATTGATGGGGCAAAATGATAGAAAACTACAAAACATGAATGTTGACGAAGTACATAAAAATCACATTTATCAGACGCCAATCAGCTGAGCCAATAGATACTTCACAATACCAGTTATTAAAAATTGACTGTGAATTCATATTCGTGGAAGAATTGGGCATCGTCGTGACTGGCTGACAGCAAATTCAGTAATTGTGTGTCAATAATTATTTCATGTTTTCTAATTGTTATTTCATTTAAAACAATAAAAAACATTGGAATTACTGAGACATTTTCAATGCGTATGGCTCTTCTCTCAAAAGAGAGAAAGTACGAGCGGCCTGTCGCGTTTTTTTCTTTTCAGATACTGTTTATTGATAAACATGACCAATGATCGATAAGGGGGAAAAAATTATTTGTTCTAGTGTTTTTTTAAAAGGCAATAACCACATATTATATGATAGAAATTAGTTATTTTTCATTTTTAGGCACCAACCTCGTAATTAAATTACAGCTTTAAGTTGTTTTTAAAGGTAAAATTCGTTTGCTATTTACACCCATAGTCCTCATGTTTAGAATAGCAGATGATTTAAATAGCAAGTTTCTTGCACACTTTCCCCAGAATTTATTGTTTTAAGCGTTTTTTTTTTTTTTGCATTTATGGCCCATTTTGAGAGCCCAGGATGGCGCAAGAGTGCAGCCAGTTGCACCAATGTGCGTCAAAATTGCACTTAAATAGTCCGGAAATATTAGAGTTTATGATTACTGTTCTGAGTATACGTATGGAAGTTTTACTAATAAAAAATACCTAAATACCAATTATATTGCATCCTGAATGGAGAAAAAATATTGCCAGAAGATCAGGTTGGTGCCAGAGTGCAGCCAGACGCACCAAAGTGCGCCAAAATTGGACTCAATTAACCCGGAAATAAGACTAATGTATAGTGTATACGAATGGAAGTTTGGCTAAAAAAGTATATTCATCCAGAATAGGGAGAATGGAAAAAATACACACACACACACGCGCGCGCGCACCTACATACATACATATATATATATATATATATATATATATATATATATATATATATATATATATATATATATATATATATATATATATACATGCCATTTCAGACGATAATTCTCCTTAGGATCACTTATTGAAAATGACTCAAGGAGAGCTTGATTATAATCACAAAATTAGAAAAGATAACAGAAAAAACGTCACGAAACTATTTTTATAATTCGGCTTTTTGCCTTTTTCAAACTAAGTTAAATTAAGTTTGTTTGAAAAAGGCAAAAAGCCGAAATATAAAAATAGTTTTGTGACGTTTTTTCTGTAATCTTTTCTAATTTTGTGATTATATAATATAAAGGGTGCGGGTTACGGTGCGAGCTATCGAATAATTGAACTGGACCTTTTTTATAGTATTTCAACTCAGCTTCACGATGCGGAAGTCCGATTTTTATTTGTCCATGTTTTAGGGTCTCAAATCATTTATTGAAACTTAGGGTTTCCTCTTGACCCTCCTTTTTTATTGCTTTTTTCGATTTTAGGTTGAATTTGGAACAGAAAATGCCTCCATGAAATTTTCTTTTGGGGCTTCGTTTCTGAGTTATTCCACTTTTTGCGGAAGTCCGATTTTTATTTTTCCATGTCTCAAATCATTGATTGAAACTTACGGTTTCCTCTTGAACCCCCTTTTTTATTACTTTTTCCGATTCTAGGTTGAATTTGGAACAGAAAATGCCTCTTTGAAATTTTCTTTTTGGGGCTTCGTTTCTGAGTTATTGCACTTTTTGCGAAATACAGAAAATCGCCGATTTCTTTTAGACATTACCAACACTTTCTTACTATTTTTATCTTCAATCTTTGAGATGTTCACCACACTTTAGAAATCAGCATTAAACTATCTATCATCAGACCCCAGCGTCCATAATCAACAATCACCATCAGGGGAATGACATTACACTTGAACCGCTTACGATTTAAAAAAAGTTTTCCAAATCGTCGTTTGAAAAAAAAAAAAAAAAAAAAAAAAAAACCCTAAAACTGTTCAGTACTATTACTCATTTATTAGAAGAACGTATCAAACCCCGTATTCTGGACTAATGTAAGGTTCTTTAAATAATAAAGATCATAGTGTAGAGTGAACAATAAGTATCAAGAAGCTGTTGTTTTCTTTACCCTTGAATACAGTTTGCAGGCGAAGGAGCAGAGGCTGCAGAAGGAGCATGTGGCATTTTCGATTTATCACAACGCAACTGAAAAAAATGTCTCCTTGTGGTAAATTAGTAAGAAAGTGTTGGTAATGTCTGAAAGAAATCGGCGATTTTCTGTATTTCGCAAAAAGTGGAATAACTCAGAAACGAAGCCCCAAAAACAAAATTTCAAAGAGGCATTTTCTGTTCCAAATTCAACCTAGAATCGAAAAAAGCAATAAAAAAGGGGTCAAGAGGAAACCGTAAGTTTCAATCAATGATTTGAGACATGGAAAAATAAAAATCGGACTTCCGCAAAAAGTGGAATAACCTAGAAACGAAGCCCCAAAAAGAAAATTTCAAGGAGGCATTTTCTGTTCCAAATTCAACCTAAAATCGAACAAAGCAATAAAAAAGGGGGGTCAAGAGGAAACCGTAAGTTTCAATAAATGATTTGAGACCCTAAAACATAGACAAATAAAAATCGGACTTCCGCATCGTGAAGCTGAGTTGAAATACTATAAAAAAGGTCCAGTTCAATTTTTCGATAGCTTGCACCGTAAGGCTGTAATTTCCCGATGGGCCCGTTTAGATGGTTTATATATATATATATATATATATATATATATATATACATATATATATATATATATATATATATATATATATATATATATAGATGGTATAAATAGCTTACTTTACCGTGTATGTATGTATATGTGTACAAACCGCTCGACAGATTGTAATAAACTTTCAGGTATATTAGGCATATATATTTGGTGCAAATCCGTTCAAAGGGCTCTGACCCAGAGGGCATAAAAGGGTGCAGTGTCAGGTTTTAGAAATTTATTGTTTACAAAATTAACTACCCAAGCCAAGACCGAAGGAGGAGGAGGGAGGAGGATGAGGGAGGAGGAGGAGGGAGGGGGAGGAGAAGGAAGGAGGAGGAGGAAGAGGAGGGAGGAGGAGTGAGAGAGGAGGAGGATGATGGGGGAGGAGGAGGAGGAAGAGGAGGGAGGAGGAGTGAGAGAGGAGGAGGATGAGGAGGAGGGAGGAGGATGAGGGACGAAGAGGAGGGAAGAGGAGTATATATGAGGGACGAAGATAAAGGCTAAGCTATCCATCCAATCACCTCTTAATAACAGTTTAAAATTACGATCAATAAACAAATTTAATATAGTATATATATATGCATGTCATTTCAACTAATCAAAAGTATGTTGTGCCATTAATTGTGAGAAAACCGTGCCATACGATATGGTTGGTCGCAAGAGAGTATCCAGACACAAAAGTGCGCCGAAATCGCACTCAATTAACTCGGTAAGATTCGAGTGTGTGATTACTGTACTGAGTATACAGATCAAAGTTTCACTAATTAAAAGCCATTTACCATTAAATTAAAATACCATTGCATCCTGAATGGTGGAATAATATCGCCAGAAGATCAGGAGGGGCCTGAGCGCTGCCAAATGCATCAAAATTGCACTCAACCAGAAAAATACTAAAATTTGACTTCTTACTAAGTATAAATACAGAAGCTACACTAATCAAATAAGAAAATAGTTTTTCTTTCTGTTTTAAGATTCGAATTTTCCAATTACGTATACCCTTCCGGTTAGGTTTTTGGTTGCTGGCTCACGGACTAATACGTTGCCTTGACCCTTGAGCTCATGTAATTAGTACTTAAGTAATGATTTAATGCTTTCAAAATTACGTACACCGAAAAGAGCAATTAAAGCCAACTTAACCTGTATTTATTTCTGTAAAATCAGTGACGATTTAATAGTTTTATCCGTTTCGTCCTACCCCTCGATGAAACCACTCTGATCTTTTTCATTCCCAAGTACCTATCAACTTGGTAGATATACCTAATCAGGTTTGTAGACAATCCATTGTAGTGATGCATGGTTCCTTGTTCCTCCTCAAAGTTTGATTGGTTACTATTTGTTACGTGCCAATTAATTTCATTTTTCATCATTAGATGGTTGTACTGCAGTTACATTTGCTGTTCCTGCAATTACGCTTAAAATACGGTGCCGGGGATGTTGAGATAACGTTGTGTTACAGAAATCAAGATCCCTGCATCAAAAACCATGGCCACTCACTCCGTTCAATAGGAACGAACAGACTCGCGGCGGCCCACTTCCGTCAACCGATTGCCTCTGTATCCGCTGAACCCGCTCCACCTCTTGGTCAATACGAGTTGAATGAAATTGTAGTTAATTCATTCTTGTTCACGACAACACTATGATAGCCTCGTGAGCTGTGTTATCTATTTTATTTTTATTGTTATTATTATTTATTTATTTCTTTTATGTTATGCCAGTATTTTCGATGATGAACTTTTATAATCAATAAAATAATAATACGTTTTAATTTAAAAAAAAGTAAATAACCTGTCTCAAAAGTGTTTTAAGATGAGTATACCCCTGGATGAAACATATTCCAGGCTCCAGACTCGAGTCCGCCCATTGGGCATTCGGTTCAGGAGTTAACCAGGTGGGCGGCATACAGAGAGACCCTCTGGTCCTTTTTGAAGTCCCCCCGTCCTGGGATGCGCGTTGATCTTCGCTTGAGGGTTGGTGTCAAGGGTATTACATCCCCAAGAATCCTCAGATTTCGTTACTTAGAGGCAATCCAACGATATGCTGGATCGAACACTATATATATTCTATATATAGGAGTATATACACTATATATACTCTTTTTCACTGGTGGCTCAAATACACTTGATGGTGTTGGCCTTGCTCTATGGAACCCCAACATCCAACTCACTGGACGCCTACCACCTGTTGCGTCTGTGTTTACAGCAGTGCTGTGGGCAGTGATGCTGGCTGTTCGACATTGCCAGCTATTGAGAGTTGAAATTATGTGATCTGTAGTGACTCACTAAGTACCATCGAGGCAATTAGGGACACATATTCATATGATCTCCTGAGACCGAGCCACAAAGTTGGGCACAAATATATCAGTGTGCTGATGCCCTAGCAAGGAGAGCCATTGGTGATGAATTGATCGAAATGTTTCATATGTGCATTGAGGATCACATGTAGCATATAGCCGATTCCATCTGGCTCGAGCAATGGCAGGCAAGGTTATCTGCAGGTGGTCTGCATGGAGTCCTTCAGGACCTTTATCCAGTTGGTCCTTTCGTGACCCACCTTACAAGGAGGGACCGAATAATGCTCTATCAGGTACCATAACCATCCCTCTCACAGACACCTGCTAGATCCACTAGCTTGTGAGGTTTTGTGTGGGAGATGTGGGGGTGATTTGTCCATCCGCCACTTTTTGGAGGACTGCCCAGGCCCCATGACCGTAATTCCAGTATGCACCCCTTCAGTGGGTGGATGTTCTGACCAGACCAGACAAGGTCCAGTCCCTGCTGGTGTATCTGAAAGCCTCACAGCAAACTGATATTCTGATCTGTGATATATTTGTGGTAAACACCAGACTCGTGGAGCTTAATCTATGTGTACTCTGGCCTGCTGGAGGTTCGCGCCCCCCCCCCCCCCCCACCATTTGGGCCATCATGTACAAAATGCCAAGGAGCCACCCAATAAATCATTCTATCTACTGAAACCATGCCTTCTCAATTATCCTGCTATCCTGCACATCATACTGGTGATACTGACGCTCGATCCTGTGGTGATTCGACACAAAAGACCCCTGCTCTTCACACCGTGTGTCAACAAAGCCACGCCAAGAAGCCTTCACTCCGAGCCTTTATTGAAAGACGCCCGCTTCCACTGCCTTTGGAGCACGGCTGACGATGAGCCTTCCGGAAATGACTTCGCACGGGCAGATTGACACTAAAGTCCATGCTCCACTCCTCTTGCCACTGTCTATTTATTAAATGCAACAAAATCTAAAATCTTCTTCCTTGTCGACAAAGGTAGTGATGTCTCACTTCTGCCCAACTAACTCCTTCATCTTTGCCAAACAACTTCCCATTGGCTCTACTCTGCAAATGGAGGCTCCATCGAAACTTATGCCAAGCATCTTGCATCCGTCTACTTACACGACCTACCTCCACATGAATGGAATTTAAACGTAGCTGATGTGACTTCCTCCATCCTTGGTGCTAATTCCCTTGAGCATTTCGGTCTCCTTGTGGACTTGGTGAATAAACGACTCATCAACACTACAACTGAACAGTTCATCAAGGGAACTATCAACTTAGTTCAACCCTCAGACTGGTGTTGCTCTAAAGTTCTCCAAGCTCCTCCACTCTTACAAGCCGGCACCTGTTCTTCAACCCAACCCAATTCATCACCACATCAGGACGTCCAGGCCCCCATGCCATGCCAGAGACTCCACCACCTTTCCCAGGCACACCACCAGAACAAGAGACTATTTCCAGGAACTCCTTGCAAACGGTACCTCTGAGCTGTCTGACTCTCCATGGTCCAGCCTACTTCACGTCGTCTTCAAGCCCAATGGAGACGTCCGCCCTATAGGTGACTACTGAGCTCTCAACGCACAAACCATAACCGATGGCTACACCATACCTCACCTGCATGACTTCACTAACTCTCTCCATGGCACCATTATTTTCTCTATGCTTGACATCTCCCATACCTTTCTCCACTGCCCTATCAACACGAGGACATTCCCAAAACTGCGATCATCACACCATTTGGAACATACCAATACACTCGAATGAATTACAGACTTCGCAACGCCCCTCAGACATGGCAACGCTTCATGCAGTACATTCCCCAAGACCTTCCCTCTGCCTATTAATACCTCGATGACATACCCATTGCTTTCCCTACTCCTGAACAACACCACTGTCACTCCCAAGTTCTCTCGACCTCAAACTGAACAAGACCTTCATGACCATACCTACCTACCACTACCCCAGCCCCTACCACTTTACTCACAGCTCGGGACCATCGCCCTATGCCAGTAGAGATGTCTCTTCCCCCCACTCCAAGCCTCTCTTAACAAGCTAGCTCCACAGCTCTCGCTCTCCATCAACGATCAATGCAATATCTTCGTTCTCTCTGAATCTCTTCAGCCCACTCTACTCTCTGTTTTCAGTCACCTACTTCCTCTACGGCTCTCTTTTAACTACAATCGATTCTCAATCAGCACCTCCTTCTTGCTCCCACTTTCAGACCACAGTCCCTTGTGAATGGTCTCAAGGCCACAAAAGGGTACATTTCAACAATGAGCCAGCGATTCACTACATCGCCAGAGCAGCAAAATCAGACTCGTCCGGCATCTCTCAACGGCCTCCGCCTCGTCCTTTCTCTGGAGGTGGCTCAGGAGGTCAAAGACTGTGCCAGGCCTATCGCCAGGCCCTCTCAACCGCCAGCCAGAAGGCGATCTGCACCCCCCTTGCCTTTTCTTCCTACATCAGCCCATGGCACCACAGTGATGGCTGTGGCAACGAAGCCGCCACCCCCCAGTGCTTCAGTTTATTCTGCTGCCCTTCTTCAGGCACATTCCAAGTTCGTTGCATCCACGGATGCAACAAACCAATGACGACGTGTGTCCAGAAGACCCGGACGGACCCCCAGCCAGCCCCGGAACAACCTTAGTATACTCCAAAGTCCCTCAATGCCACCGCCTTGCTCGCATAAGACCTCCCACCAGCGCGCAGTATCTCAACAGCGGCCACCAAACCACAGGCACCATCACCCTCGTCGTTGAGACACCATCCACCCCCAGCCTTTCTAAAGTCCCCGCTTTTTCACTGTCCCTTTTCAGGGCCAACCAAAAACTTTTTCACTCGGTACCCACGATGCATTAAATATAAGGGCGCGCCGAATAAGTTTTAGAGGCATAAAATAAGGGGCTAACGTATTCGTTTGTTTCAGATGGCACTCCTGGTATCCTCCTATCCACGGGTCGCCCCTCTGTGACTTCGAATACCCACAGAATCCAACATGTACTCTCTCCTCTTGCAAAATACTGCTCAACACTCGCCGCCCTCATCAATCTTTACCTCATCACCATCATCTACTTTCCATACCAATTATAACTCACAGTCAAGAGCACATCAAGCACAATTTATTCAATTCAATTTTTCAACTAACTGTGTATACAAAAAATTAAATCCCGGATGGGGAGCTGTAGCAGTCACCTTACCCGTGGATTTTTAACTTGTTATCTTCGATCTGTGTATATCCGATCTGTTTAAAAAGAGCCAGGTAGTGCCATCAAATACTCACATCTCATCTAACCCTTGAGCCTTCTCATTCTCCTCTACCAAGCATTGAAGTATGGTACAACCAATTTTTTCTTCTCCAAAATCGAAATTTTCACTCGCATTTCACGTTTTAGACCATTTTGAACAACTTTAGTTCCGCGCCAATGTGTGTGTTAGTGTACCTGTCCAGTATACACAAATCCTTGCAAAACGAATATCTTCTACAGGTTTCATCCGATTCTGATGAAATTTCCTGGGGATGAGTGAGTTAGGCTGTACATGATACCCTATCAATTTCATTGCACACAATTCAATAATTCACTCTACGCATGGCCACACGTGAATTCCTTCAAGCATAATTTTCTGGCGTTCTAGTTGTCCGATCTCGTTCAAATACGGAGAATACCTAGTTAACAAAACTCAATTTAATAATCCCATATAAAATTCATTACAACAGCATCATTCTTAGCTGCTGCGCATGCATGAATGTGGAATTCTTGCAACAAGCATAACTTCTGCAGTTTTTATTCGATTTTGATGACATTTTCTGGAAATAATACTAAAACTTAAGTTTCCAACTTCATTAACTCCAATTTAGCGCCATTTCAGCATGGAATGTGCTTTAGCCTTGGATTAACTAGCGAAAAACGTTACGCCGATGTGTCACAAAACCTTGGACTAACTAGAAAAAAACGTTACGCGGATGTGTTACGAAATTTCTTCTTTTGATTTTCACGTACAACCGTTCCTAGGGAAATGAAACTTCTTTAGTTTTCACCGGACAAAAATCGTTCTCCACTCGTTGGAAAGCTCTCGATTTATCACGCATTTCTTTCTTACTTGTTCTTCTTTCCATGTCGTAGTTTTATATTTATCTTCTATATATATAATTCCGAACGGTCTTTGAAATTGTGAAGAACTTCGCGGTCCGATTTTAGTGTTAGACCGCTAATTTGAATCAGCACGGTCCCACGTTTGTTGCAAAAGTGTCGCCGTTCGTCTCTATACCCGCCTTGATCGTGTTCTAGGCGGTCCTTATCAACGAGACTGTTTATTAGGCTGCGGCGGTAACAACAGTTGCCATCGATTCACGGTAAGTGAGAAACGTAGTGTAGTTACTACGTCTAGGAGAGTTATTTCTGAACGAAGAAATTGAAACTGAAGAACTTAGCGGAATTTATATATTTAATTCCGAACGGTCTTTCGGTTTCTATATATAATTCCGAATCAGCACGGTCCCAAGTTTGTTGCAAGTAAGAAACGTAGTGATGGGGTCTTTTTTCATCAGTTGAGTGAGCTTAATTCTTTCGTGTTCACTATAGGAAGTTGAAATTTAATAGGTAGACTATCTGGGGTCTTTTCTGATCAGCTGAGTGTAGGACTTATATCGTTACTATAATGTGCTGAGTTCCTGTTAGGTACTACTGTTATACGATCTAGATTAGGGCTTTCCAAGCCCTAACAGGCCCCTAGTTTATATATAAATGGATATAGTAAACAATGCCGCTTATTTTGTTGTCATTCGGTTGAGAAGTTAATGTTGGTTATAGTAATTGTAGACGCGCACCATAACAGAAAATTACCTACCTAGGTACTCTGTTCTAATTTCGATTAGTAAAACATTTATGTCGTAGATTTAAATTTATTTACATTTACGAATTAGCGAGAAGAAAGCATGTTTCATGTTTTAGCATTTTAGCCGAAGGCTCAAAGTGGAAAGCAACCGGAGGGTCCAGGGGGGCGAAGCCGGAGGGCCTAGTTTTCATGGCCCATCTGTCCGACTTCCCTCAAATTTGGAAGGTGGATGGGAAATGACGATTTGATTACCGCACATGAGTTTAATCGAAATCGTATCTAGTAGGTAACTGCTGCGAATGCACGAACCTGAAATCCTTGTACAAAGCATGAAACCTATAGTTTCCATCTGATCTCGATGAACTTTTCAGGGACGAACGGTTTAGATTAGATTGATGGTTCCCAATGAATCCTATCAGCGCGAATCACTGATAATTTTCAAGCATGCTCATATGTGTCATCTATCAAGAATCCTTTTCTTATTGACTGATCGAAGCTTTTGCTAAAACTCCAAATGATCCTCCATGGAGTCTTCAAAAGATTATTTCAATCATTTCAATGTTCTTACATTCGCTTTACGGAAACGAGGAACCTATACCATACCCGCCATGGCAGACTTTTTTCCTAAGAATAGTTTATAAATCCAAATCTTTTTTAACGTTTTTCGAACTAAACTCGATTTATTCATAATGGAAAGTTGTCAAAAAGATGGTTTTCAAGAAGTCTCATTGTTTTAGGAGAGGTTCAATTTAATTGTCCGATTCGGTCAATTAATATAAAGGTAATCATTGGAAATAACCAACCTAAATTACCCTTGATTTGATCAATTGTGTGAAGTGTAATTTCTTGAGTAATCACTTTCAGGTACTTTTTTGACTTGAGAGAAGATAAGGTACTTTATTTATTAAGGTAAAACAAAGAACTTGTTTTGCCATTCCCGTTCGTTTTATTGTTCTTCCACCGAACGATAGGTCCAAAATGTATGATTTTCACTGCTAAAATCTAATTTTTGCCGGCAATGATTCCAGAAACTTTGTTTGGCATAGGAAGACGATTTCCAAATGATCAAGTTAGTAAGTAGGGCGGTATGAGACGGTCGTGAGCCTCTGATCAAATTACAGCTGCTGCACAAAAGAGGATTCAAAACTTCTTCCTAATGGCTCTAACTTGGGGAGCACAAAAATTATAATGGACTATCTCATTAACTAATTACCACGTTCCCTTCCTTCTCCTGAGTTGTGAGAGGAACGACGACCAGCAAGTGAAGAAGACAAATTAGAAAGAAAAAAAAAAAAAAAAAAAAAAAAAAAAAAATCGAAAGTTGAGGGAAAACCTCATAGAAGAAATGAAAATTAATGATTTTCGTTCTTGCTGTAATGGTCTATTTTGGTTATGAAATGAGATTAAAAAATGCTTGGCAAGAGGTAAATGAACTGGGTGTCCAATACCTGTATAATTATTTCATGATTTGGCACGCTCTACGATTTATATCTAATAAACATTTTCAACTCACCTTTGTAAGTCGTAACGCGCAATTTTATCATTATTATACTTAGCAAAAAAGTATTGAGTAAGACTTGTATACATACAAAAAACGGTTAAATATTACATTGAACAATTTTTGCTCAAAATCAATTTTATAAAGGCGCGAAATATTAATTTCATTCTAAAAATCCAAAATGTTTTTGAATTGCCGAATTTTATTTAGTATGTGTTATTGTCATAAAATTGGTTTTTAACAATTTCTTTGTTCCAAAATTGCTCAAATATCAATACAATTTACCATATTATAATACGATGGGTAGTTGAGAAAATTCGCTCATCATACGATCATGCTGCATGACTAGAACTTTGGGTATCTTGTAATGTCTAACCAATCTAAATTATGTAGGCGTCTAAACTTTTTTTCCTGGCTTAAAAAGGGTCATTGAACCACAATGTAACCTTAGATTTGTCCTCCGAAGAGAACCAGAGATAGAAAATCCCAAAAACCATGAAAAGTAGTCAAATTTACACTTTTTTCTAGGGATTTTTTTGAAAAAATGCCATTTTCTGGACAAGCTAATGTTGCCATTTTGTTGGGAATGGTCTGCAGAATCCAATGACCGCAAGACCAGATTTTTAGAATTAACCGTTCAGGCCATACTCTGCCACCAAGTGACCAAAATCAAATAAGAAAAGCCAATTTTCTCCGCAGCTTTCTAAAATTTGGGTTCCGGACAAAAAATGAGTTAAGGAGGAAGAATATTGCTGCAGCCGGAATCCTAAAAATCTGGACGAGCGGATAACATGAGTGGGTTGTTCTGTTCACAACTTTGGTGGTTTTTTGGAATCTTCTTTGTACCTCAGATTTCCGTCCTTGACCCTTTTTCCTTCAGGAAACATTACTATAGCCAATTGCAATCAAAATTATTACCCATTAGTGGGGTAACATGCCCACAAAAAATTAGGATGATAGGAGTGATCATGTTGTAAAGTCCGGCTCTTTTTCTTATTTGATTTTTTTTTCTTCTCTCAAAGAGAATGTTGAGTTCAGTGGGCTGAACTTGTTTGTAATTATGTCAAAATGTGTATAATAAAAATCGCTTAAAAAGTAAAGGAATGGATAAAATCAGAAACATTTGTCCATCTTTTCGATTATACTCTTTTTAAAGTCTGTATGTCTTCGCAAAAACGTGGACATTGAATAAAATCTTTTGCTAAAAAAATGTGCTCAAATTCAAACATACCGTCCCAGTCGAGATTTGGATCAATTTTTTGGTCTCCTCTAAAAATCTGATCATCATGTTTTAATCGCAAACTTTTTTGCTCAACATGCCTAATAAGATAAATAATGCCAGGCAAATATTATGAATTGGAATTCTGCTTGTAGTGATTCGATACTCCTATATTCTTTGTATACCTTCAATGACCTATACCTGTGTAACTAATGGATACATTTTATTTGTGTCCTGGGTGAAACCTACATTTTCGGACAGCTTTTGAAAATCCCGAGCCACTTAAGGGCGAGCATATTCTCCAAATGTCAAGTCCCGTGAGGGCAATGCTAATTATCTCGTCAAGTGATTGTATATCAACTTACAAGGTCGCTGAGCGCTCAACATAATTTATCTTGCCAAAAGATCTCACTTAGTTGTTCCTTGCCTTGTCCTCGCTGAGTTTGTGGGTGGTTGTGTTTCGCTCGAATACTTCTATAACCTGATTACGATGTGGCATAGGACCTTCAACTCCTTCGAAACAGGATTCGGGTTGCGCATCACACATCCGGTCCCCGATCTCCGGAAATATCTCAAATCTTGACAGGTACGCCCTCTCTCGCAACCCAACCGCAGTTCCTGCAGTATGTACAATTTCCACGCACACATTGAAATTTGACGTCTTCTAAATGAATATGGTGTGTTGATTAATGATTTTTGTCTTTGTTTCTCTCTCTCCCTAGTTTGAAATTTTGCTATAGTAAAATTATCCCCTATTCCTGATTGTTGTTGTGGGAGTTATTTTCTTTCTGTAACTGTAAAACGTTAAATTCTTATATCATTTACCAATTGACAACAGGGAAATGTTGCTGGCACCATTAGTTTTGCTATTGAAAACGAAGCCATATTTTCGACCCACCACCACAAAATCGTGTGGTAGGACCCCTGAGGCCAATTTCTTTCCTAATCTACCTACAATGATGAAATTTGTAATAAAGCTTCGACATCTAGATTGGAATTGCTAGGGCAGAAGGATGCGCACTGATCAGCTGAGGTATCCCTACTTAGCATGCATGACGTCGCACAGTTGTCAGTTTCTTGATTTAGGAAGTATTAGCGGTAACATGAGGTGAAAAAGTAGATAGAACCATTTTTTATTTCAACCAAACAATTCAACAATTCAAAGAAGTTTTTGTGATGATATATCAAAGCCAAAGAAAATATAAAGATCATAAGGTGCAGTTTTGAGCAACGGTTTTGGTAGATTTACTAAAAACGTTCCATCACGTGCATGAATGATTCATCAATGAACTGACTGGCATTGGACCATGGGACTGAATTCATGAACATCTAACCCTATTAACGATCAGTTACTCAAGCCAACTAAATAAAGTTAATCGCCCATTTGATCTGCATAAAAACTACTGTAAAAAACACAAAAATAAGATTTTTAATGTAAACCACAATCTCAGGAATATTGAAATATGGTACGGTACTGACCTGAATAAAAATACTCCCTGACCTACTGCCCACGATTACCGTTGGGCGAGAATCGGCGCAAAACCTTTTCCACAAAATACGGCTTCCTGATACGCCATTGGTGCTTCTACAAAATGGCACCGAAAAAGTCTGTATTTCCTAAAATGCTAGACTTGGGGTTATCAAATCAATAGCACTGAATGTTTTTCTGGTTTCAAAGTTTATAACGTTGTACAGCAATGCAATAATGTTTTTAACAATTTGGTAAATATACGAACAATCGATGATGGAAGTATCCAAAAACTGGGTTCAAAGGATTTTTTCCCTCGATTTATGTTTTTTGTAAAATTTTGAGATTGTAAAATGTGAACTGGATTCACCCATGGGACTTGAATATTTCAACATGAAATTTTTGAAATTACACATATTTTTACAGGGGCTTAGAATGTGTGTGCTTAAAGCCTATATGATGTAGGATGACCATGGAAAAATAGATTCATTCCAGCAATAAAATCATAGTGTTATCGTGCCAGTTTTATGAAAATTTCCCTTCTACTGAGAATCATCCATACATCAAACGAAATAAATTAACTCCAGGATATTTAAACTCGAAACGGCTTTACATGGAGAAATTATGAAAAATAAATTATTTCAAAGTGTTTGGAGCCATTTTTGTGTTAAGAATAATTTTATGAGTCTTGCAGGTAGTTTATCAAGTTACCTAGTGAATAGTGTAAAATCTTGCTAGAGTCGAGACTATAAAACCTAGCTAATAGAAAATTGAATTTTAAGAGAATTTACGCTAACCAAATAATAGGTATTTTCAATGTCTGATGAATAGTAGGAATTAAGAAATAATGATGACGTATATTTTACTGCTGAAGCACAGGTAATATGTAGTAAAAATTCGACATAGCATCGAACTTTTTAATATTCTGGTTCTTTTCGAGATTATTCATTCCTCATACCATAAGTCCAATCCTATATTTTTACCCACCAAATCTATCGATTGAAGACTTGGTCAGTAGAAATGTCAATATCAGGCTTCGGACTGATTTAGCGATATTGGCCTTGGACTTGATAATATACTACTGGAATGCCCGTTGGAATGTCTGCTGCAGTTGAGAGTTTGCGAGGGGTGAATATTTTTTTGCCAAATTGAAGACACATTATTTATGATTTCTATTCGAGGGGGTGGGGGCTGCGCCCCCTTCCCCTGGATCCGCTACTGATGGCATTGCAATATCATTATTTCTAATGTACTTCGAAATTGTTTCTGAATTTAGAATCAGGTGTGAATGTTTAAGAAATACCCTTCGGTGTTATTCCACTCATGTTACTATTCTCGGCACCGAACAAAAAACTACAGCGTCAACGTCTCCAGTAACTGGGATGGGGCTCACTGCACGGTCACAAACTAATGGTACCACTTGAACATTAATTCACAGTTCTCCTTCGATAAAGATCACCCGGATCTCGATCAAGACGGGCATAGTGCGAATAGCGACGATTTTGCAATGAGATCGATGCCATGTTCATTCAAATGGTCCATTTAACGCTAAAATCGGTTGACTAAGTTCTTCACTATTTCAAAAACCTTTCGGAGTTTACAATTAAAAAAAAAAATTTGAATATTGTATTTATTCGTTTTTTTTTTTTTTTTTTTTTTTTTTTTCATCATTATTTTTTCAAATTTATTTTATTTTTCTGGTTTATTGGGAATCAAGTTGCAAATTTTCCGCGATATATGGAATTTGAACTGAAATAAAAATACGTTTCAGACCACTCTAATACATTTTAAAAGGTCTGTTGAGTGTGTGTCGGTATTTTTGAACGTGTTTTCCTTTGAATGGCAGTCCAATGAATATGCATGCAACGTCATAGGAGGAACGTGGAATCCCTTGCTCGCTCTTTCGCTTGACTGACTCAGGTACATCCCTTCCATCGCCCAGCTCTATGAATTCTGCTTGTATAGGAAACAAAAAAGAGATTATTCAAAAGAGCGTTCATGTTAGCTACCGTTATTCCAGTAATTTTCGCTGTGGTTCAAATTGCTGAGGGAATTCATTGCGAATATGATAACTGTGTGGCCTTATCTTCAACCACAGTCTTCGTTGAATTGGGATATTACCAATTCGAAATAAATAGATTTTACTCCACGAAAGAAACAAGGAATGGTTCAGTTGTACCTTATGTTGGATTTAACGATTAGGCATTACGTACAAGCTCACCATATGATTTCTATGAGAGTTTGGCCTTCGAATTCGATTTCGGTTGGTATAAATTGTACGAAGTAATACACCGTGTTCAGAGGCAACATAATGATGTCAGGAAAAGTAGCAACATTGACTGATATCACTGTATCATCAACTGATACATTCGGTATACATGACTATAGCTGAATTCGAGGAATGACTAAATAGGCACAAAATCGTTGTAACTATCACATCAAATGATTCTTTTCAAATCAGTACATGTATGAAAACAGGTATAGGTACTCTTGTTTGAGACCCCAAGAAAATTGAAGACACTCCTGAGCTTGGGACAATGACGCATTGAGCGTTGAGAAATGTACCTCTAAAAGGCGCTCCGCGCACAAAAGATGCCAAGCCACAAAATGCATGGTATGTATCATCAAAATCGGGCCAAGCCAATAATCGGATCGCCGACTCCTAGTACAGCGCATTCATTTACTCTAGCTTTTTGACGGCATGTGGGAGTGAAACGCATCTCCAAGTCTTCAGACCTCAAGAAGCATCTCACTCTCAAATACAATCAGAGAGAGTGAGGTGATCCTCTTCGTCACTCATCGCTCATGTTAATATTAATTTATAATAATCCACAGATCGCAGAATGCTGGATACACTCAATAATATTCCTCATTGGATGCTAAAAGGCGACCTACTAATTTCTACCATTGGTAATCGCAAAAATAAGGTATAAGGAAATGACATTCATGATCTTTTGTTCCTCCCTTTAAGGAAGAAATTTCATTGAATATCAAACGTGTACTCCCTATCTTGTAGTGTAATTCCTATCTCAATTTTTGGAACTCACTTAGGTTGTTTTTAATTTGTGTCTGATCTTATTTTTTTATTTTAATGTCTCCGAAATCGAGGTCTCCTATAAAATGATGGAAGTGTGTATATGTAAAATTCAAGTGTCCGTCTCCATAACATGGTGATAATATTTCCGATAGCACCCTTAAGGCCCCATCAGAACCTGCTTCGACCCACGCTCACGAAAACCCTGTCTTGGTCATCTCCTACGTACGTAGTAATCGGGGCAGTAATTCCTTAATAAAACCGACCGAAGGAAGCGACCTCTTTTTACGAGGTTATTTACACCCTTTCAGTTATTGCACAACTAAAAAGTTCGGTACCCGGGCGCTACATTTGATTGAGGACGTTCGCGCTGAGTTTCACCAATTACGAAAGGTGCGAAGGAGAAAGAGTGGGAAACTAAATTGAATGGAAAGAGGCTTGAAATCAAGTAAGGCAGCATCTTATCGAAAAAAAAAAAATTCATTGAGTTTGGTGAGTATTATCGCTTATCATGTACATGAACTTATACAATTGTTTGGTGACAGAAGAGGGTAATCATTGACAGTAATCTATGTACTGCTAATTGAACGACGTTATGCAGTCAGGGTAAGTGAAATTTCCGAAATTGAGTTTTTGGTATCTTTGGATTCGTTACGTTGAGACTTGTCATTCTCTTAAGATCCCAACACCCTCTATTACAGCCTAAACTAACTATTCAAGAAAAAAGTAAGCAACAACTTTTGAAGCGAAATCGGGTTAGCGACAATTGTTAGTTTTGCAATACCTATCAAGTGACTATATCGGTTTCCATTTTGTACAGAAGGGCGCTTACCTGATAATTTCGAAATACTTTAACCAAGATAACCTGAACTACAATAAACAGGTTTGCAAAAAATGACAAACCGGGAATTTTTTCTTGATTTTTTAAAAAACAAGAATCTATCAGAGTAGGTTAGTACACTTTTAGAGACAGCTTATCAACATTTCAGCAGAATCGGACCAAAAATTGACTTCCACTTGTACTTGGAGACACACAAACTCTGAATGTGTTTATGCGCAACGTTGAAAAATCGAGCTTACCTGATGATTGCATAACGCCATCCGATTGTTCTCTTATTGTCTAACCTTTAGCAGCACGAATGATCTACGCCGATAAAATTTATTTGGAACTTTATTAGAGTTAACTCGTTCCGAATCTGCACAATTTATAAAATCGGCTAGTGTTGGCCTTTCACTACGGTTTTTACTTACGAGAATACTCATAAATCATAGCTGTTCCAATGTATAGCTACTATTATTCGTAACCAATTGACTTATGGTAATTTCTCCAACTTTTCAGTATTGACCGAACTTGGGCCGTGAGAAATTTTCATTTCTGTAATTCGAAGTTGACGAAAAGGTTGTATATTTCCAACAAATATTTAGTTACAATCTGGATCAATTTTGACGGTTAGATAATAATTTGTGGTAATCAATAACATAATATTAGTTATTGTTAGTTACTGATATGATGGTATAACCGTAGAAATGGATCCAACATTGTAACTCTATATTTTGTGGGCAATAGACAACATTTTTCATCAACTTCCGTTTTCTTCATTGAAATAGGTTTTTCACACTTCGTCGCCAATGATTTAGTTCGTTTACAACGATACTACATTACCAACTCGACTGACAGATCGGGGTGGAAATGATAATAAAATACTGGTGATAAGCCCTCAGAGCAAAGCATTACCGACCTCATCCACGAAGAATAACATGCGTTGACAACTCAGTAGGTACTCCCTTACTGAACTATTTCAAACAAAAAACTAAAACTAAGCCTTGATAAAATCACACTCCAATTTGAACTACGTATAGATATTAATTATTATATAAATATAACAGAGACATGAGATATCACATTGCCTGGAACAAGTAGAATATCAAACCATCGAGGGATTCCGAACGGAGCTCGGAGGTTGATGAGGGCTGGACAAGAGGGAAGGATCAGAAAGTGATGGATGGTAACATCACCCCTACCTACATCTCTCACGCACAACATGAACTCCTGCACGGAGCAGGTGTCCGTGGATAAGATGGGCTTGGCCATCGGCATCTCTATCGATTACTATTGTGTTTCTCCTGAGAAGGTTGGTAAACGAAAGAGCCAACAGGGCTCGAGTTCTGTACGATTCCACCCAAACCACTTACTTCGCCCTGCCATTGCTCGTGCATACCCAAAGTTGCGGCTCGGTGAAGCGGTTTAGAATCAGGATGAATGGGACCCCGAATTAACAAGTTCTGCCTCTAGGTGCGTTAGGGGGCAAAGGACCTAAGGAACATAGTGGTTGACATGACTTTCCCCTTGTTGATACCATGCGTCATCCCTTTTTCTTCTATTTGTTCTCCGCACTAACAGTTTCATCAATACTGTGTCAAAAATGAAAATCATATTAATAAATAAATTATCATAATAAAACACAAACAAAACAGAAAATCGGCAAAAAAAAAAACTTGTTTACTAATCTACTATAGGCAACAACATAAGAGCGAATCGGTAAGGTCCTTGTTTACATGTTACGCTCTACCTCGAGCTTCTCATGTTCGGAGCCTCATTGCCTCGAGCACACTTCGGAAGTCGCTGGAGGTGACATGATCTGATCCCCCATTGCCACTGACAAATAAGTATCGAACAGCCAATGTCACTGCCCTCAGCTATGTGGTGCAGTATTTCTCAATAATGCAATTTCATTTTAGACATTTAATTGTACTTTTGTGTGAACTTGTAGTATACTTGCTGTTTGGTTTTGTTGTTTTGTAATTGTTACAGTTTAATGTATTTTTACTCGATAGTGATGATTCAGAAAAGCTTGACTTATTTATTTATATAAATAATTATTGACTCAAATGCTATTTATTTGTTATTTACCTAAAAATTCACTGCTTACAATTTTTTTCTTCTTTTTTGCAGGTATGTTGGTTGATTCATATTATTTGATCCTGGATGGTGTACAAGGTGACTTCTTCTGAATAATCTCATTTTTAAGTTAAAATACCGCTTCGAATTTTCACTAAAACGTTTAGTCAGGGGTTCATCCTGAAATTATTCATGGATGAGTGAATGGTTGTGTTGGAGAGCGTGGAGGAAGAATATCGTAATTGAGGGTCGCAGAGATAGCGGGAGCGGGTGAGAGGAGATTTAGGGAGTTGAAGAGTGGGCTGAATAGAGAGGGGACTGTGCGATGGTGAAGGGTAAGTTAGGGCGAGAACGGGGTAAAGAGACCGGAATGAGAGGGAGTGATGAATGGGAAGAGAGAAAAAGTACCTAGTGTTTGCCAGTGAATTCGTAATCGTCAAACGTTAATGAAATTTTCAACTACCAATTTACCCTTGTTACAACGGATATCCTTTCAAATCGTACTATTTTCATGATAGGTATTCATATTACTTTGTATAAATTTTCAAGAATGATGTTCTTTGTACTGACTTTGCATTTTGTCAATGGTCGGCTTTTGCGCAAGCGAGGCCCAGAAACCATTGGAACTGTGGCAGCTAGTGGTATAAGGCTTGGAATCACCTGTCATATTTTGTTCGCTGAGTTACTAGTCCACCCTGCTACGTACCTTCCAGTAGCGTAGTTTTGGCCATCTACAGGAGTTGCGCAGCCCACGCATACTGTCTAGCCGAAAAATCATAATTATTATTGTTTATCACGCATACCATAATTTAATTGGTCTTCGCAGCTTTGGCATCAGTTTTGAAGACAATTAGACCGTTTTCTTTTACAAATATCTACTCCTATTCTACTCTTACCCATTTTCGTATTGTTATGGATCCATGGCTGTGATAAACTGCTCCCGAAATCCTCCTCTGCTTGCCACCTTTTGAAGATATAATCAAATGTAAAATGTAATCTCCTAGACCTCGGTCTATTTACCCGATGTAGGTGGAAAAAAATGCAAGTTGAAAACATCGAAATTTTTTATATCACTTGATGTTCACATTATAGTAGAAGATCAGAAAACGTAAATACTTTTCACATACTTACAAGGGGATACCTATAAAGTTTTGTTTGAACAAGTGTTAATGGTTTTTTCGGCGAAATCATCACTCAGTAGCGTATGCTGATGTGCAAATGAATGTGATAACTTCGTAATGGACCTTATGGAGACAAGTTACTACTATTGTATCGTATTCGAATTCTAATTATTAATTTCGAATAAATTTCGGATTCGCCCCAATTGAATTTTACCTCATTTTTCGTCGTTGTAGGTTCTACACGGTTCCAGAGATTTTATTTTTTTATGTTTCTGAAAATCTTGAGTTTTCTAAAACCACCAACGGTTTTTCCCGTTTTCGCCACTTACTAGTGCATAGGTATAAAGAAATCTCCTTTATATGATGTTCGATTCTCGGCACCCACAATATTCCGATGTTCGCCAAATCCCCTCAAATTTTGAGAAATCATGTCTCTTGAGAATCTCCTGGAAACCTGGATTTTTTCCTCCTGGTTCTGGAAAATTGGCTACTGTGCAGCGGAAAATATATAATATATATGTTCCATATATCTTTGAGTTCCTTCGAACAATTCGTTTAATCCTTCCCCCACCCCCTCCACCCTCCCTCAACGAAAGTTGATGTAACTTTACGTTTCAAGAAACGTAGAATCTAAATTATTGAATAAAAATATTATTTATATTTGGGGTGTAAATAATGTTATATTGTTAATACTATCCCGAATGAATTACATTTAGGATTAAATATTATTTTTATTAAATATTTGGGATTCTACGTTTCTTGAAACGTAAAGTAACATCAACTTTCGTTGCGGGGGGGTGGGTTAAACATAAAGGTTTATTATTCCGGTACTATACAAACAATCGGGTCTGCGTGTTACCTAGTATGAATGGTGACTTCGTGTATTAATGTATATATGTGTATGGTTGGTTGGTGGGGTATGGGATTTGAAAGTGGTTGCTATCCATCTCTTCGAAGCTTATGATATCGCTAGTCAAACCACGGTCAAACTCTCTGTTCAAGAAATAGTGCGAGACGTTTTGGAGTGTGTAGAGTGTTGTTTTGTTGGGTTTGCCCTCTGGCAGTCCCTGATACTCTTGATATATTCTGTGAGTGGCCTCACGGAGACGGTGCGCACCTTCTAATCTCCGCTTTGCGAGTTAACACAATCTGTATTATGTTGATAGCACGCAAACTGGGTTTTAAACTCCTACTCTCACCTCGAACTCATAAAAGAGTGAATGCCATCGGCAATGACTTGAGTTTACGTGTTACGAAAATTGTGAAAGGTACCTACGGAAACATGATTTTTCAAAAAGTAAGCAAGGTGCGTCGAATATTCACATTGTTACTATGACATCATGTACCATGAACAACCTTTCAATATTATTGAAAAAAGTCCAACCCTATTATTTTTAATACTGAACCGGTATGATCGACCAAGAAAACAAATTGTTGACCCGATTCAAAGATTCGAAGTACACTTTTTATCGGTTTTTCAAAGCGGTTGTAATATTCTTTATAACCCGTACTACGGAAAAAAAGTTTTTCTGAACTCCTCAACGCCAGAAAGTAGGTACCTTGCTCCGACTTGATTCTGGTTTTGTAATTTTCAGTAGGATACGAACTAAATCACTCGCGACGAAGTTGTGGAAACCCATTATAAAACGGAAGTTAGTGAAAAACGTTGTCTATTTCCACGAAAAATAAAGAGTTACAATGTTAAATCGATTTCGACGGTAAGGCCATCATCAGTAACAAACAATAACTGAAGACACATTAGAAAGGACACAGCTTATATAGAGACAGGTGAAGGGAGATTGAATCCCATTGGTCGAGAGAAAGGAAAGGGGCAGGAGGTACAACCAATCAAGTGCATACAAAGTGAAAGGGAGATTGAATCCCATTGGTCGAGAGAAATGAAAGGGGGGCAGGAGGTACAACCAATTAAGTGCATACAAAGTGAAAGGGGATTATAGCTAATCAGATGAAGTGAAAGGGGGGGAAATAACTAAATAGGGTTTCAACAGTGTGAATGGATAATTCCAAGGTTCACAGAAATGGACCTATCAGTGGTGAAATATATTGAGGTATATCCTCATTTAAACATTTACCAGACCTGTCACTTTTGATAATTTCGAATTTTTCAAGTACATTCAACATACCTCCCTTTGGGCAAAAATGAAGAAATTCTACAAACTGTCTGTCTGTCAAATCAAAATTGTAACTATGATTAGATTCCTCAAGATGTTTTGCAAATGTAGACTTACCCTTATTTTCCCTGAAATCCTCCATATGCTCGTCTATTCTTTCCCTAAATTTCCTACCAGTCTGACCGCAATATTCGTAGCCACAAGAACATTTTAATTTATAAACTCCACTTTTATCCTGCACACTAATTTTGTCCTTAACGGATCCTAGTAATGCTTTAAGACTATTTTTATTTTTAAAACCTACTTTATAACCTCTCGATGATAGAATTTTGCCAATTTTATCAGAAATTTTCCCATAATAAGGTAAACTTATCCATTGCTTTTCTTCTAAAGTTACATCTTCCCGAGCCAGATTGGAAACTTTTTCCCTACTCTTTTTCCTAAGAACCTTATCCCATATGGTATCAACGAGATCTCCTCCATATCCGTTACTAGCCGCTATGCTTTTGATAATGGATTTTTCTTTTGATAAATTTTGTTCACTCATTGGAATAGATAGTGCTCGGTTGATCATACTATGGAAGGCTGCATGCTTATGTACTAAAGGGTGATTTGAACTACTATGGATCGTTATATCGCTATATGTATCTTTTCTATAGATTGAAAAATCATGCTTCTCATTTACTAAAGAGATGGACAGATCAAGAAAATTTAGTTTATTCCCGCCGAATTCGAGGGTGAATTTGATATAGGGATCTAATTTATTGATTTTTTCGTGAAAATAATTTAGTTGTCTTTCTGTGCCCTTCCATAGAATGATGATGTCATCGACATATCTATACCAATAGAGAAGATGATTTGTGTTAAAAGTTGTAAATATTTGTTGCTCAAGATAATCCATGTAAATATCTGCAAGCAGAGGAGATAACGGAGAACCCATAGCAACCCCTGGCTGTGTATAGCATTGCCCCTCGAATAAAAAGTAATTTTGATCCATACAGACAGACATCAAATTAAACAATTCATCCTTTTCGAAAATATTAAGTTTAGAGCCGTGAATCAGCCGGCATACCACATCTTTGCAGCTAGCTACATCGATATTGGTGAACAGACTAACCACATCAAAAGAGGCGAGTTTAGCATTTGGAGGCATCTGAATGTCCTTAATTTTGGAGACCAAATCATAAGAATTTAGTACAGTATGTTGAGGCCGAAAGTTGATTTTGTTTCTAAATAAAATATTGAGTTTTTTAGCCAATTTGTAGGCAGGAGCACCAATATAAGACACCACCGGTCTCATCGGCGCTCCTTCCTTATGAATTTTAGGGAGACAGGATAACCTGGGCGCATGAGGGTTCATTTCTACAAAACTTGGAATGTACATATTTTTTAGTAGGCTATCTTCTGATTGTTTAACTACTTTTCGAACTAATCTTTGAAATTTTGAAGTTGGGTCAGATGGGAGATTTGAACAATTATTATCTTCTAGAAATTTTACAGTTTTCGAAACATAATCTTGCTTATTTAAAATGACAGTTGTATTACCTTTATCTGCTTTGTGGGCAACAATATTTTTCTGGGCAAACTTCTTCTTTAGAACAGCGGCAATAGTCTCCTCCTTCCCGAGTGGTGGTCCTAGTGATCTTGATGAGGACTGGATCTCTTCAGCACAAAGTGTTTTGGTGGCTGATGGTCCATTCGAAGCCTCGACGGAAAATGCCAAATCCCGAATCGCTGAAGCTCCAAGGGAGAAAGATGGGTTGTGCTTCAACCCTTTCTCAAGAAGAGATACTTCTGCCGGAGAAAATGTGACATCCGACAGATTCTCCACTTTCTTGAAGAATGGGCAGGATACTATTGATGGATATGGAGTCTTAGGGACTGGCTTTTTAGACTTCAAAAGTTGTAATAATTTACCTTCCAGAATCTTCTTTTTCGTCAATCCTTTCTTCCATGCGGTTTCAACTGCGTGTTGCTCGATAAGTTCCCATTCACAGGAGGTGTAGCGGGTGGTGAGTTCTTGGAACATATAGTAAAGTTTTTCCCGAGCAATATCACGAACACTATACCATCGATGGAGTTCACTTTTTTATAAAAATAAAAATAGTCTTAAAGCATTACTAGGATCCGTTAAGGACAAAATTAGTGTGCAGGATAAAAGTGGAGTTTATAAATTAAAATGTTCTTGTGGCTACGAATATTGCGGTCAGACTGGTAGGAAATTTAGGGAAAGAATAGACGAGCATATGGAGGATTTCAGGGAAAATAAGGGTAAGTCTACATTTGCAAAACATCTTAAGGAATCTAATCATAGTTACAATTTTGATTTGACAGACAGACAGTTTGTAGAATTTCTTCATTTTTGCCCAAAGGGAGGTATGTTGAATGTACTTGAAAAATTCGAAATTATCAAAAGTGACAGGTCTGGTAAATGTTTAAATGAGGATATACCTCAATATATTTCACCACTGATAGGTCCATTTCTGTGAACCTTGGAATTATCCATTCACACTGTTGAAACCCTATTTAGTTATTTCCCCCCCTTTCACTTCATCTGATTAGCTATAATCCCCTTTCACTTTGTATGCACTTAATTGGTTGTACCTCCTGCCCCCCTTTCATTTCTCTCGACCAATGGGGTTCAATCTCCCTTTCACTTTGTATGCACTTGATTGGTTGTACCTCCTGCCCCTTTCCTTTCTCTCGACCAATGGGATTCAATCTCCCTTCACCTGTCTCTATATAAGCTGTGTCCTTTCTAATGTGTCTTCAGTTATTGTTTGTTACTGATGTTGGCCTTACCGTCGAAATCGATTTAACATTGTAACTCTTTATTTTTCGTGGAAATAGACAACGTTTTTCACTAACTTCCGTTTTATTTAGTAGGATATCTGCTAACTAGAAATCTAAGGACCAGCTAATAATTTTATCAATGAAAATTTATATTTCATTTTAAGAAAACGCTGCAAATCAAAACACAAATCTTCTTATGTGTGTATTAGATAGCTTTTAAACGCAAATCCCTGGTCTATAATATAAATATTAAACCCCGTATATAGTATATTATCTAAACTAGTCGTTTCGATCCTCGCAAAAAGGTTCACCCCTTTACAGCGCCAGGAATCCAATTTTTTATTGCTTTTAGTAAATTTGTATTAAATAAAAAACAAAACGATTCATGCCCGTGTCATCATCCCGCCATGTGAATGGGTTGCATCAGATGTAGGTATATTGATTTGAAACTATGTTTTTTTGCGCATAGAATACTTAAATAGAAACGTAATATATTTCAGTAGGTCGATCAGGAATGAAATCAGCTTCTGAGGTTTCTCAGCTTATCAGATGTCTTCCATACCTCGTAATCGGCGAGTTCCTGAGGTGGTTTGAGGTTCGGGTAAAATCTTCCACCCTGATCAGCTGAGTGAGTGCTGAGGCTAATTTCTTTCGTATTGAACCTGCGATATTGAAATTTGAAATGGAGCCACTAGGGAACTGCTGGTTTACAATGATATTGTACAACCCCTGATCAGTTAGGTGATTTCTGAGGCTAATTTCTTTCTTATTCAACTTGAAATGCTGCAATTTACAACGAGATCTCACTGGGTGTGGTAAGAGTATAACTGCAGCTTAATGAATCGTTCATTTAAATCAGCAGATTGAGTAATTTTTTTTCAATCCAACTTGAGATGCAGATTCAGCCTAATTAGATTCAGCCTAACGTTGTTTCTATCTAACTTAAGATGCCGAAATTTGAAACGGGGCTTCTCGGGATGAGGCAGAGTGCAATATAATAAGTTGGGAAAGCTCTCCAATCAGCTAAGTGGGCACTGTACCTTATTTTGTTCCTATTCAACTTAAGATGTTGAACTTTTAAACGGAATCAGTCTAATCAGCAGATTGACCTCTGTACTTTTGTTCCCATCGAACTTGAGATAATGAAATTTGGAGCGGGGCTTCTCGTGAGAGTTGTAGAGTGTAATACTACAACTTGGGAATCCACTCATTACCTGAATGGGTTTATTTTGATCCCTTTCAACTTTAGATGCTGAACTTGGGTATGGGACCTCTCTGGGTTTGGTAGAGTATAATTAAAACTTGAGTAACCATTCATTCTAACCAGCTTAGTGAGCAATGGAGCTATTTTTGTTTCAATTCAACTTGAGATACTGTAATTTTGAACGGGGCTTACGACTTGAGGAATGAGTTTAATTAGCAGCCACCTCTTTACTTTTGGTCCTATCTAACGTGAGATGCTAAAATTTGGAATGGGGCTCTTTCGGCTGTGGAAGAATGTAATATTGTTTCATGAGAAACACTCTGTTCAGTGGGTTCTGAACTTAATTTTGTTCCTAGTCCACTAGAGATGCTACACTTTGGAACGGTGCTTCTCTGAGTGTGAATGTGTGTAATTACAATTTAGGGAACCTCTGTAATTAGCTGAATGTGCTCTACAGCTAATTTTGTTCCTATCTTCCTATCTAATAATAGTAGATGGTACACTGCGTACATTCATGTCTGGGACGAGCGAGCACAGTTATATTTATATATAGGATATATTTATTTATATTCAAATATATTCGAATGTAGTAAATATTCGCCGGAATGCTTATTATAATGTTGTTGTCTGCCTAGCCTTTGATACAATCTACTTAATAACGACATAGAAACTGTTCAGATTCGTAAGGTGATAGCTCAAACCCATTGGAGTGACAGCGATGGGTGTTGCTAGCCTATTGACCTGAATCAATGACCAAGATGTGAACTCTGAAAGCGGGGGAGGAGGAATCAGGACAGTTAGTCCATTCCAGGCCTGATATGGTCGATCCGGGCTTTATCGTGCGCGTGAGCGGCTTGGCGATTGCTCTTCCTGCGAAAGCTCAGCAGTTCGGTAATGTTAGCATTTTTCAGACGCACCCGTTGTTCGTACTTACGCTCGGTACGTGATCCATATGCTACTAAAGCGTTATAACAAACGTCAGTTTCGCGTCGCGCGTTGAATTCGTATATAGCTACAACCTACCAGCTACTAATCTCAGGAAACAGTGTTGGTGTCTAATTTGTCGTGAATGGACTGATATGAGTGGAATCCAAAAAGGGGATTTTTAGATCACCACCATAGTAACTTATGGATTCGGGAATAAAATAATGAGCTTCTAACTATTATTATGGTTCACAATGCTAATCTTATGAGGAGGGAATATTTCTGGACGATGATATACCTAGTTTTAATTCAGATTTCGTAAGGGAAGAAAAAGTAACTGAAAGAGAAAAGTAAGGCCGTCTTTCAAATTATGGGGACCATTATATTTTTATTTAGATGGAGAAAAATACCTGATAAGACAAATCAATAATTTTTAGATTTCACAGTATCATCGTTAGCTGGTAAGTTTTTTACTGTGTGTCATTAAAATGATGTGGCATAACCTTTGCGCATAACGCGTCTTGGAAAATGTGTTTAGTTAATATTATATGATGTGGTAATAAGTAATAATCATAATGGAATTAAGGACTATCAACGTTGGAGTAGGTAGTTTAATACAAAATGTTTGAGAAAACGAGGTTATCCCATACTTTAGCGATCCCGGAGCGACCCATTTTCTGGAGATTAGTGATGCGGGATGGAATTGGAAGGGTGAGGTCTGACAGAACCTGCATGTTGTTCCGAGAGCGGGTCCATCTCAGAAGGAGAAAGTGGTGAACGTCTTCTCCCGCTGGGAACTCGCCCTACGGGGACGCAGATACATTTATCCTGAGAGCCGGCGCAGGTACGCAGTTGGGTGATTTTGGAATGAAATGTGTCCTGTACGATGACTATCGTATAGACAAAAACATTAAGGAATGTAAAACTTTGAGCTCGCCAATTAGAAAGTACTCCGGAAGAGTAAGAGGAATCAGTCCATTTCAATTTCGGTATCAAAATTTGGAATGAGTGACCAAAAGCATTCATTTTAGACATTTTTGTGCATATGTGCCCCTTCCTATAGGTACATGATGACTTTCAACATTGAAACATCGATTCAACTACGAGTTTCGCTAATCACAAAATGTATTGAATGGAATAAAAACCATTACTATTAATATGATATAGTTCCCAACCCTAAAACCATGCTACCTACTTTGATATTTTATATGCATTAATATAAACATAATAATATTGGATAACTTGCTTTAGAACAATAAAATTAAATTTCATAATTTATGGGTCTAAGCGCTGCACATTACCTTCTCGCTCTTCAAATCCGTAAGTGGCTTATAAAAATAGTTACTACATTTACTTCTCATATGTACCTACGCGTATTGATTGAGTGATTGGTATAAATGCATTCATATACTTACCTCGTGTCCATTTGCTCACTCCTCAATTCTTCGGATTTATTTGAAGATTATGAGATTTTTGGGAGCATTGTTAGTGAGTATTAAGCCTAATTTGGTTAGTTAACCTAATTTAGTTGGTCACAAGGTTAGGAGAAAAATGTCGGATGGTGTGACACTTGATAGGAATGCGAAAAATTATTTTGGTTTATTATTTTCAATAATGAACCTTTGTAATCGACCAAGAAAAAAACATTTTTTTAACCCTCCACCCCCCTCAAAATTCGTGGGTTTACGTTTGAAGATGTGTAAAATCCAAAAATTGGATAAAGAAAAGAAAAATCCGTCCATCCGCCGCTCTCCGTTCGAAGCTTTTCTCAAAAAGTATTGGACCGAACCTTAAGAAATTTGGCTTAAAAATCATTTATCGGCCGGGGATGAGCCAGTAACATCGGCTTTGCGTTTGATCAACACTAAAAAGGAGAACCTAAGGGCTGAAATATTCAAAAATCGAGATCTTGAAATCTTTCCATGTAACAGTAATTAATTTTTTGAGTTTAATTTATAAGTATCCGCCCAAAGAATCGAACGAAACCACTCCAGTCGGTATGCGTTTATTCGTTTGCTTGCCCTAAGGGCTAAAGCATCGACAAGAGGGAAAAAAAAACAAAAGAAAAAAAAAAAAAAAAAAAAACATCAACACGGGAGTGAATCGTTGCCAGTAAGACACATCTAAATTCGCCTTGGAAACTATGGCAACATTGTATCAGCTGATAATTTAATTCAAATGGAATTTTGACTTCCCGAAATCGGGTTTATTATAACTTCTGTATTCTATTGGGCCTGTGAAAAGTAGGTGGGTAATCACATTAATTTATTACCTACATTATTGATTAGTAAATACTTAGGAACTTCACGTAATTAAATTATTATTTTTTTAAATTATTATTCCAACAACAGAAGGTCAATTACTTCCCAGTCTACCAAAGTCGGAACGTTTTAGCCGATTTTCTAAGAAAATTAAGCTATTGCAATGAATCCAAAATTTCCTTCATGGAAATTCGTTTTGAAATTCCTTGAGTTTAACACTTTTCGATATGTGTATGGAGAGTTTGATCAAAAAGTTCTGGTTCTTTTCACTATGCGCGCAGAGGGTCGTTGAAACTTCTTGGTGGTGTAAGAGTTACACTCTTTCTGAATCACCTGGTTATTTTATATTTCTGTAATATTCTCTGTTCTCGAGTTACTCTTATCAGCTTTGGAACCTCCGAGGCTAATTTCTTTCCTTTACAACCTGTCATTTTACTAAGTTTTTGTTTTGACCTTTTTGGAAAATGTTTCTACATCCACCTACTATAAACCGTAAACTTGTGGGGTCCTAAGCTGTAAAGGTGTGAACTCTTTTGGGAGGCACGATGCGCCAAGTTTTGATCATTTACAATGATCTGCGTAGAAGGGCTATCTAGTGCAGAAGTAATAAACCTTCGTGTAATAATTTGCAGCGTTTTTATCCCCATCTTACAGGAAATTTAGCGCTGATTCCGAATCGGTATCAGATATAGAAACCCCATGTTCCTATACCTAAACTTGTTCACTAATAGAGTTTCTCATGAAAACCCCAATAAAAATTAAGTTTTCTATAATCAATCTAATTCAAAATCATTTTTGTTTCGCAGATAAGTTGTAGAGATTCAAATCATGCGTCGATTGACCACCTGAATTTTTAAAATGATTGATTCATAAGAAAGTAATTGTATTTCAAAGATTTCTGTTCTTATTAGAAAATTCTAGTCAACATAATGAAGGTAAAAGTTGATATTTAATACCCAGTCACAAATTGCATTTAAAACAAAGTCTTGTAATAATGTTTTATTCTCGAACTTGTGCATACTATTCTTTCTTGAATTTAGGTTTGACGAAATAATTGAAATGAAAGCAATATTGAATATAACTGGAATAATATAATCTAACATATACCTAACGTTACTTATAACGAAATTGGTGGTTCCGCATTTAAGCTAATGTTGCCTGTTTTTAAACAACATAATATCGGGTAAAACAAAACCAAAACGGGGGGGGGGGGGGGGGGTGTTAATATCGGGTTATCAGTGCAGTAGATGCTGTGACTATAATAATCATCTTCACTGGAATTATTTGTGAAACAGACCGACGTTTACGATTTCTGTAGGTTTTAAAATAGCAACCACTTGTAGCAGAGATTCCCTACTAGTCACTGGATTTTCTCTGTGTGCATTTATTACAGTTGCTTGACATTCTTTGGGGATTTATTCAAGCGTCGGGCAGAAATACCATAGGATCCAGCAGAGGTGGAGTTTTTGACACAGCACTTATGTGTCTTGTCGTGAAGCACCGGTGTGCAAATGATGCTGCGTAAGGAATCTCCGGTGGAAGTTGGAAGCACCATTGGCTCACCAGGTTTGTGGCTGGGAGCACTCAAGAGTGGCTCCCAATAGTCCACAAACTCCTGAAGAGCGGGTAAACCTTTCACATCTCCAGCTCCCTCCAGTACCTCCACAGCTACACGAGGGGGATGCTTCCTCCACAACTTCTGGACCCGCTGATACTCCCGCTTTCCTGCTTGTTTAGCTGCTCTGCGACCACCACGAGGCACCGTTGTAGGAGGAACCCCTCCCTGATGCCCAGCCACGGTCGCTTCCTCAACCCGTGGGAAGATCCTCTGCATATAGGCTGCAATCTCGTCCTCCAAGCTTACAGGCACCTCAACATTTCGCTTCGCCAGATCCTACAGGTAGGCTATCTTGTAACCTTCAATCCCCAGAGGTTCCGGGGGAGGATTACTGAGGCGGGCTGCTGCCCCACGCCTGTCGGAGATGCGGGAGAGGCCTCACGGCTATTTGCCAGGATTGCATCCTGGACAAGCTGCTTATAGCGGGGCCTCAGGCAAAGAGATTGAATTGCAGAAAGCGTGTGCATGGAAAAACGTGCTTGCAAGAAAACATTAATATTTCCTACCCAATTATGCACAGTGTCAGCCCCCTCTGTTGCCATTCGCCGCAAATCCTCAGAAGCATACCTGGGTCGCTCTCGCTCTATATCTGTTGCAGCGTTGGCCTGTACAGGATGCTTCAGCCAGACGCGGCCACTGAGGCCACGCTTGAGCTGAAGGCTCTCTCACAGTGGGCATACTGATGGGCATTTACAGGGGTCGTGGAAGAGGATGAGGGATAGGAAGACGAGGATAAGAAGAGGGCACCTGCCTGGGGCGCCCCCGAGCGCCTCCCCTAGAACCCCACATGCCAATGGGCCGCGGCCGGTGGAGATTATTCGGCTCGTCTGAATTTTCTTGCATAACGGGGGAGATGTAAAAAAGGGTGGGGAGACCCGTTGACGGACCCTCCCCCGTAATCGCCGTTGGGTCATTCTGCCACCCTCCACTAAACTGGAGGGTGCCCGGGACGTATGACCTTGGCTTGGGTAGGGATATGAAGGAGCTCAGAAGAAATAAAAACACCAACATTTACCCTACCCCAGCAACCCAACCCACACACTGGGAGACACGGAACCAAAGTTGTTCAGAATAGTCTATCACGTAAAATGTGAGTGGAAATTTAGATTTTGGAGACAAAAAATTGTTTTCCTGCCTAAAGTAAAAACAATGCTTCTGCTACCTATTGATAGGCTCGGAAGCAATAAACTAATACATTAATAACATGAGCGTAAGGACTGCATTAAGGGATTGCGAATGAGCGTGTGAGCATCAGAACGTCTTACTTGTGGGAGGATTCTAAAACAATGTTGTACTCCTGACCTCTGTGTAGTCTGAATTGAACAGGCGCATTCTCCCATGTCTCCCATGGGAATTACCTCGTTATTCGATCCTTGAGAATCAGGCGTTAACGGAACCGGACTCACATTGGCCGAAGTAGATGCTTCCTTTCAACAAGCAGTAACTCTACAATAGACTGTGGAGTCATTAAAATTTAAGGACTTTGTAGACACTAAAATTCCGAATAATTACTAGCCACCTAAGTAATGATCTCATTGGTAGGTACAGTCAAGGAGTTGTGAACCGACTATTAAACCTCGTGGATTGAATTTTTATTTTCTGACATGGCTCCGATTGATTATTCAAACGATAGATGTAACCGCAACTGCTGTTCATCAGTATTCAATCTCGTGTAAAGTCTCAAGGAATAATGTGAATGTATAGGTATCTATTTTTCGTTGTTACCGCACAAACTGCAGTGGTGGAGTGATTTTTATCATATTTGTGGTTCAATATGGGGCTGTGAAAGTATAATACCTAGTTATCTAAATTAGAAAGGAATGAATAATCTTCATTGATTCTGCCCTTTGCCTAGAAAATACTAGGAAGTGAACTCAGAACCACATTCGCACTGCTGTTCTCAGAAGAGACATTTACTTTCGAGAATTAGATTTATTTAGTCTCGTCTTAACTCATTTTCTAAGGAGATTTAATCAAATCAATCAGAACATAGGAACGACAATATTTGACTTGGTACTTCTTACATGTTGAAGGATGAAATTATTATGTGTTGGGTAAAAAGGCATTTTAGAAGATTCCAGCAAATAGCTTGCGTGAAAAAGAGTGGAGTATATTATACAGTACAGTGAGTTTAGCCTACATTTCCAATTCTCTCGTCAAGACTGCTTATCTGTCGCTGTTATGTTTCAATTACAAGTATCGTATACTAGGCTAGTTTTCTCGCTCGCTCGGTATGGCTGTATAGATCCGATGGTCTTTACTGTTGAGTGGGACATGTACAATGACTGGAAACGGTGAATCACTATGGGTGATTTGAAATGTGTAGGGGATGTTGCTCGCTTCGTTCGCTCTCTATGGCATATATAGATGCAATGGGATATAAATAGTCCATCCCGAGTTCGTAGGAAAAACCCCGTTGAAATCCAATGTATGTATGGGATGTCGCTCGGTGTAGGATGTATAGATGCGGCTGGATATGGTCACCATACCATCGAGACTTGCAGCCGGGGGGATTTGAAAATTGCTTACTATCCCTTTCTATAGACAATCCCAAGGGAATGACAAAAAAAAAAAAAAAAAAGAAAAAAGTTAATAGTGAAAATAAATAAATAAATACTTAAAATAAATAAATAGAAATAGAAATAAATCTCATAAAAGGGGCAAAACGAAAATGATAAATTGCTGCGTTTTCTATTTGAGGAAGTTATACTGCCCACCCAACTAGGCAGACGTTTTTTTCTGTTGGAAATTACTTTCCAACGCGGCACCTTATTTGGAACTACGAAAAGTTTAGTTTTAAGAACATTTCAGTTCCAACGGAACTGTCGGATGTTAAATGTTTGTACGTATTTGTTTTCCCCGTCCATTTTTCTAAAGGTAGGCCATTATTTTATCTGCGTAGAAGGAAGACCTTTTATCTTTCAAATGGGAGACATGCCATCAAGAGGTTCTATACAAAGTTCAGAGTTCCTACGTTTCGACGGAATAAGGAAGAGCAGTAGCTCGAAAACCAACGTTATCGTCTACATTTTCGTTCACTACAGTCGGAATAAAAGAATTTCATGTCTCGAAACTTGCATGGGACCATTTTGGCACTTCAACGAACAATTCAAGGCCAACCCGAGCAAAAACTGTCTAAATTTACTGAGTCTAAGGCGGAAAAAACCAAAGCGGGGAACGCATTTTTCCCTCATTTCCCGCTCATTTTCGCTGATTTCCAAGGGAAGACAGTATCTTACGGCAATTTCGACAGCACCATTGTGTTCTGCGGGTTCTGAAACGTAACTTTGTCGCTGACATACTAAGTGCTCTCGATCAAATTTTAATTTGGCAGTGGATAGAAGGTCGAGTGCTCGGGTAAAAAAACGTAGTTTTTCGACGGAATTTTCAAGCGGAGGGGGGGGGGGGGGGGGGGGTTCCGCTCCTGACTTTTTATGAAACCAGCAAAAAATGCGGATGATCCTCTCCCTTATCTGCGCCTGCGCAAAATGTTGAATCCATCAAGCTTCAAAGACCTAGTCGTCCGATCAGCTAAAATTCAGAAGGTAGTCTGATCAATTTCACAACAGTCGCAGTAGCTACAGCGCATCCGCGTATGTGAACTTCTTGTTACAAGCATTACCTTTTACAGTCTTCATCCAATGATGGAGTCTTTTAAGATTATACTATGGCATATCAATGATCTATTCATTCATATTACAGATACGAGGACGCAGCTATGTGTCACGTCTGTTCTAGGAATGTCCCTACCGCTAAAATAACACCTTGTATTCGAAAAGGTGTTTAATTTATCTTCTTAGCCATAGTGAAGTAGAACCGAATTATTCATAAATATTTCATTTGTATCGGACTTTACGCCAACTATGTTTAATTTGATAATCATTTTTGATTATAAAGGATTGATTTTGCTTTGTATTTGACCAACCCAACCTCATCCATTCTCCTTGTAGTAGTGAACGTATACAAGTTTGTGTCCTATCAATCAACCTAGACCGATCGCCTCTAGTCGATATCAACTCACGATTCAACCTTGAGACAGCGCTCCTCTGAACTATGAGTACAACGAATCTTATGAAATACATTTCTCTTGCCGATCAAATTACGGAGTACGGGTTTCAACTCACAGGCTTGGTCACAGCCAGGTCAAGGATGGTCGATTTCGTGAGTCATTTAGAAATTCTTTAGACGAATTGCGGGCGTGTGAGGTTTCGGCTTACCTAAGGATTTCTTCAGTTCACCAAAAGAACCGGATTATTGTTAGCAATCAACAACCTAACGTAGCCATCAGCTCATGAACCATGTTTTGCCTGAAATCGCTTTGGTGTACCACTGCAAATTTTGAACATATATTTATGTAGGTAACTACTTACATTTTTCTGCAGAATTAATCATTTCGTTAAGTAACTGACACTTTCTCTTTGGAGAAAAACACAAAAAAACTGTCGGAACTGATTTGATGAACTTCTAAATCGAAGCATACACATTCCAATTTATTTATTTCTCGAAACTTGAAGGCAGTGTTTCCAAAAATTATCTACACACACACACACACACACACACACACACACACACACACACACACACACACACACACACACACACACACACACACACACACACACACACACACACACACACACACACACACACACACACACACACACACACACACACACACACACACACACACACACACACACACACACACACACACACACACACACACACACACACACACACACACACACACACACACACACACACACACACACACACACACACACACACACACACACACACACACACACACACACACACACACACACACACACACACACACACACACACACACACACACACACACACACACACACACACACACACACACACACACACACACACACACACACACACACACACACACACACACACACACACACACACACACACACACACACACACACACAACACACACACACACACACACACACACACACACACACACACACACACACACACACACACACACACACACACACACACACACACACACACACACACACACACACACACACACACACACACACACACACACACACACACACACACACACACACACACACACACACACACACACACACACACACACACACACACACACACACACACACACACACACACACACACACACACACACACACACACACACACACACACACACACACACACACACACACACACACACACACACACACACACACACACACACACACACACACACACACACACACACACACACACACACACACACACACACACACACACACACACACACACACACACACACACACACACACACACACACACACACACACACACACACACACACACACACACACACACACACACACACACACACACACACACACACACACACACACACACACACACACACACACACACACACACACACACACACATTTTTTTTTTTTTAGAAAACTCCCCTCAAAGACGGAGGGGGCACGCCATAAAGAAAAAAACTAAAAAACTAAATTAAAAAGTGGGGAGGACGCCCAGGTTTACCCGACGCCGGCTCTAGGGATTAGGGAAGTTGAGGAAGATGGAGGAGGGAGAGAGGGATGAAAGGAAGTGCCCCTATAGAATGACCACCAATTAAGGTAAGAGCCCCGAAGGACGCGGGTGGTGATACCACGGAGCACTCCTGCCGAGATGCCCAACTCGAGAAGCTCTGTGGCACTTTTCCCGCACCACACCCCGCGCCATGACACGGTCGCGGCCATGACCTTGATGTTATTAGGCGCCACTCCTTTTAGCTCAGATATCGCTTGCCGCAGGTCGTTCCTATCATATTTACTTATTTTAGCCCTCCAGGTCTGCTCCATGTCCATGCTGCCAGATACAACTTGGACATCCAGGATTATGGCAGACCCATCGGGCTTGATGGCAACGATATCTGGCTTCTTGCCCCGGTCGCTTGGCATATGGTACAGTCTCTCTCTCTCTCCACATCCCAGCCGCTGGATGACAAAGCACCTGCTATCTGCTTGGCAACCGCATCATGACGCTGAATGCGGCCACCATGAGTCCGTGGACACTGCTGCACCACATGATACAGGTTCTCATTTTTACCCCGACAGGCACGGCAGAGGGTGTCTACTGTCCCACGACTACCTCTAGAACACCTCACCGCTGTGGCTAATGTAGCCACGCGGACGGCATGAAAATGTCGGTAGTCGCGGGCCCCAATGCCCTCTGAAGCCCATTCAACCCACTGGGAGGAAATGGGGGACTCAGAGCACTGTCGGAGTTCTTTACCATCCACTGAATCATGCAGAGCAGCAGCGAACTCAGCAGATGAGCTGGGTTTTGGAGCAGTTGGAGTTGCTCGATCGCACCACAGCAACTGCTGCCTGACAAAATCAAGGTCAGCAGCAGTGCGGGCGACCTCCCAGCTCGAGCCCCTTAGGGCAAGCAGGCGATGGCGGCGTAAAGATGGGATAGAGGCTGAGAGAGAGACAATGCCAAGCCCACCGGCCTTGACCGGCGCATGGATATAGGCACTTGGGACACCAGGTGGAAAGCCTAGCCAAGAGCGCACAGCAGAGCGTACTTCGCGGTCTAACTCAAGCAGCCTCCCCGCAGTAAGCCTGCCAAAGACTAGCCCATAGGTTAGCTTTGGCAGTAAGTACGTGCGAAGGAGGCGCAGCTTCTGCTGTGGCTTCAGTGGAGCCTTGGTGACACGAGCTAGTGCTCCACGAAGGTCCGAAGGCGACCCGACGGCTGACCAAGGAGACCGACCCACACTTAGCTGGGTTGACCACCAAACCACACCTGGCTAGCTGCTCAGCAAATGCGTTGAGGGAGATCTGCAAGCCCTCACGGGTTTCTGCGAGTAGGATGACATCATCAGCAAAAGCCAATGCACCTACTCGCACCCCAGGGGCGAGATCGAACCCTATTTCAGCTGGCAGCTTACCCAAGGCCGTATCCACGACCAGGTTGAAGAGGAGTGGCGACAGAGGATCCCCCTGGCGTACCCCGCGCCCAATAACAACATCCCCTGACATCTCACCTTGTGCCTCGAGGACCGTCACGCCTTCGTGGTACAGACAGGCAACATACTCAATTAAACGAGTAGGTGCCCCGACACCACGAAGACAATCGGTCAGGGCATTGTGGCTTACTGTGTCAAAGGCCTTAGCGACGTCCAGAGCGGCAAGATGGAGCTGCCGTTTCTTGATACGGGCCAGCGAAATGACACTTTGGAGAACTGTTAGATTCTCCGCTGTGCCATCCGCTGGCCGAAATGCTCTCTGGACGTCACCTATGACACCAGCCACTTGGAGGCGAGATGCCAGAACCTTTTGGAAGTGGCGGAAGACCACCGACGAAATAGAAATTGGACGGTAGCCTCCAGGCCCACTTCCCCCTTTCTTTGGGATGAAAACTGTCCGGGCACGGGTCAACGCTTTCGGGGGTCTTCCAGATAGTAGCAACAGGTTGAGGATGAGCAGCCTTATATTCTTCGGAGCTTTATTCCAGCGTCGGGCGGATATACCATCGGGTCCAGCAGAAGTGGAGTTTTTGACACGGCACTTATGTGCCTCGTCATGAAGCACCGGTGTGCACATGATGCTGCGTAAGGAGTCCCTGGTGGAAGCTGGGGGTACAACTGGCTCACCAGAGTTGTGGCTGGGAGCACTCATAAGTGGCTCCCAGTAATCCACAAACTCCTGGAGGGGGGGCATAACTTGTTCTTCCCCAGCTCCCTCCAGTACCTCCGCAGCTGCACGAGCCGGATGCTTCCTCCACAATCTCTGGACTCGCTGGTATTCCCGCCTCCTTGCTTGCTTAGCCGCTCTGCGACCTCCACGAGGCACCACATTAGGAGGAACTCCTCCCTGGTGCCTCGCCACGGTCGCTTCCTCAACCTGCGGGAAGATCCTCTGCACATAGGCCGCGACCTCGTCCTCCAAGCCATTAGGCCCCTCAACAGCCCGCCTCGCCAGATCCTGCAGGTAGGCACTCTCATAACCAACAATATTGCCTACCTGCTCCCCGAGCCTCAATACTTCAGTCTTCAAGTCTGAAAGAAGACCGGAGGTCACGGGGGAGGATTGCTGAATGGCGGGCTGTTGTTCCACGTCTGCCGGAGATGCGGGAGAGCCCCCACTGCTATTTGCCAGGATTGCATCCTGGACAAGCTGCTTGTAGTGAGGCCTCAGGCGAAGAGATTGAATGGCAGAAAGCGTGCGCATGGGAAAACGTTGCACACACACACACACACACACACACACACACACACACACACACACACACACACACACACACACACACACACACACATATATATATATATATATATATATATATATATATATATATATATATAAAAGAAAGTCGTTTTAGTTACACTGTTTCTAGCTCAAGAATGGCTGAACCGATTTTTCTGAGGGTGGGTGCAACTTTACGAGCAAGTTCCGGAATAGAACATAGGCTATAGTAAAATCGTCTAAACTTCCTCGAGAACTCGGTCTTCCTTAGGAACATTGGTTATGGTTTCCAAGGCCTATCATATGTTCAATTCAATAAAATTAAAGTGATCTATAATCTATTTCGCAAACAGAAAATGAAGGCAGTTTGAAAGATAGGTACGTCGATGCCTAGGGCCCATCAGCTGAGTAGCTTCTAAAGCTATTTCCTATAATATTTACCCTATGAAGCTGGAATTTAGCGTGTAGTCTCTGCGGGACATCAAGAGACGAATAAAATGATGGGCTCTTTTCTGATCAGCTGAGTGAGCTAAATTCTCTCCTTTTCACCCTAGAAATCTGAAATTCGTGAGGGATCCTCTCCAGGACATTGAAAGACAAATGAAATGAAGGGTTCCATTCAGATCAGCTGACTTCTCTAAATTCTCTCCTATTCACCGTAGAAATTTGAAATTTGATAGCAAGCCTCCCTGGGACATCAAGAAACGCATAAAATGATGTTCTATTTCCATGAATCACCACTTACAGTGTCCGACGTATCCTTGAACGTCTCAGAAAGGTTGGAAAATACATCAACAAAAACTAATTCAAATACGCCGACTCTAAGTGAAATAATAGCGTCTGTTGAAAGGGAATTGGAAGAAACTGATAAGCAAGAGGATTTAGAGGTATCTTTTACAATACGAATTGCACCATTATGGATCAAAATTAAAATCCCTTACATACCATTATTCACCTTTTATACGTACTATTTTTATTCTCAACGTTTTCTCAATTAAAAAATAAATTTTAATCAATAAATTATTGTTAGTTTTTAACCACGACTGTACATAATATGTTAGGCGGGACAAGGACCGCCGGGTCGGCTAGATTTGAATGTATTAAATGTTTCTTAGATGATAGAGCCTATTTGAGATGCTCAGCGCCAATGGCTGGAATGGTAAAATGACGTTAATAAAATGGTATCATAAGGGAAAATAATTTAATACTGTAATACATTGTAAAAATATAGACTTGCATCATAGGTATTGAACGGGGGAGAATAGTGATCATCTACCCATCACCTGTTCATCCATTCAGAAAATACCAACTTTTATGTATCTAATACCTAGTTTGTTACGTTTTTCAATTTGAAATTTTAGTATCGCCGTATGAGAAAAAATAACCCTTCCCAATGCGATTAACGTAAATGTACTGCTTTTTGGGGCAGAAAATATAGTCAGTTGCTGCATGCGTGTCTATTTTCCAGTTTGATATGCATTTTCCCAATTACATGAGTACCTACAACTGTGGAGATTATTATAAAATATTGCGAAGGAAGGTACGTGTATTTGAGGCTCAGCGTTGTAATGACTGGTGGTAAGGCGGAAAAATGAATGGTGAACCAATGGTGGAATTCCACTCATCATAATTCATACACCCCAATTCTCTTCATGCATAATTTACATTCTTTAATCCCTCGACGAATTCACTGTGGATAATATTCGAAATCGTTATCGGCTTGCTGAATAGAATGTTTCACGTATTCTACTGCACATTTTCTCCACCATCAACTAAGGATCTTAAGCTGTGAAATTTCAGACGTCAGTGGGAAACTGTAGAAGTCTGGAATTAGTATCATACTTGACTGTAGTGTAACATTATTGATCATCAAATTTCCTACCTCCGTGAAACCAAAGTTTTTCAAGTGGAACCAATGGAAATCACTATCTAGTTTTTTGTAACTTTTCCACGTCCAATTTAATATGCATATTTAAACCCAACTGCAATCCTGAAAATTGCTTGGCTTTCCAATGGTATAATCAAATACTGAATAATCAAATCTACAGTAGGGTTTGGGAGAGAAATAAAGTTGAGAAAAATGTTTGTGTTTAGGTAAATATTGAAGTTTTTCACCAAAAGTTGACTTGGCACAAACAATTATTTTTGCTACCGTTAGTTAGTATTTTTTCTTTCTGAATCGAATGGTACGTTATTGAGTCTTTCCGACTTATGAAATTGTATTTTTGACCATCTGAGCGCCAAATTAACTCGGACCGGTGCACCAAAATCGATAGTAGCTCAATGTATTACACTGCTTTAGTAGACTTTCCAATAAAACTGTTACAAACCCGCCGCAGTCGCCCCGCTCTCCAACGCCACCTGTGTGGCCTAGATACTCCTTACTCAAGAGATTTATTAAAGACGCCTGCAAAGGGTTAGTGGCTGTATCCAATTTAGTTTTACCACTTGCATTGTTCACTTCACCATGTCGTAATATACATCCTTTGATCAACCAATGGGTTTCTAATTGAGAAGCACCCACTCCCAGACACTCCACTCGCTCTTCTCACTTACACTCTTCATCCAGTTTTAATTCCATGATGGCTTCCTGAAGCTGACCGGTGGTGTCGCAGGTTCCCAAGCACCACGAGCATCTTATGCTGCACGGGGTTCCTAATTCCGAGGTAATCTTTTCCAGCCTTCCTCAAACCGCCTTTCTTGAATTTCACTAAATTCTTTCTAGTTAGAAATTGCAATCACAACACACTATAAGCATCAGTTCAATTTTCGCTTTTACTTCTTTTTTAGGTCGGACAATATAAATTTCTTTTCCATCATCTTTAACACGATAATGAAGATAAGGTGCTGACGAAAAAATTTCAATTAATAATGCACTGTATAACACTTTTCAGTCAGCTGTGTTCATCTGCTTGAATCGAGCCTACCGCTGACACAAGCTCGGGCCTTGCTTAAACTCTGATATTGCACACTCCTTCGTGATTTTCTCTCAAAGCGAAACAGGCTAAGGAGTAACCGGAAATTGAATTTCTGCAACGTTAATTTATTATTCAAGAGTTGATTTTGGTGCTTTGCATTTGAAAGTTTTACTGCATCATGAATGTGAAGGTGATCCAAAACATGAAAAAGAAAAATGGACTGTGTCAAAGCCGTCACATACACACTTCTACCACACACTTCTACACTTACCAATGTTTGGGGTATTCCTGTTGAGATGTTTACCCAGGAATTGTTTAGTTGAAAAGTAGGTGGAATACGGAATCCTGAGTAATCCCAGAAAATGTAATCCAAATAGGATGCAGGAAAATGTAAGGAGACTGGTGACCGATACGACAACGTTTGGCCCAATGCAACAGTTTTGGGCGATCAATACTCCACCCCCTCTCCCAATATCTCTCCTCCGGCTTGAGTGTGAAAAGATCCTGATGTGACTGAACGTAATTTGGACTAATCCATGCATATCTCCTTTCATATGACTTTTCATTACCTGTCTCTGTTGGTGAACTAACGAATAGACAGGTAGATAAAAATACGTTTAAATAATCCCGCCAATCATCTTTAAATTAAATTAAATTGAGAATAAACTCGTAATTACATGACCCTGTGAAATTCACAAACACAGATTAACGCTTCTATAAATAAAGAAGATTAACAGGTTTTCAATTCCGTTATGAACAAACGTCCTTTATAATATTATGCGCCTTGAGAAGTAATTGTGGGAGGAATCCTACTCCGTGGCACTCTTCTGCTGTGCTTGGGAAAGTGATATAATTGGCAATGGAATGGCATATTCCCCTCGGGTCTTCTCTTCTTTCGAAGATCGTGGTCACAATAAGTCGCCACGCCGCCATCGTGACGACCGAGAAAGGGAATTTTCCCTTTGGATTTCATGTAAAGACTTTCCCTTCTGCGAACCTTTTTCCATTCCGTTACCTGCTAGTCAGAGCAAGCGAAAGGTTGACCGCTAGTCGACTCAGTCACTATTGTATACCCGGCAAGGTATTTTGAGTCCATTAATTGCTTTGCAAAGTTTTGAGAGTTTTCGTGTATCATACGTACAAATCAAGTTCTTTTTATGGTTCCACATTATGCGCCTATTAAATAAAATAATATTCATTTGTACACATCAACTGTGATATGTTTGTATGTTGCTTTCACTTTTCGATCCTCTAAGTCGGTACTTTTACCGGATATTTGTAAAGTTGTGTGTTAGTCGTTCACGATGAACTTTCGAATGACTTATCCGATTTCTGTTCCGGGTTCTGTGTACTATGTATGGAAACTATCTCTATGCCAAAATTTCCTGGTTACTGTTAAGAAAAATTGTATCGCGCACCATACGTCCTTCTGTAAACTTCATTCATTATCATTTATTGCCCTACTTATTTTGTATATAGCTTCTTATGGAAGATAAAGTAATTCATTATTGCTGTAACCCTTTGTAGCTGTATTCGTCGTATTGTAGTGTTTTGGCCGTCTCAATACACCTCCAGTAAAGATCTCACTACTTTCCCTCGCTGATTTAATTCGATTAATTTACATTTATTAGTGCTATACCTATGTATTTTCCGTATTAAAACATAAAGGTGTTATTGATACAGTGAGTTAATCATGTACCCACCTCAGATAGTGGGTAGAATGGGAATTATGAGTAAAATAGGGATGAAATCACAATAAGCACTGATCAAACCTTGATAATTGCAAACTTTGATCAGTGGGGAGGCAAAATAGGTAGTCTTCCATTTCCGATTTCGAAGTTGTGACAAAACATTCGCAATGATGGGCACAATCTACAGAAAAACGCAATTTCTGTTTACATCATCGTATGCGTTTTTCAACTACGAAATTCGATTGAGACTGAATTTAGATCTGCTTGGATCCGATCTCAGTGGATTATGTTAGTAAACTAGTTACTCTATCAAGCCGTTCAAGAATCTCTATTCAATGGGGTTCAATAGATACACTTTTTCATTTCTGAATATTTCAGTTTAATGCGATTTTTATAATCTCAACTAAAGGTAATTTCCACCACTAACCGATAATTAAAAATTTTGTTTTTAATTTCTCACCCTCGTTTGATGACTGACTTATTCATGACTGGGCAGTGGATCAACTTACGCACAGAATTACTAGTGAGACCTGACTGAAGTTTCTCTCTAAATGGTATTCGTATCAACGATTAGCGTGGAACGTCACATTTTAACAAATTAATTTTAATCACTTTGTGGTTGGCTCCAGAGGTTGGTATCATCGCAATGCATCCACCGGAATGTCATTCATCAGTCACACAAGTTTCCATTCGCTCTAACAAGAATTGTTTTCTTGTTTTGGTGACGTTTTTTGGATTCGGAACCACAGTGCGCCGCCCGCAGTCCTATATAACGAACTTAAAAAACCCTGTAATTCTACTACCCAACATGATTGATCAAAGAAATGTCTGTCCGTTCACACCTCAGGGAAAGTTATTGGAAAAATACTTATATAACTTTATAATTTTCAATAATTAACCTGTTTAATCGATTTAAAAAAAAAAAAAATTGTTTTTAGACCCCCCTTCCCCCTCAAAATTTGTTGGCTTACGTTCAAGATAATATATGATTCTAAAAGATTCTAAAAATTCATCCACCCGCCCTACACCGAACGCCTCGCTGTTCGAAGCTTTCTCCAAAATTACTGGACCAAACTTTGTCTTATGAAATTTGGCTCTCAAATCGGCCAGCGATTCTACTTTAAAGGGTAGAATTTAAGGTCTGAAATATTGGGAAATCGATCTCGATAAAATTGAATGAAGTACTTATCTATAAAGATAGATATACGTCTTATTGATAGGTATTGTCGCTTCAATTAATCGAATGAGCCCAACCACATCGCTCAAGTTCATCCGTATGCTCCCCCTGAGAGCTAAAACTTTGACAGAAAATGTAAATTATCAACATGGGTTTGGATTATAACTGATAAAAATCGCCATATAAATTCTGACGATCGTTTCAGCTAATATTATTCCAATGGAATTCTCACTTATCGAAATCGAGTTTATTATAACTCTGGTCAAAGTTCAGCGTAGGTCTAGGTATTTTATATAATTAATTTTTAGTTGATGGGTGCATAATCTAATTAATACAACAATAGTAATACTAATAATAAATAATTATAATACATACGTGTAATAATTATAGATTAGTGATATGCGTTGATGGGCTATCCAATGCAGAAACAATAAACCTTTGTGTAACAATTTGCGGCTTTTATTCTTTCTGTTGAGTTTCTATCATGCCCAACAATGAAGCACTGCTGGAATATCATCCCTTATGATTCACTATCGAAAAGTGAAAATAGCTTATCAATTTTTCTTAATTTTTTTTTCTCAATAGGTAGACACAAATTTTATGAAACCGTCATGAATAACTTTTTATGTAAGTACTAATCGTTTTCGATTGATTGCACATTGCATGACTAAATTATGATTCATTTAATTTTGTCCCTTCCTAGCCTTATCACGACTTCAGTTAGTGGAGGATGATTTATATCTCCCGATAGCCAATCCCTTTTCAACACCTTCCCGTCTCCAAATGAGAACTCCATTCACCTGCGATCCTTTTCATGGCCCTTGCGAGCTACCAGGGTCTCGTAAGTAGAAAGCCGTGAAATCACTTTTCTCGCTCCTTCCCTTTTGTATGTTCTATTGAGCACCTTGAACTCAACACAAGTGAAGGGGTGACGTCTTTCGAGGTGCGGTTCGTGAGGGCGTCTCCAAAATATGCGGTCATTAACTGGAAGTAAAAGAAACGTTTCGTCAACCCTGCAGTACGACGAAGAAAAGGGAGATCCTTGTCACGATTTTGTGGCTGCCGATGATTCTTATGTCACAATCAACGTGAAAGATCATTCGTACATACAGACTAGATGGTCTGGGTTTGCTCTTGTTTTTTTCCCTTGAGTAGTACTGCATCCATGATACCTTCACATGAAGCGTAATCAACTGAGTTTTAGCTAAAGTTACACACTTAATTGAATAGGTAAGAATAAAGGAAAATTGGATTAATTTCGGTTTATCATTTGCAATTATGGACCTTTGTCCATAAAAAAGTTTATGTTACAAGATGCTTGGGTTCCTAAAAGAGAAGTAGGGGAAAAAACGGTAATTTTCTCCCGGATTATTGGGTCTACATTAATTTATGGAATATGGATCGAAAATCAAAAATAGGCCGAAGACGGTCCTGACATCATAGCATTACCTTTGACCAACCCCAAACAATAAAATTGATACGTTATTAAAAAAAGATCAGAAATACAAAAACTTCCGAAATGAAAGTAATGTTTTGTTGTTTATTATTCATAGATTTAAAAATATCGAATGAGACCCCTCGGTTTATCCGTTAATGTAAGAAAAGTCTGCTGATCTTCTGCAGGAAAAAAAAAACGTCTATATGGGTCTGAATTACAACACATGCTATTATTACGCATGAGTGTAGTAAAAATCCCCGTGCAATCTACTATGATCAAACTAGCATTCAGCCAGCTTCCATAGAATTACTATGGAATTTTCTTCATAACTATATTCCGTTGATCATGAGAACTGAAAATGGCAATTCTGAATGGCTATCTGACTTACCCGTACTACTTTATAATTACATTTATAAATTAGCTTATCTGTATTTTAATCTTTTGTATTTCACACAAAGAAGAGTTTCTAGGATTTTTTACGAATTCTCGTTTCAGAGTGTGAAACCTCGCTCCGATTGTAACAAGACTTAAATAAAAATGAAATTAAAATAATCAAAAGATTGTAGGTTCCGACTTCGATGATTTTTACCCAAAAGCCAAAGGAAGTATGGAACTTGTGTCTCAATACAGGTTGCTACAGGAAAGCTAATTACGATGGAATTTCCTATCCATATAGATAGTACTGTAAAGCAAATGTGAGTGTTTATTAAAATAAATTAAATTTTTAACCGTAGGTGCCTACATCTAGGTAGTTACAGTCATTTGGATAATTAGGTACCTTTGGTTGAGATTAATAATTATCTTTATGGATCAGTGATCCGTGCAAAAGAATGCAAAAATAATAACATTTTGTGTGAACGAATAGATGGAGACCACCTGCGTTTCTATACGTTATTTTGTTCAATGTTTAAAATAGTGGTAGAATTTGAAAAGTCCCACTCTTTCAATATGATGATTTTTGAGAATTTTCGGAATCGTACCTCCTAACTATTCGTCATTATACGTTTCAAATGCATAATTTAAATTTTTTGTGCGCAGTAATAAATTGATTGCATCCAATTTTTGGGACATCCCTCAGACGCTAGGTCGTACAGGCAAGGCTTCTTATTTGAATTGATCCAGATAGAAGGAGCCAATGCATTAAAAAAAAAAAAAAAAAAAAAAAAAAAAAAAAAAAAAAAAAAAAAAAAAAAAACGCATACGAATCCGTTTCAGACCATTATAAGACCGAATCAGTGAAAAAAAAAAACTATGGTTTCTCTGCGTGCGTGAGTGTGTGTGTGTGTGTGACAAATTTTGTCGACGCTGTCCAGGCCACAATGTTTAACCGATTTCCGAGATTCTTTGTTCGTTCTATCTCAATTTCAGTCTAGTTTTGCAACCAAATCGGAAATTTTGAATTTCAACACGGAAGAGGGAAAATGGAGGGGGTCAAGCCGAAAACACGTGGTTTTTTTCAACAAATTTTTTCGACGTTACCCAGGCTACAATTCTCAACCGATTTCTGTGATTCTCATTTTGTTCGATTCCGATTTCAGTCTAGTTGTGCAAAAAAACTAGGAAATTTCGGATTTGCTGTCTTGGTGGGGGGTTGGAAGGGATAATTACCGATTTTGTCAAGCGCTGCCCAAGCTACAAATCTCTTCCGATTTTCGTAATTCTTATTTTGTTCCAATCTGAATGTGATATTGTTTTGGAAAGTATGTCAGGATTTTCAAACTTCATCAAGAGAGGGGCGAATGAAGGGGGTAATATTGATAAATCGTAATGTTTTAACTGTTCTCGTCCGATTTTCGGGATTTTTTTCCCGACTTTGAATTTGGTCTAGTTTTGGGAAATGTAACAGGAGTTTCAAATTTCATGATGGAAGGGGGTGAATCATGATGTTTTAACTATTCTCGTCCGATTTTTGTGATTCTTTTTCTGTTCAACTTTAAATCCGGTCTAGGTATGGAATATGTAACAGAAGTTTCAAATTTCATGATGGAAGGGTGATTGGAGGGGGTAATAACGATAAATTGTGATATTTTCATTATATTCATCAGAATTTTTGTGATTTCGTGTTTTTATTGTTTGTTCGATCCATATTTTAGTCCAGTTATGCAACCTCAGAGGTTTCAAATTTACCGTCTGTGTGAATGAGTGGTGGAAAGGGGGATTTACGAGGAATCATTATATTTTTTTTCTCTCTTATTTTAATTCTCAACAAAATTATATACAGCATTTATTGGGATGTCCCTGTAATGCATGCATCACTTACGTTCTTGTGAACGAAGTTTTGCAATAATTAAAGATTTAAATCGAATACAAATAATTCCATAATTTAGTCTTTGTATGGATTTCATCATTTATTATTATTTATTGAATAGATTTTTTTCGTTCCATAATTCACCACCGCTGGTTAGATAAATATTATATCTTCTATTGTTCTTTTCTTTTGTTTTCATTGATACACTTTGGTTCAGTCCGTGGATGCATTTAAGATTGTCTTCGTCTATCATCAATTGGTTTGCCATGCTGTGTCCCTGTTGTGTGCCATTATTTGTTCAGACCAGTGGTGGTGCCCCCTTAATTCTCGGAACTGAATCACTGGAAATTATTCACGGTAGTGCTGTTATATTTCGCCGTTAGTTCACTCGAAGGTTGCAATTATTTGCTCTATTGGTCTATTTTTGGTCTCAGGAACCTTCATCAGGAAAAACACTGTAGCAAAGATGTTTGATACAATAAATATTAAGAAGACAAATGGCCCCATTCTCGTCTGCAACGGTAGGAACGCAAGGCTAACTAAAAAATTAAATAGCCAGTTGGTCGGTACTGCAATACTAAGGCCTAGAGGACGGGCGGCTGTCGCGAATAATTCCGATCCCAGAATCCACGGTATTGCTCCAGCTCCTACCGCAAATAAGATAATGTAAATGTAGATCAAAATAATACAAATTATGGCCATAACCTGTATGGTATCTGCAAATTTTAGGCACATCATAAGCATTATCAAGTCCACTGACATGCCACCAAACCCAATTGCTAAAAGAGGTTTCCTCCCCAGCATTTCCACCAAGAATACGCCAAGTATTGTCACGACAACATTCACCACCCCAACACCAACTGTTGCTAGCTGTGCTGAAGAGTCATTCAGGTTTGCTGTTTTGAAGATGGCTGTTGAGTAATATATGACTGCGTTTATGCCTGATAGCTGTTGTGCTGCCATCAGCAAGCACATTATAATTAAAGGTTTCCTATATTTTTTCACTCTTACCATATCATGCATCGTGACTTTCGGCATTTCTCTAGCTTCTGCTAATTCATTTTTTATTGCCTCAATGTTTTCTTGTCCTTCGACTTTACCACATAGTTTCTCGCTGGCTTTTATTGCCTCTTCTTCTTTTTTGTTTTCTAGCAAGAACTTAGGACTTTCTGGAGAAAGAAAGAGTGCTATGACCTGATATATAGCTGGGATGATTATTAGGTAGAACAAAATTGGCCAGCACTCTTCATTACCTAATATCATATCCAAACTCAAACACTGAGCTACCAGAATTGAAATGGTTATGACCAGCTGATACATGGAGCCGATTGCTCCTCTATATCTTATTGGCGAAATTTCTGACAAGTACATCGGCGAAACTCCAGCATTCAAACCTGCATTTACCCCCGATATAAACCGCCCAATAATCAATAACCAGTAGGCATTGATGTACTTTGAAGTGCCCATAAAGATTCCAGAGAGCGCTGCTAAAATGTTGTTCACTATCAGCGTCATGCGACGACCGATCCTACACGCTAAAACACTTGTTAATGCCCCTCCCAAAATGCCACCGACACAAAGTATCGATACCGATACACTCCAAACTAACTCTATCTTTTCTTCTGAGGTTTGCAGCGTTTCGTTCATCCAGGTTGTTATAATTTTCTGAGGTGAATTGATTACTGCAGCATTATAACCGTGTTGGAATCCTGAACCTATGGCAGCTGCTAATACACTGTGCACTAGCATCCATGTAATATGGGGTCTCTTCTGTTCGTTCTGGGTTTTCGGGGGCTGCTTCTTTGAGTGTGATGTAATGGATCCTTTGGTTTCCTCGGTTGGATTTTCCTCCATCTTAGTTATCTAATGTCAAAGTTAATGTTACTAGAATTTGGTTTCGCGCCATTAAAAGCCGAATGACTATTGATTCAATAATACTTATGCTGGTAACGGGTTTCGCAGACACAACACGTGTTGTTGTTGGTATCTAATAATTTATTTTGTATTATTTTTCAATAACTTCCGGAGCGAATCGTAAAGTCAATGTACCTAGTGTACAAAGTTGCTAATATTACAAAAAATAGATGGAATTGATATACCTACCTACACAAATACTTAATTATTACAATGAACAGTCAAGCAATTGCTTTGACCCTATTTTCGCTTTTCGAGGTTACTTTGTGGAAATTTTATGAATACTAAAGCCGCTAAATAAACTCCAAGATTAATTCATCTCAACCGGTGATGCTGAACTGGAAATGAAGCTTTTATGAGGCTGCTTCGGAACAAAATCAAGTACCTAAGGAAAGTGAGGTCTGAGGTTTTCTTTCCTATTTCACCGGCAATGCTGGAATTCCAGTGGTTGAAATTGTTTATTCACATTGTTAAAACCAGTTTGAGTAATTTTACCCTCCCTTCACTCCGTCTGATTATCAATAATCCCCTTTCTTCTTCTTTCTTTTTTGCACTTGATTAGTTGTACCTCCCGGCCCTTTCCTTTCTCTAGACCAATGGAATTCAAGGTCCCTTCTCCTGTCACTGTATTAACTGTGTCCTTTCTAATCCAGGTGGTTTGGTTTATATCAACCATTTAAAATTGTGATTTGAATGGAAGCTTAAAAAAATGGAATGAAAAATAAAAAGTGTACAAATGCAAATTATAGCTAATAATATTTGTTTAACATTCGCTAAACACGAGAAGCTGTTTGTGAGCGGTTTATAGTTTCCTCGTACCTATCCGACAACTGAATACATTGCTTACCCCACTTTATAGGCGGAATTATGATAATATGGAACGAAGAATAAAATAAAAGTGGCTCGGGTCACGAGAATTCCCGTGAAGTAAGTAAACCTTTGGGCGGCAGCGAGTTCCACGAATTTCCGAACTAAGGCTAATCATACCTAATTTCATGTCTAAAATATCATGAATTTAGGAGCCCTCATTCGATTTTTTTGACCGCGTGCAACCCGTTCTGCGACCGCGCAATTTTGAATAACTACCAAAATAGCGCAAAACATGGATTCTGGTAAACCATTACCATTTTGTGTGTGTGTGTGTGTTTGTGTGGGTTCGTTTCCGAATGCCCCAACACATATATCAAATAAGAAAAAATTGATTTTATTTTACTTTAATTTTGGCAATTTTTTGGAGCCATTGCAATAGCTTCATTTCCTACCAAAAATTCGCTAAAACTGTAAGAAACAGAAACATTTTTATTGCGAACCTAAATGTTATTTTAATAAGTTGTTTATTAAGTTCAAAACAATTTACAAACAAATACGGAAATTGCTGAAGCGATCATCCTGTATGACTGGAACTTTTTTCATCAGTAAAACTTGATAATCGACTGACAAAAGAAAACAAAAATTAACCCCTCAGAATTTGTGAAGAAAAGACGATCTAATCACCCCATTTAAATTTCATCACGATTGAATCATTAGTAGCTGCTGCGTACGCGTAAATTTGAAGTCCTAGCAACAAGCCTATAACTTCAGGTTTTCATTCGACTTTGATGAAATTCTTTGGGAATACGCGGGTTAGGTTGGGGATGGTTCCCAATCACTTTCATCGCTCAGAAATCGATAGTTCCCACTGCGCAAGCGAAAACTGAAAACCATCAAAGTCCAAAATCTTTATTCATAAACATTGGTCCAGCAAGCTCTGGATGGATGGATTTTTGTATAGGTATTATTTTCAATAATAAACTTTTGCTTGTATGCCAAGAAAAGGAAAAAAAAAAAAAAAAAAAAAAAAAAAAAAAAAAAAAAAACGCTGCAAATTATCACACATCACATAGGCTTAGGCTTATTACTGTATTGTATAGCTCTTCTACGCCTGTCTATATTATTAAACGAATCATTAGGTAGGTATCTAATGTATCTGCATAGAAGAAATTGAGTTTTAAAAATGTGCAATTAATAATACATGTCACTGCACGTTTTCTACCCATCAAAAACTTGTATATGAGTTCATGTAAAGATCTCTAAAAGAAAAACTTCGTTAAGACCCTCCATGAATAAAAACAGTGAATAAAAATAGCCGTCTTTATGAAGATATTGAATTTCAATTTTATCATTCATTTTACTGTTGTCCTGTTCCTCAGTTTCTAATAACTTCTATGACTTATAAATTAACTTTTCTTATTATATTCAGTCATGATTACTGATCCATTCACAAAGGAAACAAGAGGAACTTTTTCTGTTGTGTCAATTTATCTAACCACTATGAAAATTCGCCCAGTTTATAAGTAACCTAATTTTGAGTTTATCATTGAAAATTTTAATTTCAATGACTTGGGGATAGTTTCATTCTACTCAGTACTGGAAAATACTTCAGGAATGGTAACTAACCTGAATTTAGCGGGTACGTTGAGTTTTTGCTTGCTAATAATGCAATTGGGCCCACTTTGCGATGGCGCTTATGCTGTGCCCTCAGAACACAGAAAAGAGTAGGAGGCATACGCCGTGAAGCAAGCGACTACACCCACTCCACGACTCCCTGCTCTCAATCCGTGAATCTTGAAATCACCCACCGTTCACGGCTTTCGTGTAGTATTTCTTTTGTTGCAGCCTTACGATTTTGTTTAAAGTAGCTATCGGCGTTAATTTAGTGTGGAGTGGACTACCTGTATCTGTGTGCGTGAGTGTGGTAATCATTTTATAAAATGCGTTGCTGTTTTGGTTTTGGACGTGGAACGAGCAAGACAAACATCATTTAGGTTTCCTAGGTACTTTTTTTAACCCGTTTCTCCGACGATTGTTTTACCTCGTAAATGCTTTAAGAGCAATAGCGTTTTTAAATCCATGAAAAATCTGTATTGTTTAATTATGTAAACAGGTTTTTCCGAAAATCACTTATTCAGTTAGCAAGTAATGTATAGAAATACATTTTAAAGATACAAGCGAGTGGACTATTGCAATGGGTCAAACCTTAGCTAGACCATTTGATTCCTTCCAGCTGATGTTATGACCGATGTTGATATGCGTACGACATGTTCATATACCAGTGGTATAAAGTATATTGAAGTGCAACGTATTTAGTTCATTGGTGCAATAAATACTCACGTTTCCTCCAATGATGAAAAAATTGTGCCTTATTACAAAAGCGAAATCCGCTCGCAACGGACGAGTCGATACTAGATACCTACCTTCATTTTACCCAAATTCGCTTCCTACGGGTAACTAATGAATTTTGGCAGTTGACGCATTAATTTGAGGTAAGTTGTCGCGTCAAGCGTAAGTCATCGTCATACTAGCTTTTGACCTGATTTTATATTAAACTGTAGCATTATCTTGCTATGCTTAATTGCACTGCACTGCCTATGCTTCATAAGTAAGTCCATTTTTAGATGGTTGAAGTTTTATATACTAACTCGATTTCGTGGAGTATTCCATTGCAATTATATTGCTATGAATGAAATTTTATTATATAGAAGCAAGCGAAGATCGCATACGGCGCCATCTTCGTTTCGTCTTACGGCTCTAACCAATAACAGAGCTTATTCCGGCAATCAGCGGGCTAACCCTCCTTTCACAGCTGAGTCAGGAGTACCCCACGTTTGTGGGCTAATCTCCGTTCCATTTAATTTACGCCTTATTCTCAACAACGCTGGGCTAACCCCTGACACCATTCTAGATTCTAGATACCCACCCTTAGGGCTCATTAACACTTCAATTGGGTATAGCGCAGTCTAAGGATTGCTCAACTTGGCGATTTGAAAACAACTCAACTTGAAAATTTTAGTAAATGAAATTCGAATTCACAATATTGAAAAAAAGGGGGGAGGGGGCTCTCCCTTTTAGATTAAACAAAGTTTGATTCGATGCGTAGTTTCATCATTTCTGAATAAAATACGGAAATATTCGCGAAGAATAGCGTTGAGCCTGATTAATTCCAGAAGATATCTGTTTAGCTAAAGAACCCGTTATGGAAAACAAAAAATATTTCCAGGAGAAAATGTTTTGCGGACGAAGTGCAAAAATGGATAAAATGATAGAAATTTGTCCTAATTGCAGAATAAATTTAGAAAAAATTGTTTGGCGTGAATTGTTGTCTGTCCTAAAAAATCACACAGAACTCCGCTCTTGTAGAAAACCAGTATCTGTATGTGTAAAATATTGTATGTACAGTACCTTTTCTGTATGGAAGTAAAATCTATGCTTTTTAGACTGAGAAAAAACAACCACGGAAGAAATTGAAATCTGGCCAACATCTACGTTTTTCTCTCACTGAACAACAACCACGTCCGCATAAATTTTTACTCCCTCCTTCTGCGCGCTACGAATTCGAATATCCGGAAACACAGAACTGAACCTACCGCGCCAATCTGTTAAAGATTGAGGTTTGACGCAATCTTCTTCAAAATCTTGCCCTATTGTTTGTTTAGCGTTGATATAATGTAGCCCAGATCAAAGGCAATAGGAGGCTTCAAACCTGTCAACAACTGGTTAGCATTTAATCTTCTTAAATAAAAATCTGAATTCTAGAAATTCAATTACGCTCCATTTTTCTTCTTGAGTGATTAAAAATGTTAAATTTTCAACAACAAAATTTCCCAAGAAGGTTTTAGCTAAGATTCTCAGATATGTTGGTCGTTAAAAGAGTATCTGACGTCAGTCAATGTTCATTTTCAGAAACCCTGAGTATCTTATAATATTCAAGTCAAATTGGGAAGTGCGTTCATGTTTAGCGTGAGTCTTCAGGTGAGCGGGTATTACTTAAAACTCTCGCGTCCTCTTCAAATAGTTAATTAAACCTTGCGCAAATGGCATTTGATGAGAGAAGCCAACTTCTGAGCTCAAGTTATTATAGGGGCTTATGGAAGTGTAGGGATAACAGGATGAGAGACGCAGGTAAGCAGTTTCTAATAGTCGGGAACTCAAGTGGGCTCCTCTCAACAACTTCCAACCTGGATTTCTCTCCGTGTTTATTCGTTCTTTGGTGGTTCAGTAACCCAGTTACTCTACAAGAAGTATTAAGATCCGTTAGGGCAGGAGGTAAAGAAAGATTGATTAATTAATTTCACCGAATAAATCGTACCATTAAAAGAGTTGTTTTATGATCATGCAACTTATGATAGCAAATCATGTTATCAGTTTTATTTCTAAATATCATTCAGACGGTTCTGTTAACCATAATTTTTATTTTTTCATGCATTTGTGCAAAATATAAATTTAATTGTTTGTTCTGTATAGTTTCTTTCTCTTTATGCTCGTGTTTAATTTCTATGGACTTCTCTAGACGCACCATTCGTCTAAAACAGAAAATATGAAAATAAAGCCGGCATTTACCTACACAAAAGATCTTTGAAACAGAAAATGCAGAGAAAAGCTTAAATGCATGATAGGTTTGATCATTGGCATGGGTAAGAAGTGAGTGTGTGTGTGTGTGTTGGGTGTGGTGTTCGGGTTGCTGGGGTAAGGCAACTGGGGGTGTTTTTATCTCTTCGGAGCTCCCTCATATCCCTACCCAAGTCATGGTCATATGTCCCCTCGTGCAACCCCAGCACCTTCCAGCGCCCACTTCTGGCAGAAGTATCCGTTATAGGCCGTTGTAGAGTGAGAGCGGCCATTGGTATGCTTCTGAGGATTCGCGGCGAATGGCAGTAGAGGAGGCAGAAGCAGTTTGTAATGGGGTACGCAGTATTAATGTTTTCTTGCGAGCTCGTTTTCCCATGCACACACTTTCTGCCATTCAATCTCTTCGCCTGAGGCCTCACTACAAGCAGCTTGTTCAGGATGAAATCCTGGCAAATAGCAATGGGGTCTCTTCCGCATCTCCTACGAGTGTGGGGCAGCAGCTAGCCGTTCAGCAATCCTCTCCCGAGACCTCTGGTCTTTTGACGATTTGAAGACCAAAGTGTTGAGGCTCGAGGAGCAGGTAGGCTTCATTGAAGGTTATGAAATAGCCTACCTGCAGGAACTGGCGAGGTGGGTTGTTGAATGGCCTGATGGCTTGGAAGACAAGGTCACGGCTTATGTACAGAGGATCTTCCCACAGGTTAGGGATGCGACTGTGGCATGGCATCAGGAGGCAATCCTCCAGTGTTGGTGCTTCGTGGAGGTCGCAGAGCAGCCAATTAATCAAGGAGTTGGGAATATCGGAGGGTCCAAAAGTTGTGGAGGAGGCATCCGGTCGAAAGTGTGATGGAGTATCTCTAGCTAATTGAGGTAGTCAAGACGATGTTAGATTTAGGAATAAATGTATTTCTGGAAACTAGGTGTCGTTCAATATGTTTTTTAACTTCCTAACAATAACAACTATTACAAACTATAACTCATGATGCAACATCTCCTCCCCTTTTAGGATCCCTATCGCATATGGTCTGTGTGAACGTGGTGCTCCATTCCATCTAGGACAACCACATAGGACAACAGACCCGTTTTCTTCTTCACGACGGCTTTTCCAAACATCTTGTCCTCTTTTTTCCGTTTTATCCAGACCCTTTCCCCTTCAACAAAATCTTGGAGTGGCGCTTGGTCATGTTGTAGCTTTCGTTTCAACAGCTCTTCATCCAGTCGCCCTGCTAAATCTGGTTTCAATAGTGTAAGCTTGGTGCGCAACTGCCGCCCTAAAAGTAACTCGGCTGGAGTTAGAGCGGCTGTTCGGTGGCTTGTTATTTTTTATGAAAACCGAAACTGAATCAGGCGTTTCCATAGATCTTGCTTGTTACTCCTTCTTGATCCATACCATTGCTTGAATGTTCTAACTGCTCTCTCTCTGCTAATCCATTGGACCTTGGATGGTATGGAGTGGTGAGCATATGTCTTATATTGTTATATTTGCAAAATTCCTTGAAGTTTTGTCAGATCCATTGTGGACCATTGTCTGTGAGTATAACTTTCGGTAGTCCAAACCTTGCAGAAATATCTTCCAGGACTTTCACAGTTTTTTCAGTTGTAATGAGCTTCATGGGAACAGTCTCAGCCATTTTGATGTCGCGTCTACCAGAATAAACCAATTTTATCCATCAAACAACTTTCAGAAATCGACGTGACTATGGCTCAGGTGGTTCAATCCAAGAGTACAGCGGTGATTCGGAATCCCATGGCCAGTTTTCTTGGCAAGGCCTACATGTCTTCAAAAATAATTCAATTTTTTTAAATCGATTAATGGCCACCAAATGTGCATCTTAGCGATGGATCTCATTGCCGACACCCCTGGATGGCCTTCGTGTAATACGTGTAGAAAATCCTGATGCTAGCTTCGGTTGCTCTGCCTTTTCCCCAAACATGTAGGTCAATGGTCTATGGTCAGTCCTTAGTATGTATCTTCGACCATAGAGGTACCACTCGAACTTCTTAACTGAATGAACAATCCCCAAGGCATCCCGATCAATTACTGAATAGCTCTGCTCAGCCTTGTTCAAAGTTCTTGAAGTGAATGTTATGGGCTTTTCAATTCCATCAGGGTATCTGTGACAGAGCACCCCACCTACTCATGTTTCACTTGCGTCGGAGTAAAGTATTAGGGCTAATGAAGGGCCATAATGAACTAATGTATCAGACGAAGAGAAAATTCCTTCAACTCTTTCCCTATGCTACTAGGTTCAATTCCATCTGTCTCCTTTTTTTAGCAAATTATATTGCAAAGTACAACGCCCTTGCAATTTAGGGACAAACCTTCTATAGTAGTTTATACTTCCCATAAATGATCCAAGTTCCTTTATATTAGAGGGCTCAGACATTTGACGAATGGCTTTCACATGTTCCTCAGCGGGATGAACCTGTCAACCTCAGCCTGTCAAATTTATGGGCCAAATAGACAACCGAATCCTGAAGCCACATGCACTTGGCTAGCTGTATTCTCATTCCCTCGTTATTAAGCTTCTCAAGTACGGTATCAATTTTTCTAATATGTGTTTCTCTATCTTTTGCTGTAATGATGATATCATCTAATCCTGCCAGTATTACTCCCATTGTTTTTTGAAATTTAGCTGGTACTGAGCTGATTCTGAATGGCATTTTGTGGTACCTAAAAAATCCTTTGTGCATTGAAATAATTAGGTAATTTTTCGAATCCTCTGCTACAGATAGCTGTAAATAGCATGTTTTAGGTCGATCACTGAATAATGCACACCCCCTGCTATTGAAATGCATGCTTCTTCAAAGGTGGGAAGTGGATGTATATCCATAACTATCGATTTATTTATCGTCACCTTGAAATCAGCACATAACCTGATTTTACCATTTGGCTTTGGTGCTATTACTAAGGGTGATGCCCATTCTATATTGTTTGTAGCAGGATCTATAGGTTCTATCACTTCCTCATTTAATAACCTATCTAATTCTTTTTCTACAGCTGTCTTCGTTGCAAAAGGGAAAGGCTTTGAAAAGTCTGGGTGAAGCGTTTGGATTTTTATTTGATGTCCCCTAATGGTTCCTGTTGATGCACTGAATAACTCAGGATGCTGAAACAATACATTTTTAATATCCCTTGGAATATTGGTTGGAAAACTACAATTTTGCTCAACTGGTGGTGTGTTAACAAATGCTTTTCTCATGATAACACAAACTTCGGCTCCTAGTGGTAGTGGGAGGTCAAATTTTAAAACCCCATCCAGTCCAAATAGAGGTACGTCATCTTTTTCTACAATCATGAGTGGTAGTTCACATTCGCGTCCGAAAGCGGATACTTGCTGTCGTGCCATACCTTGCGTCCCTACTTCCAGATTAGTATAGGCAATCAAATTTGGATAATGTGTCAATTTGGGCTTACCAATTTGTATCTATTCTCTCTTGCTAATTACTGAGTGGTGAGCTCCCGGATCGTATAATATTTTTACTATATTTCCATTGAGACTCGCTGTCAACATTACTTTGGTGCCTGTGCGAGCGATTTGTCTGATGCCCAGTTCTGATTTTGAATCACTGCTGGATGTTGAGCTGCGGCTGTTAACGTGTCCAGTTTCTCGTAGCTGGTTTACGATTCCTCTCCTTATTTTTGTTCCTGGAAGAACTTTGGCTTGGCCGTACTTGAAACAAACAGCAGAAAAACCTTGAGACAGATCACATGATTTATTCATGGCAAGACGTTCCCTAATGTCGCTGTGAGCCTTTCACCCACACTTGAAACAATTTTGACCTTTTTAATATACATTTTTTTACTTTTTTTCTGTTGCTGTATTGCTTTTCCTCAATTTTACAAACTGAAGCCTTTCTTTCCGTCATTATTTTCAATCGCTGCTGCTCCAATCTACCTCTTTCTAGCCGTATAGCCAACGATTCGGCTTCACATAGTGTATGATCATTGCTAGGAAAAGCCTTCAGAAACTCATATTGCCAAACGCTGTCATTAATTCCTAGAATGATCTGGTCTCTGACCCACTCTTCGAGAGATGTCTTCTGACCTATTTCACCTAGAAAAGTTACACGATCAGTAGTGACAGTATTTGTTTTATTATCAAATTTATTTATGACTCCAATCAGTTCGTTGTAAGGTTTGTTGGTTACCATGACTGGTCGAAAACAACTAACAATTTGAAAGCTTGGTCAGCTACTTTCGTGAGTAAAAAATCCCTTCGATCTTCTTCCTCCACTACCCTAGCCAATTTCAATTCCAATTCAAAATACAGCAAGTAATACTGCCATGTTTGAGTTTCGGGATAAAATGGTCTTATATCTACTTTGATGCTGCTCAGGTTTGATCTTACGTCAGAGCGGTCATCGCCTCCAGCACCCAGTTCATCATACACATCTTCTTGACGAGAACGCCTTCCTTTTCTTCTTGTCGTCGGCTTCCTAAGTTTTCCTTGTTCTCCAATGAAGTATCTCTAGCTAATAGAGGTACCTAGTCGAGACGATGTCAGATAGGAATAAATGTATTTCTGGAAACTACGTGTAGTTCAATATGATTTTGTAACTACCTAACCATAACAACTATAACGAACAGGCGAAACTATATCTCATGCCGAGTGGCTGGGGCAAGAAGCCGAATTATCGTTGCCGTCAAGCCCGATGGGTCTGCAATAGTCCTGGATGTCCAGATTGTCAGTGGCAGCTTGAACATGGAGCAGACCTTGCGGGCGAAAATGAATAAGTATGATAGATATGATCTCCGGCAAGCGATTTCCGAGCTAAAAGGAATCACGGCCAATAACATCAAGGTCATGGTGACGACCTTGTCATGGCGCCCAGTGTGGTACCGGAAAAGCGCCAAGGAGTTACTCGAGGTGGGCATCTCGGCGGGAGTGCTCCGTGGTATCACCACCCATGTCCTCAGGGGTTCTTACTTGAACTGGTGGTCATTCTGGTAGTGATTCTGGCGCTCTTCCTTTCATCCTATTCTTCCTTCTCATCTTCCTGCAGCTTCCCTCATCCCTAGACCCGGCGTCGAGTAAACCTGGGCGTCCGTTTTATTTATTTACTTTTGAAAGTTAATGGTGTGCCCCCTCCGACTTTGAATGGAGTTGAAAAAAAAAAGTGCGTGCGTGTTTGGTGGGGTGTGTGGGGGGGGGGGGGGGGTCTTAGTAGAGTACTCTCAAGAAATGAAGACAGTATTACTTTTTACCAACGACTTGAAACAAAATGCTGGGCTTACCACAAAACCCTAAGCCCAATGCTGGGCCTTAAAACAAAATGGCATAAAACATGCTGATTATGTAAACCTTATTAATGTTTAGTTATCAGAATACACCTACTCACCAATTGCGTACTTTCACGGCAATTGTAATCATACTGCAGAGAGCTGCACAGGTTTTCGAGTGTGTTTTCTGTTTCAATTTCCCCTTTGAAACAATAGATTCCCAAATAATTGAGATTACTTCGTTGGATATATGAAGACTGATAGTTCCCGTTTCTCAAGCGATTAATAAAGTAGATGCTCATCAAATACCGTTCTCCCCGAATAATTTTCGGATTCCTCATCCATAAAACCACGTTCGAATGAGCAAGATGATGACGTCGGATGACACCTTCACATATTGATTGCTACAATGACAAATATATATACCCCAGTGAATTATTGCCGTTAAATAAATTGAGGATAAAACTCTTAAGCGGGCGTTTCAAAAATGGAATCATCTTGAAAGGAATGATTCGTAATCCTACATAATCAATCTTCTCCAAGAATAAGGAATAAAGATGTTCAGTGAAAAGACTTGATTGGATTACGGTTCAGCCACCGCATTGTGACGTGAAAGCCAGCTCCCCATCGTGAAGGGCAAATTTAAGCGTTGATTTAAAGAGAAAGAACATTCAGTGGAAGGTGATTTAGAGCCAAGCCACCTGTCCACGTTCTTTACAATCAATCACTTAGTCGATGATCTGTCAGTTTGGTCCGGTGCGCTGATTGCTTCACTCTTTCTAGAACGGGACAGGATTTAGAACAACGATTTGGGGACTGAGGGAAGAAGAGTAATGACGAATCTGATTGGATGTGAAATCTGGCCAAAGAATTCGTGCTGGAGACAGCAGAGAGTTCCTGGTTACTACGGTGTTCTCAAACGGTGTACGTGAATCTAGGGGAAATCAAAATTTCGTTAAGACGCTGGCTGTTACTACGGTGCAAGCTTAGTGTTTCACGCGTCTTCACACGTCGGCGTCGTCTCTTATCAAATGTGTTGTAACCTGACGCTGATTCTAACATTCGCCGTCTTGTATTTCTCTGACTATGTTCTCCTTCAACCTGATCTCAGTTTCCATCATCGCCCCATCGTATTGCTTTATTGTTTTGTTTTCGATTCGTAGTAATATTTGGAAAGTGAACCTTTGTATTCGGCCAAGAAATTTTTGTTAACTCCTCTCTCAAATTTTTTTGGTTACGTTTCATGATATGTAGATTTAAAAATCGAATCAGTCCGTCGTCCGTCTGTCCGCCGTTTTATTTGTGCTACGAAATTCAGCGAGAAGTTATAGACTTTGTAGGCTTATATATCACGCAAGTTTATTGAGCAGAGACGATTTCGACGATGTGTTCCAGGTTTATCTTGATGACACATCCTTAAGGAACATTGGCTATCGTTCAAGTAAGTTCTTGCTCAACTTTGTTAGTGGTAATATTGGTAGAAATATGTAGATAAAAAGTAGAGGTTGGTAAGTGATTGTATGCAATTTGTGGAGAAATTCAGTAAAATTATACATGTTGGTATCTTATTAGTTCAATGTTTGTATCTTGAAAAAGTTAGGTATGATTGGAATGAAAAGATTTTATCCGTTTTTTGGCAAAGCTTTATCCTCCGTTTGTTGACTCGTTGTTTTTTGGCACTCTATGAATGGACTGCTTCGAGTGAAAATAAGATGAATATAAATAAATTTAGTATATTATAATATAATTATATATTTAATTCACATTTTAAATTATATAATTTTTATATTAATTTAGTATAAATTTTAACATTAAAAAAAAAAAAAAAAAATGAACTGAACACGCTTATCACTGAAACCTTCATCGGGTTTATACATTTACGGGCGTAGTGTTGAAGACGTGGTAAGGAGAACGTACTAAAACTTAAGACTCGATCTTGCGTAACCAATCAAGCGAGTCTACCTATAGGTTGCGGAAGCATTGTTTTCACCTTCGGGAGATGGACATTTTTTCTTCAAAATCAAAATTTCCACTCGCATTGTACGGTTTAGTATTATTTCGTATCTGTCTGGCGTGTGTCCACAAATCCTTGTATTAAGCTAACACAGTTGCCCACAGTGTGTCCACAGTTTTCATCCGATTTTGATGAAATTTCCAAAAAATGTGCGGATTTGCGTGTATATAGTCAGTGACAGTTCCCGCGAGATCCAAGAGAATGCGCTGGGCGTCTGTCGCTTCGGCGCCAAGCATTAATTCTCACGTTGTTGAATAGCTATGGTTGGGGATAGATCCCATATGTACACACACACAGAACAGCTGATCCACCTTCTCCAAACATCCACTAGGGCGTACTGGCGTCATCATTCCATCATTCATTCCCACGCCCTTCACTACACTAGAGCTGACGACCTCTCAACTTTGTAAGTCATATTTGTGTTTCCTATAATATTTTCCAACCATCTGTACTTAATACCTCAAATTAATATATATATATATATATATATATATATATATATATATATATATATATATATATATATATATATATATATATATATATATATATATATACTGCGTCATTTGGTTTTGACGGCAAATGTCAAGCCAAGCAATTTCCATTTTACTGCATGCATATTCACTTGAAATGGATATAAAGGTACCAACTTACCATCGGAACTTTGCGAATCCATGTTTTTTTAAAGTTGGCGAATAAAGATTTAACAACAAAAAATAAACTGTAAATATGAAATTCACGAAGGAAAAATTTAAAGCGTTGTAACTGCGATCACACGTGGGATATGAAACCGAAAGGACAGGAGTGATGTTGTTGGGATAAATGGTTGCACATATGCTATTAGTAGGTACGAGTTGTATCTCTTATGGTACTGTCACACCCCTCTCTCTCTCTCTCTATGAGTGCGGATTTAGGCCCCATTGCACCTCTGGGGCGCTGTAAGTACGTTACATGGTAGCAGAGCGTGGTTAGGATTATGTACGGCTGACGCCTAGTAATTCCAGAAGGAATTCCAATTATACTCCCTTGGATACATAAATACTTTCATTGGTTCTTGACTATTAATTTCTCAATTTATCTCCTCATATTATTTCTAATTTTCGTAATCAATTTCTTCCAAGGGAATTGTTCTCAAAACCCAGGGAATCTTTCCCTATTTCATAAGTCCCTATAGAGGGCACCTTCCACTGTAAGTCTCCAAAGTTGAGCAAGTTATTTCCCCAGGGCATAGTTCCCATTTTCGTAAGTCCCCAAAGTGGGCAGCTCCCTACTGTAAGCCTCCTGGTTGAGCAAATTATATTACTCCCGAATGTTCCAATCTTTGATTGGGGGTTAGTTTCGTAATGAATACTTCATATGAAGATTCATTGACAATCCATCCTGTTTTAATTTCTCCTTTTTATCCTCAATTGACAATGCAGCTATTTATTAGTGAGCATCAGTTCTCAACCAGTAAACTATTCCACCTAGTTTACATACTTGCTCTTCAATCAAGTATGATCCAAGAGAATGCGCTGGGCGTCCGTCGTTTCGGCGCCAGTCGTTAATTCTCACGTTGTTGAATAGCTATGGTTGGGGATAGATGAGGATCCGGAAACCGGAAAATTATCTTCTCCGAATATAGCACATATGCTATTAGTACGAGTTGTATCTCTCATGGTACTGACACACCCCTCTCTCTCTCTTTCTCTATGAGTTCGGATTTAGGCCCCCATTGCACCTCTGGGGCGCTCTAAGTACGTTGCAAGTCCCCTATCAGTTTCATTGTTTCCTAATACATATTTCACTCAGCGCATGCTCACAGGTAAATTCCATCAAGCATCATTTCCTCACACCCTGGTCGTCTGAAAACATAGGTACTCCAACCTAATTTACTCGTACCATTTCTCTCAACCGTTAGGAATCAGCTATGGATTCGTAAGATTATTTGAAACATTTCAATGATCATACATACAATCATGTTACGGATACGAGGGAGCTGTATGCCACACCCAACTGACCAGACGTTTTATTTCTGTGTTAGTCGTTCCACGCAGATTATATTATTATCACGCAATTATTAAACCATGCATTATAGTATATCAATAAAACGTAACGCTTCACGCCACCCAAATGCGTTACAACATCCAGAACCCCACAATTTTACACTTTTTTCAATAAAATTTATTGAAAAAAGTGTAAAACTGTCAAAGAATTTAGAAAAAGTTGAAAAAATATATATATATCTAATATATAAAATTCTCGTGTCACAGTTTTTGTTGCCATCCTCCTTCGAAACGGCTTGACCGATTTTGATGAAATTTTTTGTGCTTATCCGGTATCTATGAGAATCGGCCAACATCTATTTTTCATCCCCCTAAATGTTAGGGGTAGTCCACCCCTAAATTTTTTTAATTTTATTTTTGACCGATTTTGATGAAATTTTTTGTGCTTATCCGGTATCTATGAGAATCGGCCAACATCTATTTTTCATCCCCCTAAATGTTAGGGGTAGTCCACCCCTAAATTTTTTTAATTTTATTTTTGACCGATTTTGATGAAATTTTTTGTGCTTATCCGGTATCTATGAGAATCGGCCAACATCTATTTTTCATCCCCCTAAATGTTAGGGGTAGTCCACCCCTAAATTTTTATTTTATTTTTTAGACAAAATTTTTAATTTCTATTTTAATTAACGTCTGCCAAGTTGGGTGTGCAGTATAACTTCCTCAAGCGAGCGAAGCGAGCAGCATCCCCCACAGAAGTTAAACCTACCCTTAGAGATCTACGAGCAACATCCCCTACATGTTTCAATTGTAATACATTCCATGTATACAGCCACACTTTGCGAGCGAAGCGAGCAACATTCCCTACATACCACACTTTGCGAGCGAAGCGAGCAACATTCTCTATATACCACACTTTGCGAGCGAAGCGAGCAATTTAATGGGGGGTCCGGGGGGCTTGCCCCCCGGCTGGACGTGGAGGCGAGCGGAGCGAGCCGGAGCGGCTAGTATATATATATATATATATATATATAATATATATAATATATATATATATATATATATATATATATATAGGTTGAAAACGAGGCCCTCATCCAAATATTAATTATGATGAAAGAAAATTGTAAATATAAGCAATAATAAGTATAAGTAAATTATACACTTTTTTGAGCACTTTATTATAATTTAATACCTGATTTAGGTTAGTTGTCATCATTTTTCTTACAACACTTTATTCACAGATATACTAGGTACAATATAGTATGTATGTGAGTTTTTTAATAATTGTTTTAGCACTTTTTGTATTACTATGTTTACATTTTTTGTATTACTTTTGTATTGTATGTATCACTATTCTATACCATGTTTTGCTTATGTATCATTAATCAAATCTTAATCACCTAGTTCTTAGTTTTCAATAATTTTACAGATAACAATCACATACCTATGTAGTATACTTCATTAAATAATAGACACCTATATTATGTGCATATAAGTATTTTACTGCGCTTATACTGCTGGTTGTTCTGACCATCGCAGGGTTTCGTCAGCCCGTTGTAGTTTTTCAATTAACACCTTAATAACTTGGTTCGTTTCCCCTTAATTCAAGAGTTTCGATCAACGTTTTCCTGTTTCCCGACTTTCATTAGTGCACTAAACATCGTTATTTCTTCTCTCTAGTCATAGTTGAACTCCTCGACCAAGAACATTCTATATTTATTGGAATTTCTAATGTATTTCCCCAAATTACTTAAATTTCCAGTTTTCCCATTCAGAACATCATTTACTTCTAATTCTGACAGTCTTGCTTTCCCCACAAGCGCCATCCTGAACCTTTTAATACTGACCACACTACCATAAAATGCAGTGAAGATTCGTCTGCTTGAAGGTTAGACATACTGCACTTGTTAAGTTGCCACTCTCTGCGTCAGCATTTCAGTTCTTGCTCTGCATAGTATTCTGATTTTCACAGATCACTCAAGCCAACCACCTTCCAGTGCCCTGTCGAATTTAACGTACAGCTGATTGTGTGCTGAATTTGCAACTTCTCTGTTTATGTCACACAACCATTTCTGTTTCCAGTTCTCAATAAGACCTTTCATTCCATTCTGCCAATCTTCTATTTGTATTGACTGTCCAAGGATAGACCTGGGAGGGGGGGGGGGGGGGATTTTAACTGAAGTTAACTAGAGATTTTCTAACAATAAAGGGGGAAAGGGGGCTCTTTGATGAATTGAGAGATTTTCATGGTTCTCCCGTAGGTCTTCGAGGATTAGGGGACTGGCGACCGAAAATCGGAAAGGTATAAGAATGATTACAGATGTTACCACTACAGTAAAAATTCCCAATAAATCCTGATGGTCAAACCAGCTGATATAATTACAATGGAACTTTCTAGTAAAAAAATGGAATCTTTTTCAACATTTGTCATGTACGGACGGATTGATGAAGCGTACGTCGGTGTTTTATTTCATAAAATAGCCGCTCCGGCTCGCTTCGCTCGCTAGGTGTGGCTGTATACATCCGATAGTCTTTTACCCCCCATTCAGGTGTATTACAATTGAAATATCTGGAGGCTAGTCATGTTAATAAAGTAAAGTGTCAGTATGTATGTACCTCCATAACTTTTGAACGGATTGACCGATTTGCTTGCGCGATTCTTTTTTTAATATGACCAGCCACTTCCGGCGCAAAATATCGGCCACATCAAAATTGCGCAACCCCTGCTCAGAAAGCAGCCCACACAGGTTATCCCCGTTTTTCTACCCCTCCCTCCACCCCTCACAACCACCCAAGGGTTGCGCAATTTTGATGTGGCCTAAATTTGCGCCGAAAGTGGCTGGTCATATTTAAAAAAGAATCAATCAAATAGGTAAATCCGTTCAAAAGTTATGGTGGTACATGCATACATACAGACGCTTCACTTTATAATTATAAAGAAGAAGAAAAAGATTTTATTTTGGTGGGTGCCTACCTCCATGTGGTTGAATGTTGACAATGATGTACGTAGGCATCGTTTAATAATAATTATCTATCTACTAGTGATCTCCGAGAAGAACTATCTTATAGAGAGGAATAAAATGATTTAAAAAATATATATATAATAATTAGAAATAAAGAAATGAATGAAGAGAGAATAAACGATTGAATGATAAATATAATTGGCACTTTTCCGTTATACCCCCCCCCCCCCCCCCCCAATCAATTTGTCTTCAACACGCCCGCCCACCCGCCTTCTTACTTAGATTACATATTTACGTAGAATTGGTGACAATTTCAAGCTTGTGGGAAGAAATTATATTATTTAAAAAAATTAAATAAGGAAAAAAAGAATTACCGTGTTTTCAGAAGTTGCCGATGTCGGTGAGGATTTGTTGAAAAAAATGGGCGTGTTTGTGGTTTGATTGCCTCCGTATGAATTCGCACAAGTAGAATGCACATGAATTCGCACAAATAAATCAGAATGCTGTTTAGAGGTTGGTGGTCTGGATGCTCGCAAGCTCGCATCTCAAAATTACAAACATCAAGTAGTCAATCCCTTAACAAAAATACAGATTAGTTGGACATGAAGGTCAGAATGATGTGTATACTTTGGCGGTCTGGATGCTCGCAAGCTCGCATCTTAAAACTACATAACACAACATAACATAATCTAAGTAAGAAGTAATGCCTAGAAACATCGGGTGGGCGTGTTGAAGACAAAATGACTGGCCGAGGGGGGGTATATCGGAAACATACCATATAATTTCCTCTTGCGCGCCTCTTTCACACCTCTCGAGTCAGTTTGTAGGGGCGCGCCTCTGGGCACCTCCCAGAATAATCACGCAGACCGATCGAGATTTTAATGAAAACTTTATGAATTCTATTGTATTTCATAAAAACATACATGTGACATTATGTGAAAGTTCTGGAAAATTTCTTCTTTCTTTCTATCTTTCTGGAAATTTTTTTGCTCTATCATGCCGTGAAATATCCCATTCCTCCTGCTTTTTTTTTTTACCACAAAGGCATTTCGCCTGCACCGCGTGTCCGCTTGTCACCTCTTATGTATGAATTGGGCCTAAGACAAAAAACTCCTTATCCAGCACCTTCCCCTTATGATGTAGCCCGATGGGGAGAAGGAGACCATCCCAAACTTATAAGGGTTTACCACTATACCACTCCTGGCCCAGCAAAGGTGTTGAGGGCGATCTGCTATCCCTCAAGGGTTCCTGCGAGTAGGACGACATTATCGGCAAAAGCCAATGTACTTACTAGCACCCCAGGGGTGCGATCAAACTCTATTTAAGCCGGCAGCTTACCCAAGGCCGAATCCATGACCAGGTTGAAGAGGAAAGACGATAGAGGCCTGGCGTGCCCCGCGCCCAATGAAATCATCCCCCAACATCTCGCCTCCTGCCACGAGGACCGTCACACCTTTGTGGTACAGATAGGCAACATACTCAATTGAACGTGGTGCCCAGTCACCACGGAGGCAATCGATCTGGGTTAAATAGCTTGCAGTGTCGAACGCCTTGGCGACGTCCAGCTCGGCAAGATACTCGTAGAGCTGCCGTTTCTTGATGGCGGCCAGCAAAATGACAGTTTGGGGAACTGTTAAAATAGGTTCTCCACTGTGCCATCCGCTGTCCGAAATGTTCTCTGGATTCCAGCGTCGGGCATAAATATCATCCGGTCCAGCAGACGTGGAGTTTTTGACTCTACACTTATATGCCTCGTCATGAAGCACCGGCGTGCACATAATAGAGAGTTTTTGTATTTCTCGTATTGGTATTTCTCGTAAACACGAAAACTAGCAGTTAGAGCGAGCACGATGAATGCTAACCTTTTTGCATCGATTTCTCGTAGCGTTTTCGTAAGCCCGAGAGGAAGAGAACTCTTACAGAGACGTTAACGTGACTCTTGGTCACTGCTCAAAACTCAATTGTCAAAGTAGACAATTTCCAAAATATAACATGAATTAGGAAACAACGACCACTTACCTCTACATCATATGAAAACGATTCAGCCGTGAAGAACACGAATCTTCAAAACGTGTAAAATGAACCTTGAAACTCTTAATATTTGATGAAAAAGCTGAAATCTTCGATAAAACGTCGAAAGCGAGAACAATATGCCACTAATGACCTTTGTCGTTGAGGTGCGGGGAAAAAAACACGAAAGAAAGACAAATACAAAGGTTAAACCAACAGCAAAAGACGCACGGGGAAAATTCAGCCGATTTTGTCGGGTGTGTATGTGTATCCATGCCTACTGCATGATAGTTGCTAAGTTATTCTAGAGTGTTATCCTAGAGGAAGGTAAAGTTTTCGTCTCGTAATTACGATTCCGAAAAAGCTGAGCACGAGTAAAGCTGACTCTTCCCGTTCCAAAAAGCGTTTCCGCGTTACGAAAACCTCTTCTCGTTTCGGAAAGGCCATTTTCGTATACGAGAAAATGAATACGAGAAGTACGAAAACTCTCTAATGCTTCGTAAGGAATCCCTGGTGGAAGGGTTGTGGCAGGAAGCACTCAAGAGTGGCTTCCGAAATTCCACAACATTCGCACACATCACACTCCTCAACACGGATTTCAACAAAGGGAATTTTTGGCAATTTTGATTTTTAGAGCCATAGTGATAACTTCAGTTTCTTAAAAAAAAAAAAAAAAAAAAGTTATTGGTTACGCCACCGTCAGTTTTGACCCAGAGGAGCCTCCGAGACCACTTATTAGGGGTGACGGCTAGGCCCTCACGAGCGTCATGGATCGCTCCATGACGTTTGTTGTTGTTATTGTTTTCCCCATGTATAAGTTTATTTATTTCATCATTGTCGTTATATTTATTATCTAATACCATTTATTATTGTTCATCACTATTTATTCACGCTGTTTTGCATGTGAGAAACTTTATGCACCCATCATTTATATTTGAGTGGTTAGGAAGTGTTGTGTTGGTGCTCCGTACGTCGACCAATAGGAATGCGCCAGCAAAAGGAAGGGACCTGCCACATATACTCTCGTTCAAAACTATATCCGCTATATGCTATCCAAACCAACGTACCGACCCCTCTTCAATCTATCTTTCTTTTAAATAATCAGTTACCATCTACCGTTTTGGTTTATGAGTTTTGTAGGAGACTTGTCAGTGTCTCAAGCTGATTATTGTTTATCTATTTCTCTAGTGATTTTCTGCCCAATTTACGTTATTAGACCCGGACCGGACCCTGAAATACTGACCTACCATAACTTCCATCAACGACGACCGTTGACGGATATCCAGGGAGTTCCGTGCAGAAGTTGGACAGACCATATCCAGAGAAGAAGAGGAGACGTCTTGGAGGTACTATCCGCAAAGGGCGAGGTGAATCAACATCGTAAGGTAACAGCTAACCCATATCAAATATCCAAGTTCTTTGTCTACCTACGAAGTACCTAGTTTGTACCTGCCACGTCACCGCTACCAATTCGCCGAGCGGATTCGCATCTATTCATCAACCCATTATATCCCCTTCGAGAGTTTCAACATTCATCATCCAATCAGACGAACTATCACAAATACTTATAACGATTTAAGTTACCTACTGTTCCATATAGATAGTTCATAGTGGCCACTAATTTAACCATAGGAATTTGCACCTCTTTTTATACAATTATATATTTTGCGTATCATCTATCAACATATCTCTTATCATTTACTAATTTACCGTCACCCATTTATCTCTTTTCTCCCGTTTTAAGGGAGTGGTCCTTCGAGTTAAAAACATCCACAAGCAATTCTTTTAGTATCTAGGATTTTTGGTAATTGGTGCTTACACACCCCACTGATATCCACCATATGGTCCTTCGAGCCGGATTTATTAATACTAGTGCTTATAAATTCTAGTCCATATTTGTAGTGGTGATAATTTATTTATAAATACCTAAATATTATTTTTGTTGCAATTGTAACATTATTCCATTTCTTGATCTGCATTTGATTTCTATTGACTTTTTGAATATCTATTGCACTTGTTTGAGTATATTGAACGTAAATATGTCTACTGGTGGTGATGCTAATGTCACTGTGAGGGGAATCAACAAGTTGAAACGCCAGACACTTGCGCTGGGTAAGGAGATTCTATCGATTCGCAGTAAAGGGTTTGCTGCCGTTACTGCTCTTTCTGAGCGTAATTTATTCCGAGGTATGTACAATTCTCTAGACAAACTTTATGAAAGATTTAATGAAAAATGGGATGCTACCTTGGATTATGCTGAAGAACATAACATCTCCTTTCCATCAACAGAGGATAATCTATATTTAGAACAAGTTAGGAACAACTACTATGATGCTATTGGTTATGGTGCACAATTATTTTCTCAATCTTTACCATCCAGTTCTACCCAAAATGTGAACACCTCACATTCTGGTATCAACACTACTCGTGCTATTCTTCCAAAAATACAAATCAAGCAATTCAAGGGTGATATTTCTCTTTGGCCTACATTCAAGCAAATGTTCGAGTCTCTGATTAAGGATGACGTTAACTTAACCAATGCTGAACGCTTTCATTATTTGATTTCATTTTTGGATGGTCCCGCTTTGGACTCCATAAAACATATACCTGTTCTTGACGTTAATTTTGTTCAAGCATGGGAAGGGTTATGTAAAATATACGACAACAAAAGAAAGTTAGCCTGCAATCATCTGGAGAAACTTTTGTCATTTAAACATGTCAGTGGAAGGTCTTCCTCTGAGTCTTTACAACTTTATCTTTCTAATGTGACAGAGACTGTCATATCTTTACAGAATCTTAATATACCTAACTTTGAGGAGTACTTATTGTGTGAATTGGCTTTACGTGGTCTTGACCCTCGTTCCAGAGAAGCATTTGAACTATCAATCACGAATACCACATTTCCTACCTTCAGTATGCTTCGTGACTTTGTCCAGAGTAGGTGCCAGGCTTTGCGAATGACTGAGGATGCTGTAAAATCACAGTCAAAACCAGCCTCGTCATCACCACGTCATAATATTCCTATCAAATCTCCGAATAGGTTTTCCAACCATTCTAGTCAAGCTTTACTTACCACCAATGACACCTTACCGAAACATCCCCTCCCAGCTGAGAAAATTCCTAGTCAGCAATCCAACAATTTATCTTGTTATATATGTAAACAATCTCATATTATTGCCGACTGTAGACGTTTTAAACAAGCTACACCTTCTCAACGGCTAGAACTGCTTAGAGGCTTCACAGGTTGTAGAAATTGCTTACATTTGTACCACAAAACTAAGGAGTGCACTTCAAATTACAACTGTAGAGTATGTAAAGGTCGTCACCATTCTGATCTTCATCTTTTACCGAGAAATCAAAATGTAGAACCACGTCCTCTTACCAACAAACCAACAGACCAACCTACCAATCCCTCATCTTCTGAATCATCCTTTGTTGGGGCTAGTACCTCTTCCTGTTCACAACAAGGTGTCCTTTTGGGAACAGTACAAGCCAGTATTATCGATTCTAAGGGTCAACCTCATCAATTCAGAGGTCTCTTGGATCCAGGTAGTCAATTTACCTTCATCACTCAAGATTGCGCCAAGAGATTGGGAAAAACAACCCGCCCTTATCGCGGAACCATCTCTGGGGTCAATTCTTCTCATCTTCGCAATATTTCTGGGAAAGCCAGTGTTTCCTTTTTATCATCATCTGCTTCTACCATGTTGGAGACTGATGCAATTGTCATTCCAACTATAACTCCACCATTACCTCAAGTACCCTTGCCTTCCAAAATGTGGCAAAATTATAAATCATATAAACTCAGTGATCCTGAATTCAACAACACACTTCCTATATCGTTCCTCATTGGTGCGGATTTGTACACTGATGTGGTTACAGGTGTTCCTATTGTAATCCACGAGAATGGTCCTCGTATCATGGATACCATTTTTGGTTTTACAGTGATGGGCCGATTTTCCTGCCATGATAATTCACAGCATGCCTTTGCCTTGTTGTCCTTGTCTACAACTACTGATCTGATTGAACAATTTTGGAAAGTGGAAGAGCCACATATCAAACCTATCATTGCTCCTGAAGACGAAGCAGCTGATAAACATTTTGTTGATCATCACTATCGTACCCCTTCTGGTAGATATGTTCTATCTCTACCGTTTAAATCTTCATCTACCATCATTCCTAATGTAAACAAAGCCATTAGTCGATTTCACGCTTTGGAAGCCAAGTTTCTGAAGAATCCAAAGTTGCAACTTGAATATTCAGCATTCATGCAGGAATATTTAGATCTAGGACATATGAGTATTGCTAATACAGTACCATCATACGTTATACCACATCATCCTGTATATAAATCTGATAATGTAGGTAACCAGAAATTGAGAGTTGTTTTTGATGCCAGTTTTCGTACGGCGTCAGGTTCATTAAATGAACACCTGCTCACTGGACCTAAATTACAAGCAGATCTTGGCAACATCATTTTAAATTTTCGTCGTTACAAGTATGTTCTTGTATGTGACATTGTAAAAATGTTCAGACAGATTTTAATTTGTCCTGAAGACCGCAAATACCAACATATTGTATGGCGCTTTAAGCCCACTGATCCATTGTTATTCTATGAACTGAATACCGTGACATATGGACTCACCTGTTCACCTTTTCAGGCACAACGTGTACTGCTTCAACTTGCCATGGATGAGTTCGATTGTTGTCCTGCTGCTGCAAACATATTACGTGAGAATACATATATCGATGACCTCGCCTTTGGTGCAGACTCTGTCCAGGAAATTCTGTCTTTGAAATCTGAGTTAGTGAATTTACTCTCCAAGGGTGGCTTCGAGTTGAGTAAGTGGAAAACCAATCATCTATCTTTACTTACTACAGAGACTACTTCTCAGCAACCTATGTCCTTGTGTATTGACGAGGGTGTTACCACCAAAATCTTGGGAATGAGCTGGAACCCAGTTACTGATACCTTTGTTTATGAAGTTGCACAACCTCAATGTGGGTTCACAAAGCGGAGTATTCTTTCTAATATTGCAAGATTGTTTGACCCGCTTGGGTATTTGGCTCCTGTAGTGTTTCATGCTAAGAAAATCTTACAAGACACCTGGAAATCTGGGATTGGATGGGACGACTGTGTTCCAGACGTTATCAAGCATCATTGGTCGGAGTTTTTAGATGATTTCTCTTCTCTTACCAACATATCTATACCTCGTGCTTTTCCCAGCACTACCACAACTTATGAACTCGTGTGCTTCTGCGATGCTTCCGAAAGTGGTTATTGTGCGGTTGCTTATCTTCGATCCACACAAGGTTCCGTTTCATCTCTATCTCTCTTGAAAGCCAAAACTAGGCTTGCACCTCTTAAAACCTTAACTGTACCACGATTGGAACTTTGTGGCGCCGTATTGCTGTCTCAGCTGATAAAGTCGCTTGAACCAATCATCAATAAATTAAATATAAATAATACTTTCTGTTTCACAGATTCTATGGTAGTTTTGGCATGGTTGAGAACCCCACCGTATCAATTAATGACTTTTATTGCAAATAGAGTGCAGCAAGTGCTTGACATTACCAAACTCGAGTGGTGGTTCCATGTTAAGGGCATAGATAATCCCGCAGATGTTGGGTCTAGGGGTGTATTACCATCCTCCTTAGTAAACCATAATCTTTGGTGGTCAGGTCCAGTTTGGTGCACTCATCCTATAGGAGAGTGGCCTCTGTCACAAGATTCTGTACCAGTCGAGATACCAGAATTGAAACCAATTAAGCAAGTAACTTTAGCTACCACTTATCAACATCAAGAATTTATCACATTCACCGAGCGCTTTTCTTCATTTCCTAAGCTCATTAGAGTGTTAGCCTATGTTCGAAGATTCATACATAATTCTCGTATTCCAAGACGCAGGAGGAAGAAACGTCGTGTTGGAATAATACGATCTTCAGAGTTCGAGCAATCTAGGGAACAGTGCATAAGGATGGTTCAACGTCACTACTACCCAGAGGCGTTCAAGAGTGACCCTAACTCTCTTCCTTCAGATTTGAAGAAGCTCAGCATCTTTACTGACCATAAAGGTCTGCTCCGTGTTGGTGGCCGTTTGGTCAACGCACCTTTATCATTCGAACATAAACACCCAATCATCCTACCATCTCGTTCTCATCTCACAAGTATCATCATAGATCATATCCATGTAACCAATTGCCATGCTGGTCCCTCTGCCATTTTGTCTTTTCTTCGACAACAATATTGGGTACCCCGAGCCAGGAACTTAGTAAGGCTGCATAAGGCAAAGTGTATCACCTGTATTCGTTTTTCGCATACTACCAACAACCCTTATATGGGAAATCTTCCGTCATCTCGATTCAATTGTGTTCGCCCTTTTCTTAACTGTGGCATAGATTTTGCCGGCCCTTTTTTGTGCCGTACCTCAAATCAACGTAAATCCAGCATTGAAAAATCCTATCTTTGCCTCTTCATATGTTTTTCTTCTCGTGCCGTTCACTTGGAACTTGCCACATCCTTATCAGTGGAAGCATTTTTGGACGTCTTTGACCGTTTTGTGTCTAGACGAGGTCTACCTGAACAAGTGTTCACAGATTGTGGCACCAATTTTATTGGCACTTCCAATTATCTCAATGAAGTATACCGTTGGTTTAAGAAGCATGATAACCAAAATGATATTGTTAACCATACTGTTCACTTCAATGTTAAATGGAATTTTAACCCCCCAGCTTCTCCTCATATGGGTGGCAGTTGGGAATCAAACATCAAGCAGGCCAAGTCACTTCTCCATAAGACATTTGGACAACAACCATTCACCCAGTCGGAGTTGGCTACCATGTTTACCAAGGTTGAAGGCATCCTAAACTCCAGACCTTTACAACAACTCTCTGATAGTCCGGAGGACTTAGAGGTCTTGACACCAGGACACTTTCTGATAGGACAACCTATGAATGCCCTACCGGAGCAAGATTTGACTGATGTTCCAGCCAACCGTCTCAGTCGTTGGCAGCTTCTACGTGAGAGAGTGCAGCATTTTTGGAGTAGATGGAGGCAAGAATATTTGAGCTCTCTTCAACCTCGCAACAAATGGACCCACAGATCCCGCAACCTGAGAGTAGGAGAAGTCGTTCTACTCAAAGATCGCAATACCTCACCCAGTAGTTGGCCTTTAGCCAGAGTAACGGAAGTTCATCCAGGAGATGACAACATCGTTCGAGTGGTAACCATTAAAACTGCTCGCGGGGTATATAAGCGTTCAATAATTAATATCGTTCCTTTAAATTTAACTTCTTAAAATCAACTGCAGATCATGTTTTCCTCTGAGTTTTTTTTTTTGTACCTTATCTATGTAGGTATATATTATGTCTTTTTGATCTTTTTTGTGATGGGGCTTTGGGTCAAAACGGGGGGAGTATGGTTACGCCACCGTCAGTTTTGACCCAGAGGAGCCTCCGAGACCACTTATTAGGGGTGACGGCTAGGCCCTCACGAGCGTCATGGATCGCTCCATGACGTTTGTTGTTGTTATTGTTTTCCCCATGTATAAGTTTATTTATTTCATCATTGTCGTTATATTTATTATCTAATACCATTTATTATTGTTCATCACTATTTATTCACGCTGTTTTGCATGTGAGAAACTTTATTCACCCATCATTTATATTTGAGTGGTTAGGAAGTGTTGTGTTGGTGCTCCGTACGTCGACCAATAGGAATGCGCCAGCAAAAGGAAGGGACCTGCCACATATACTCTCGTTCAAAACTATATCCGCTATATGCTATCCAAACCAACGTACCGACCCCTCTTCAATCTATCTTTCTTTTAAATAATCAGTTACCATCTACCGTTTTGGTTTATGAGTTTTGTAGGAGACTTGTCAGTGTCTCAAGCTGATTATTGTTTATCTATTTCTCTAGTGATTTTCTGCCCAATTTACGTTATTAGACCCGGACCGGACCCTGAAATACTGACCTACCATAACTTCCATCAACGACGACCGTTGACGGATATCCAGGGAGTTCCGTGCAGAAGTTGGACAGACCATATCCAGAGAAGAAGAGGAGACGTCTTGGAGGTACTATCCGCAAAGGGCGAGGTGAATCAACATCGTAAGGTAACAGCTAACCCATATCAAATATCCAAGTTCTTTGTCTACCTACGAAGTACCTAGTTTGTACCTGCCACGTCACTGCTACCTATTCGCCCAGCGGATTCGCATCTATTCATCAACCCATTATATCCCCTTCGAGAGTTTCAACATTCATCATCCAATCAGACGAACTATCACAAATACTTATAACGATTTAAGTTACCTACTGTTCCATATAGATAGTTCATAGTGGCCACTAATTTAACCATAGGAATTTGCACCTCTTTTTATACAATTATATATTTTGCGTATCATCTATCAACATATCTCTTATCATTTACTAATTTACCGTCACCCATTTATCTCTTTTCTCCCGTTTTAAGGGAGTGGTCCTTCGAGTTAAAAACATCCACAAGCAATTCTTTTAGTATCTAGGATTTTTGGTAATTGGTGCTTACACACCCCACTGATATCCACCAGTTATGCATTGCTTTTTTCTATTCTTCTTTTTTAAATTTAATGGTTTAAGCAGCACCTCAACCAGAAGGGTCATAAGCGGTACTGAACAAGGTGTCCAAAGGGACACTGCAAGTGGCACGATTCTAAGGGGGTTAATGCTGCCTTTCATCACCGAACGGAGTGCCATCACGGACTGCACTGGACAATTGGATGGGGGAAAATGAGGGGTACAGTGATGGTCACTGTTTAGTCCCTAAAGCGGATGAAATTCTTTAAAAAATATTAATAATAATCATAATAATATAATTCTTTCATTATTTACTACCATCATTATGAATTGGGAATGCTTTTTCTAGGTATGCGCGCGTACTTTTTATATGAAAATACTTTTGTACGAAATTATATTCTATCCTGAACATTTTGACAATAGCTACCACCCTCATGATGAGTAGTTTTCCAAATTTTAGATAATTACTTACTCATAGTTTACAGGGTGTGTTCCCGTCTAGGCGACAAGAGGGCTGTGACGTAGTATTTGAAACTTTCGAAAAACTTGGAAAGATATCTACTCATCGTAGGAGAGTGTGGATGGTATCAACACTATCAGAATTGAATGTAGCTTTTTTTCATAATACTTCTACTAATAATAATAATAATAAACCACTTTCACGATCAATACCCACGTCCTATTCACCGTCTAAATCAAGTAATACCCATACGATTATAGCAATTATTTACATGAACTGCACATTTAGGGCATTAGAATGTGCTCATGTTCTACAAAATACATTGAACAATGATCCAAAAAAAAAAATTATTATTATCATTGGGCGATGTTGCCCGGGTTTTCTCCAATAACCTCTTTTGTCTATAGGGAATTGCATCCAACATGGCATAAGACTTACATTGATTCTATTTCCGTACCTTCCGGAGATTTCAGACATTCGAGGTCATCCACTTTAAGTTCACTGCGTTCAAAACGGTCTCCACTCCTGTGGAATGCGAACCTAATTTTACTCAGCGTCATTAGAGAGGGGATCTTAGTTCGTGTCGCCTCAAAATACATCACTCCTTTCTACGTTCCCAGTAGGTTGTTCACACAGGTTCCCCTAGGTTGTTTGTAGGGCCCTTTGCAGTTTTCAGTGTTCGAGCACAGCCCCTGAATTATTGTTGAGAATGAATTCAGCACATTTGTTCGAAAGTGTTGTTAATATCATGAAATTCTCTCACTTTCCACTTTACGGTGATCTTCGCACACCATTTGTTCGAAAGTGTTGCTATCATAAGTTTCTTCACTTTCCACTTCACGGTGATCTTCTTCTTACTCAACTGATAATTGACATTTTATGTCTTTGCTATGGCACATAAACTTAAAAAAAAAAAAAAAAAAAAAAAAAAAAAAAAATTACGGAAATTGAATGACGAAAATTGCCCTCGAAAATATTCTGATGATTTCCGCTTCTATGTATAAACTTTTTTGTAATATTTTTCTTTGTTTAAGATAATATTTTACCTACTTTGTGCGACGCTTTCTACTCGCACGTAGTTGTGATATATGGAAATAAAATACAAAATTTAATTTAAATTTAAATTTACAACCTAGTCGTTGCTAGGGAAATTTTGCTTCGTCGTTTTTCATCCCACAAAATTCGTTGACCAATCGTTCGGAAGCTCTCGATTTATTTAACCATATTATGTTGATTACTGCGAAGTGCGTGGCCAACGAGCTGAGTTATGAGCATACTTATTCGAATATTTGTGTGCACTCAGGTGATCATTCTCAATAATTGATGTTGTGCACATGATTGCAACCGCTTGTTGATTTCTGATGATTTCATTGAGCTGGTGTTTCGATGGTTTGATTCATAGCAGGTGATCCGAATATTGCGAGAACGGTTTAATTTGTGAAGCGGTGGTTAAATAATTTAATTAGGTAATTTCTATACTTTACACTCTAGGAAGCTTTAATTTCGTAAGTAGCCTCTTTGGGACATTTACTTGACGATGGCCAGGGTCCGGATCAGATGAGTGGCCCTTAAAGCTAATTTCTATGCTTTACACTCTAGGAAGCTGTAATTTCGTAAGTAGCCTCTATGGAACATTTACTTGACGATGTCCAGGGTCCGGATCAGCTGAGTGACTCTTAGGCTACCATTATACTGGGATGCTAGCATCCGGGATGCTGGCATCTGGGAGGTTAGCGGGGCATTAAATCAAATGGGAGCGATTAGACTAAGGATGCCAGCATCGGATGCTAAAACAGCCTCCCGGACGCTCGATTTTGTGCATCCCAGGTAGGATGCTGAAATTCGAGCAGCCGGACGCTTTTTGCCTCCCGGGATGCACAAAATCGGTTGTGGGGCATTGGTTCAAATGCGGTGCATTATACTAGGCTGCTAGCATCCGAGGATGCTAGCAGCCTTCTCTTTTCAGATATGCGTGCTCACGCAGTTTGATCACGTGAGGGCCTGAGTCAGTTGTCTGTCAGCTGTCAACTGTATATCTCCCTGCTGCGCGTGTCGTCTCGAGTTGGGTGATTAGTTTCTAGTACAGTATTAACTTTAGTGTGTTTTGTGATGGAAAGTGAAATGTTTGATGACATGAGAGAAAGTGTTTTGGATGACATGCGAAATACTCCTTCGGAAGACTTGTTTCTCGAAGAACCAGGACCTGAGGTCAATGCGGAAAACAAAAGTAGGCTTAAAACCAAAACAAAGGAACTAAAAAAAGAACAACAAAAGAAGAAAGAAGAAGAGTTGAAACGTATTGAAAAATATGTTGATAACAAATTGGACATAGAAAATTTAATATGTGAAGTGGAAAAACATCCTTGTATTTGGGATAGTAGCTTAGAAAGCTACGCCAACAAGATTGAAAAACTGAATGCATGGAGACCTGTCGTCACTTCAGTCATTGAGGATTTTGAAGAGTTCGTCTTCTTTTCTTAATTAGTAACATCAGCAACAACATCTCTTCATTCGTTGGGGCCATATTGACGACTGACCAATAATTAAAATAAAATAGCAGTCCGGGAGGCTAGCATCCCAACACAAATTCGACTCGAAGTGGGATGCTAGCATCCCACTTCGAGTCGAATTTGTGTTGGGATGCTAGCCTCCCGGACTGCTATTTTATTTTAATTATTGGTCAGTCGTCAATATGGCCCCAACGAATGAAGAGATGTTGTTGCTGATGTTACTAATTAAGAAAAGAAGACGAACTCTTCAAAATCCTCAATGACTGAAGTGACGACAGGTCTCCATGCATTCAGTTTTTCAATCTTGTTGGCGTAGCTTTCTAAGCTACTATCCCAAATACAAGGATGTTTTTCCACTTCACATATTAAATTTTCTATGTCCAATTTGTTATCAACATATTTTTCAATACGTTTCAACTCTTCTTCTTTCTTCTTTTGTTGTTCTTTTTTTAGTTCCTTTGTTTTGGTTTTAAGCCTACTTTTGTTTTCCGCATTGACCTCAGGTCCTGGTTCTTCGAGAAACAAGTCTTCCGAAGGAGTATTTCGCATGTCATCCAAAACACTTTCTCTCATGTCATCAAACATTTCACTTTCCATCACAAAACACACTAAAGTTAATACTGTACTAGAAACTAATCACCCAACTCGAGACGACACGCGCAGCAGGGAGATATACAGTTGACAGCTGACAGACAACTGACTCAGGCCCTCACGTGATCAAACTGCGTGCGCACGCTTATCTGAAAAGAGAAGGCTGCATCCTCGGATGCTAGCAGCCTAGTATAATGCGCCGCATTTGAACCAATGCCCCACAATCGATTTTGTGCATCCCGGGAGGCAAAAAGCGTCCGGCTGCTCGAATTTCAGCATCCTACCTGGGATGCACAAAATCGAGCGTCCGGGAGGCTGTTTTAGCATCCGATGCTGGCATCCTTAGTCTAATCGCTCCCATTTGATTTAATGCCCCGCTAACCTCCCAGATGCCAGCATCCCGGATGCTAGCATCCTAGTATAATGGTAGCTTTAGAGCTTGCATACGAGTCTGCAACACATACGAGTCTGCAACTAAAGACATAAAATGTCCCAATGTGTTGCAGTCTCGTGTGCAAGCGTTTTAATCTGGTTTATACCTACATTGCACAAGGTAATTGGTCAACGACAAGAAGACGACGACGCAGGTTGGAAATTCTTATGATTTTTCACAGGTTTTGTGGTATTATAGTTGATATGAAACGAAACTACATATTTATTCTTACAGATTTTGCAGCGTTACAAGATCTTGCTTCCTTGCTACCGATGGTGAGGAAGCCTTGCGTGTTCGCGAGAGGAGTCGAAAATATTGTTGTCTCAAAATCAAAATTTCCGCTTGTTTTTTTTTTTCCGTTTCAGAGCACGCTGATGAATTTGGGTTCCGTGTCTATCTGTCTGATAGCTGTGGTAAATCTTTATTACACACAGAACTTCTCCAAGTTTTAGTCCGATTTTGATGAAATTTCAGGGGTTGTGCCGTCGGATCGATAGTATAGCCTGTGCTCATGTGCAAACTTGGATTTCTTATAGCTTAGGGTTGTAGAGGGTGAGAGTAACCAGCTTCTCGTATTTTGTAGTTTTTTATTCAGCTAAGCCCTTTCGCCACATAAGGCCTCGTCAGAGCTGCATATAAGTCATATTATAGTGATTCTTTGTTGGGGGGACCCATCCTCTTATCATAGTAGCAGGCGGTGTACCTTTTACATGTTGCTGAAGGCAAAGAGGGGCTCATTTTCTTGTTAAAATTAGCGAAATATTAAAATTATTAGCAGGAGCACTTATCATACTCTCATTGACAACCCTAAGGTATAATACTGAAAGCCAACTACCTACCCTAAATAAGATTACTTATAGCGTAAATATCTCATCATCTATTGATCTGATTTTGTTCAAACTTTTGATCCATTTGTGGATTTGTTCCAGGAAAATTTCCCAAGATTCATATTGCGATTGGTTGTGTAAAGATTATAGCGCACGTGCATAGCTAAATTTGATTGACACACGCACAACTAGCGAACTAATGAACCGAATTTAACAAGATTTTCAGGGATTGAGCGCGCTATGTAGTACAAATTTATTGCCATAGGAATAATAGTAACCTATACGCATACGTGAATTTCTTATAATGTAATTTTTCATAATTTATTCGTCTGATTTCGTTCAAACTCAGGAGATAATTGGGGTTATGTTCCAGGAAGATGCCCTATGAATCATATCGAGGTTACTTGAGTAATAACTATTTTGAATGCGCAAGACAAAATTTTAATGACACAGACTCAGAAAACTGATTCTATACGCCCATGTTACAATTGGTGGGGAAGTTGTAATGCCCACTCACTTGGCACGACCTCTCCTCAATGGGCCTTAGAATACTTCTCTTTTCCTAGTAGTTTGACTAAGTAGAATAAAAATATAGCTAACCCTAGTATACGTCCTGCCTAGTTGGGTGGGTGGGTAGTATAGCTTCCTCACACGTTGTAGCATGGACGTATAGAATTTGTTGAAGAACAATGTCCGAGTCCAAATGATTGAATGCAAATTATAACAGTATCTAATTCATATGTTTACATGCTAGAATGCAAATTAGCGCTTTAATTCATGTTTTCATGTGCGGAAATTGTCTAAAGGTTAACCCACACAATAATAGTAAATTTCATCAAAATCGATTCATTATTCCCGCAGTGTCATCCAATGCTGGTTTTGCGCATTCAGGATAGTTACCTATTATTCAAGAGAACGCGATAAAATACAAAGAGCATCACCCTGGACCCAACAAGTTCTCGAGTTTGAACGAAATCAGACCAAAATATAATATGAAATCGACGTTAAAAGAAATTTACGTTTGTGCATGCGCACAGACTACCATTCATGCGATGGCGTTGAAAAGTATACGGGGCGTATACGAGCTAACCCGCACAATCCCTAACAATTTCATTTGAATTGGACTAAAACTTGGTACAGTTTTGGGCGTGAAAAGGATTTACCACAGTCAGACATCAGGAAGATAGACACGGGACCAAAATCGGTCAGCATGTTCTGAAACGTAAAAAACAAGTAGAAATTTGGATTCTGGAGGACAAAAGTTTTGCCGACTTCAATCACGAACACTAAGCTTCCCTACCTTCGGTAGTAAAGAAGCAATATTAGTCAGAAAAATAAAGTAAAAAAAAAAAAAAAAAAAAAAAAAAAAATTGAAAAAACTAAGAAATAAACATATTGGTAAGTGATGCAGCCCTTACAGGAAGTCCCTATGTATGTGTTGTATACGATTTGTGTGAGAATAGCGAATTTTACTGAATGTAGCCCTCCAAAATAGCCTAATATGAATGTGTTACAAACAGAACTGCTTTTACAAATTGATGGGAAATGTCACGATTCATCGGTAATCTCCCCCCATACTATGAGCTTTTGAATTTTAAGAATCATTCTCATAGAGAGTTGAATAGTGAAATTATTTTAAAAACGTGTGCCAAGTTGGTTGGGCAGTATAGTTCCTCACATATTGTAACATGGACATATAGAATTAGTTGAAGAACAAAGTACGAGTCGACGTTATAAGAGATTAATGTTTGCGCATGCGCACAGGCTACTATAAATCCAACGGCAATGAAATTGATATGTTAACGTCTAGGAGCTTAACCGCACGATTCTTGATAATTTCATTAAAATCGTTCCATTAATATCGGAGTTTTGTCTGCGTCAATCAACATTAGTTTTGCGCATTCGCTATAGTTATTACTCCATCAATAACGATATAATTCTCAGCGGATTTTCCTGGAACATTTACCCATCTTACCCCCAAGTTAAACGAAATCGGACCAATAGATAATATAAAATTGACGTTATGATAAATTAAAGTTTGCGCATGCGCACAGACTACTATTTATGTTAAGGCAATGAACATTATAGGGGATCGTCGAGAGGCTATCCCGCACAATCCCTAAAAATTTCATCAAAACGTTCCAGTAGCATCTGAGTTTTGCCTGCGTCAATTTATATTAGATTCGCGCATGCGCAATGCTTATTTACTAATCACGATACAATTTGTAGGGAATTCTTGTAGACCGTATACCCAATTACCTACCGAGGAATCGGACCAACATATGATGAAAAATTGACATTATGAGAAATTCACGTTTGCGCATGCGCACAGGGTACTGTTGATTCGGCGGAATTGAAAACTAAAGGGGACTGTCTAGGAGTGAATCCGCACAATCCCTGAAAATTTCAGGGGGAATCGGACTGAAACTTGGTATAGTTTCGGGCGTGCCAAGGATTTACTTATACACTCAGACAGACAGACACGGAACCAAAATTTATCAACAAGCTCTGAAACGCAAAAAGCAACTGGAAATTTTTATTTTCTACGATTACGAACATATAGCTTCTCTACCTTCGGTAGTGAGGAAGCAAAAGGAAAGAAATATAGAAAAGGTTTGTTGCATAACTGGGCTAAAATCTGGATCTGTAAAAAAGACAAAAAGGTCGCGGAAATCGGAAGATAATAATAATAAGATAATGATTTATCACTATAAACTAAACTAAATTCTTAGTTGAACAAAAAAATCTTCCAAGTTAGGTGGGCAGTATAGCTTCCACAGATATTTTAACTTGAACGTATCAAGAACAGATTAGGAGTCGAAATGTTTGAATGCTAAAAAGAACAAAGAGAAGGGCCTCAACGAAGTTTGCCATCTCTCCTCGCCATAATATTTCCACTGCCAGCCATGATTTTCCAACGCGACCAACCTCCACAGATCTTCTCCATGTCGCCCGAGGACGTCCACGCCTTCTGTATTGTTGTTGTATATTCCAGTACATTGCATGTCTTCCAACAGCTCCCTCCTCCTTCCTTAGCGTGTAGCCAATCCACAACCATTTCCTCCTCAAAATCTAAGATGGAGATTGGCTTTTGAAGAATCCTATCGTGGTGCTCATGATTAGAGGTAACGTCAGGCCAATATATACCAAGGATTCGCCTCAGGCAACAGTTAATAAAAACGTGGAGCCTACGGGTAAGCGTTTTTGTGGATTTTAAGGTTTCACAACCTTAAAGAAGCACGGAGCTAACGAGCGACGTATAGTGTAATGCTCATTGGAACTTACGAACTAGACATTAATGATACAGTTCTACAAACATATTCAAACAAAGTATACAACATATTCAAACCAATATGAGTCAGGAGACGGAGTGCGATTTTCACATTGATAATTAATGTACACCCAGGAACTCAAATACTTGAAGATAAGATCATGTCGTTTGCAGTGAATTGGACCAAAATAAACTCTTAGAATTTCTTGGATTGATCAAAGGATGAAAACTCTCATCTCCCAATGCTTCCCCATATTCAAGGCCTCTTATAACGCATCGCATGATTATACGAAACAGGTGATGGATACGAGAAAATTATACTCGTAACAGATGCAATGATGAAGGGACCCTAGAGATGGTACATTCATACAGTTCCAATCGTGCATCATCAACGAATCTTACTATCTTTTCTTTCGTTGTATTTATGTGAATTCGTTTTGGATTTTTATCACTGTGTGTGAACTGATATATGTTATTTATTGAAACTATCAAATTTATGGAAAGCATTTTTTCTAAATAATACTCCGCTTCACATTTTTTTGCAGTTGTTAGCTATTTTTAGCGCATAGTTTTGACATTCATTCTAGTGTTTTCCTGCACGTTTTGGTTTAGGTATTATTTTCAATAATGAACCTTTTTATTTAAAAACAAAAAAATTTTTTAAATAACCCCCCCCCCCCTCCTCTCAACATTTGTTGGTTTACGTTTAAGATACGTAGAATCCAAAAACCGGATTAAAATAATCCGTCCGTCCGCGGTACGCCATCCAGAGCTTTTCTCCGAAAGTACTGGACCAAAGTTTATGAAATTTGGCTAAAAAATCATACATCTGCCAGGGATGTGCCAGTAACATCGGCATCAATTTTGATCAACCCCAAAGGGGAGTAAACAAGGGGTAAAATATTGAAAATCGAGGTCTCAGACAATTTCAAGGTAACTAATGTTTTTTGGTTCTCATTGACATGTATTTTCAAAACAAATCGAATGAAATCACCCAGAAGGCCGTACCATATTCCGTTCTTTCACTACGAGCCATAAAGGAGCTGCGGCCCTATGATTTTTTGGAGGAACTAGTTAAGTTTCATCAATGACCGGCATCGCCGCTGCACAGTGGGCCAAATTGCATTAGGTATTAGCACGCTAACACTCAACGTAACCGCTAAATCCGGGTTTGTTACTATTCCTGAAGTATTATTTTCGTGTGCCGAGTAGAATGGAACACTGTCCCCAAGTCGTTAAAATTTAAATTTAAATGATAAACTCGAAATTAGATTACTTATAAACTGGGCGAATTCGCCTAGTGGTAAGATGAAATGACGCAGCTGAACAAGTTCCTCTTGTTTCCTTTGTGCTGAGGGACCAGTAATTATGACCAAATATAATAAGAAAAGTTAATTTATATTTCATAGAAGTTATTAGAACCTGATGTACGAGTTCGAAACATATACAACACTAAAATGAATGATAAAATTACATTTCAATATCTTTGGATAGATGGATATTTTCATTTACTGTTTTTATTCACGAGGTCTTAACGAAGTTTTTCTTTTAGAGATCTTTAGTTTAACTTATACAACAAGTTTTTGACGGGTAGAAAACGTGCAATGACGTGCATCATTAATTACACCTTTTAAAACTTAATTTCTTCTATGCAGACACATTATATACCTACCTATCTAATGATTCGTTTAATAACATAGACAGGAGCTATACAATACACACATATCTTTACGAATGCCATACGTCATTTAAACTTAGAAAACTCCGTTCAGTGAAAACAGAAACGTGGCTGCTTTTCCTTTGTTTTCTAGAATCTTTAGCTTTCCTCATGAAGCGAACTTGCATACCGTTGTCCCTCTGAACTCCCTTTAATGAGTTAATGCCTCAAAGAACCGGAGACCAGCGATCAATAGTTCGTCCGGTAAATAGGTAGTCTCATCTGCCTCTAAGTTGACACCTGCTTTATAAAGGAGTTGGATCATTCCCTCCTCTCAGGTCGCTTTTATACAAAGAGCCTGCAGGGTTCAGTTCTGTCCTTTCCGGGACTGGGATTCGTAACAATGCGTTACCTCACTTCCCTGAGTTCTATCATTAGAGGTTGGGTTCTGTCTTTAGGCAGATCGTCCGTGAAGATACCAAACACTTAGAATCTCGGCCCACAGCCGTTGTTAGTTGGCTTGATAACATCAATATCCTCAGTATTTTAATTTTTCTACTCAATAAATAGCTGACCTCAGATATTTCGGTTGAATTTTGAAATTCCTGTCTAAAGGCTAAATAGGACAACAGTTGTGAGAGAGACGGGACAAATGGAGAGATAATTGTGCTTGATTATCTCCGTAACTGGCCAACTAGTTTTCAATTCCAAGTTATATTTGAGATCTCCTTTTAATGTGCTCATAATAACTTCACCAACTTGTTAACCTTTAAAATAGCGAGATCAATGAATTGATTGGTTACATATATCACTCCTCAGAATTTAGGTGATATCAAAACTTCAAACACCAGTTGAAGTTCCAATAGTATAGTTCAAATTGAAATTAGACGCAAATATCCAAGCACGTAAACCCTACCGTTTTTCAAGGGAAAAATTATCTGGGCTCTAAATAAAATAAATGAAATGCACCAAAAAGATCTTTGAAGAAGCTTTGAAAGAACTTTGAATCCGAATATTAATCACACTGTGTGATAGTTCCCAAATCTGATGGAAGTTTTATAATATGTGAAAACTATTGGGGTATGAATAAACATTCAGAACTCGACCTGTACCTTTTGTTATGTGGATGTCACAGTTTCCAATTTGGAAGGATGTTTTTTCAAAAATTGATCTTAAGGATGCCTTCAACCAGACCCCTTTTATTGAGAAATCCGAAAAATTCGCTACCTTTGTGCTTCTATTCGGTCATTTTGAATTTAATCGTTTACCTTTTGTTTGGAAAAATTCACTTGCTAACTTCCAAAGGTCAATCACATTTGATGTAGGAAAACTATTGAATGATCCAGCCTCTATATGGTGTTCTCCGAGTTCCAAAGCTTCTGGGAAGGTAGCTGTTTTTCCGGCTGTTCATACGTATGGCATAATGAAGATATTATGGTCATCTAAACACTTCTACTGAAGGAGCCGTTAAGAAGTACCGAGAAGTTATTAAAAGAAATGTTAATATACAGCATCCCAAGCGAATTCATGATTAGAAAGTGGACGGTTCTGTGCTTATCTAGAGTGGTTACAAAGGTTAACTGCTCACGATATTAAAATTTTAGCCCACATGAGATTTCAAGAATCATCCACTTCAACGGTTTTCCGAAGACTATTCATTACAAAGAAGCCGCGGATGACATCAGATCAGCATCTATCAGATTCATTCTGTCCTATCACTACAGGACCTGTGAGATTTCATTTGCTGAGGGGAAATGTAATGTGCTCATAATACCTTTACCAATCTGTAGGCCCATGTCGAACCCATGGAGATTTGTATCCCATAACAATTTATAAGTGATTACAATATAACAGTCTTAAGTTTGTCCATGTCCGTCTTCCAATAAAGTGTTCTTATTTCAGTTTAAAACAGTAACTAGGTATATGCGTCCTATGGAACACCACATTCTTTCCGATGTCGGTGGAACCACAGACCACAGAATCGTGTAATTGAAGTTCATCTTTTCAATTATTTCAACCCCCCCCCCCCCCTTCTTTCCACTCCTCCCCTCTATTTGTTTTGTAACTATATTGGTGAACAGATTGTCAAGAAACGAATCGGAAATATTTCAATTTATCTATCGGAATTGATTCAAAGAAAAAAAAAAACACTATTCGTCCATTTTTTTCCCTTTCGTCATTGATATCAAAATTTTCGAGTTTTGTTTTTGAGCATTTGATGCTCACTTAGACTGAAATCGGGGTTGAGCAAAAAAAGCTTGCCCAGTTTGTGGACAGTGTAGCTTCCTTACGTACGTAACATGGACGTATTTATAGAATAAGTTGAAGAACAATGTAGGTACGAGTCGAAATTTTTAAATGTGAATTAGAAAAGTAAAGCCCCCTCCACTCAATGACCTATATACCAGGGGAGTCTGTTTGCCTTGCAAGGAACGTATGGCCGGTACTGTACAAGCTGGACAGCACTGGCGAGCCGACCACCGTTACATGTCCATTCCATGAAAGAATCAAGAACCACGACTACCTACTGTTTAGCTCCGCTCTGTCTTTTCAACTCCGTTCTCCTACGAATTCTTTCATTTTTTTCATAACTCCGGACTCCTGGGATGTAATTTCATTGATGAGAAAATGGAAGTACCTATATTTGGCCGATGCGGCTATTTCCCTGGGTGTTTCGTACCAAGCATACGAAGCCGTAGTGAAAAAAACGTAAATCTAAAAGTAGAGATGGCGGATGGTTTTGATTAGTATGTGATTAATGTGGTCTCGGTTAAACTGCAAAAATACCAAATCTACCAGTTACCAAGATCGAAAATGTTTGTTTGAATAGCATAATATTATTTGGAACAGGTTCTTCATCTCTGAAATTGACAACCACAACTCAATTTCACTGAGTGTTCAAATTTCAAAACAAATTAATATAAATAGTGTTGGGAGTAGCCTCCAGCATAGTGATGCGAGTTGCTAGGAGCGGGACACTGACTGGCTGGATGATTTACTTGAATTTATGGTTTCTATGTTTTTGATTCTGTGAATAAAACTCATTCCGTTCTCTGTTCCATAAAATCGCATCAGTGGTGTCAGAAGTGGGATTCCGGTATCTACGATGAATCCTGAGGACGGTTTCTGTTTGCGTAGTGGTCGGTTGCTTATAGCCGCAGAACCAATCGATGAGGATGGTGTGACCGGGAGTGTCGGGCCGCACGAGAACGTGCAGAATGCAGACGGCGATGAGCCTGCACCAATCGGCGGGGGCGTTGAAGGGGGAGCCGATCCAGTCGTTTTGTCACCTCCAGTCATTGAACAAGGAGACACTCTCCGTGCGGATATGATGGCGGAGGTAAGGGCTTTGTTTCGCGAGTTCCAAGTGGTGATCCGCCAAGAATTAGAAGATGGTTTGCGTGTGCACGCTGCGCAGGCCCCCCTGGAGATTCGTCCGGACCCTCGGGCCACTAATCATGAAGGGATTCCTCAACAAGGGATTCCTCCCAATCTCGTTATAAGGGGCACTTTTAAACCTCAAAAGTATGACGGTGCGATTCCATGGGAGGAGTACCGCGAACATTTTGAGACAGTCGCGATAGCAAATGGCTGGAGCTATGGGACTAGGGGCTTGGCCCTGGGAGCTTCGCTTGTAGGACCTGCACTATCTGTGCTTTTAGACGTGACTGCCCGGGACTACAATCAGATCTCAGCCCAACTGGCGGCACGGTATGGCGTGGAGAACCGCAGCCAATTGTATGTAATGCTATTGCGGAATAGAAGGCAACGACCCGGGGAAGAAATCCAGCAGTACCAGGCAGATGTTCGCACCCTCGCAAGAAGGGCGCTCCCGGGGACACCGCCCCAAATGGTGGAAATTCTTGCCGTACAGCAGTTTGTCGAAGGTCTGTCAAGCCCTCGGGTGAAGGAATTGGTTATGATGGCAGCCCCGAAGTCTTTAGAACAGGCCTTGGCGGTGGCGCTACAATCTGAAGCGGCTGTGCGTTGTGCTCGGGGCCCTGGAGGCCTCCTGGCTGTGCGAGAAGTGTCTACCCCTGCTAATGACGCCCTTCAAATAGATCAGGTTGTGCAAGCTGGAAGAAGAGGCAACATGATCTGTTTCCGGTGTGAAGGAAGGGGCCATATGGCCAGGGAGTGCCCGCTGACAAAATGCTTCAAATGTCAGCAGCTCGGGCATCGAGCCATAAATTGCCCCACATCGGGAAACGGCCCACGGACCTAGACTGGGGCCAGTCTAGGTCCAGGCAACATCAACCCCGTCAAGCCACAGACCGTTCAAGCCAGACTGACCAGGGAGTGTACCCCGTGAGTGTGTCGTCAGTCATCGTCAGGGGCAGTATAAACGGTAGACCCTGTGCAATGCTGGTAGACACAGGCGCTGTTGTGACGGTTCTCAGAGCGGAACTTGTACAACCGATTGAGGTGGACAAAAGTGGGGCCATGTGGCTACGATCGGCGACAGGACAAGAATTTCCGGCAATTGGAATGGCTGAAGTGGAAGTGGAGCTGCAACCTGGGAAACGGGTGACTCACCGTGCAGTAATTGCAGATATCCAAGAGGACTGCATCCTCGGGATGGATTTCCTCGCAAAGGTGGGCTGTGTGGTGGATACAGCTGCTGGAGCCATTACAATAGCCCGGATCCAATCGGGGGGAGATGGAGTTGAACTGGAAGAGGAAGGCCAGGGACTTGGTGAACTACGACCCACACTGCAAGAGGAAGACCACCTACAGCCATTGCTCCGGAGTTGTGCTGAGAAATTAGAGTCCCATCTGTTCCAGGAAGCTGCTGCCATGCTGGCTGAATTCAGGGACGTGTTTGCTGCAGACAAAAAGGTAGTGGGTCACTTCGCTGATGTGGTCCACGAGATAGATGTGGGACAACATGGAGCCATCAGGCAAGCCCCGCGAAGATTGGCGCCCGAAAAACTCCGTGAAGTGGACAGTTTGGTGCGTCAAATGGAAGAGATGGGTGTCGTTGTACCCTCCTCCAGCGATTGGGCTAGCCCTGTCGTGATGGTGAAGAAAAAGGACGGATCTACACGCTTCTGTGTTGATTATCAACAGCTAAACGATGTGACAGTGAAGGATTCATATCCCCTCCCCCGAATTGACGACATTTTGCGAGCTGTGGGAGGTCACACATGGTTCTCGTCCCTCAACCTTCAGAATGGATATTGGCAAGTGCCCTTGTCGCCAGATGCCCGCAGGAAAACAGCCTTCTGCACGCCCCACGGCCTTTGGGAATTTCGCGTCATGCCCTTCGGGCTTTGTAATGCTCCCGCGACCTTCCAGCGTGCCATGTCATGGCTGTTTCGGGAACAGATTCGTATGGGAAAAGTGCGGGTTTACCTCGACGATGTTTTGATCATGGCCACCTCATTCCGAGAGCATGTAGAGGTAGTGAGGGAGGTGTTGACGAGAGCCCGAGCCGCTGGCATTAAGCTGAACCCTCGAAAATGTGAGTTTTTCAAACAAGAACTGCGTTATCTGGGACACGTCATCACTGAGGCAGGGGTGCAGACAGACCCAGAGAAAACGAATGCTGTGCAAAATTGGCCCAGACCCACCACAGCTAAAGAGGTGCGTGCATTTGTTGGCTTCTGTTCTTATTACCGGCCCTTTGTTGATCACTTTGCCGACATCACAGCTCCTCTATATAACCTACAGAACGAGAAGAAGATGTTTAAGTGGACTGAAGAGTGTGAAGTGGCATTAATCCGGCTGAAACATGCGTTGACTCATCCCCCTGTGCTCGCGTTTCCAGAGGAAGGACGACAGCACATTGTAGATGTGGATGCCAGTGGCAGGGCCATTGGAGCGGCGCTTTCACAAGACCAACAGGCAGGAGAGCGAGTGATTGCCTATTTCTCTAGGTGCCTGCAACGTTCGGAAAGGAACTATTGTGTGACCCGCCGAGAGCTCCTAGGAGTGGTTCAAGCATTGGAACACTTTGCCACATATGGGCTTGATAGTGGGGAGCCAGTGATAATAAGGACAGACCACGCATCATTGGAGTGGTTAAAGGGGTTTAAAGAACCAGATGGGCAGCTAGCCAGATGGTTAGAACGGTTGTCACGCTTCAACTGGACAATCAAATACCGGAAAGGGGCTCACCATGGCAACGCTGACGGGCTGTCCCGACGACCTTGCCTCGCAGATAAATGTGCGCACTGTACCCGGCTGGAGAGGAAGAAAGAAGAGATCACTGTGGCTCGTGTGGAAGTTGATGTTCGTCTGAACTGGGAGGAGGAGCAACAGAAAGACCACACATTAAGGGAGCTGCGAAGCTGGATTAAAACCCAACCCACAGAGGCAAACGTGACAGCCGCTTCCCCCATCGTCAAAGCCCTGTGGGCTGAGCGCAAGTTGCTTTTCCTAGAGGGAGGTGTTCTATACAGGAAGTGGCCCGGAGACCCAGGACCTGCACTGTCGCAAGTTTTAGTTCCAAAACACCTGATTGAGATGATAGTAGCTCGCTGCCATGACCTGGGACACTTTGGAAGGAGGAGGACGGAGGCACAGATACGTCAACTGTTTTTTTGGAAGGGAATGGCGCGGGATGTACGCGACTATCTGGGGAAATGTGAGCCTTGTGGCAGGAGAAGAGGAGGGGCTGAACACAAGCGGAAGGCACCTCTGCAGAAATTTGTCGTGGGAGCCCCTTTTGAGCGACTGGGGATTGACTTGGTTGGGCCACTACCAAGGTCACTTCGAGGAAACAGATACATCGTGGTAGCCATTGATGCCTTCACCAAGTGGCCAGAAGCGTTCGCCATCCCAGATAAGACTGCAGAGACTGTCGCAGAAGGGTTGTTTGAACACATTGTGGCGAGATTTGGGGTTCCCCTGGAAATCCACACCGACCAGGGGACCAATTTTGAATCTCAGACCTTCCAGGAAGTGATGAAAATACTTGGGGTGCACAAAACCCGGACGACAGCCCTGAGGCCCCAAAGCAATGGCCTCGTAGAGCGCTTCAATCGCACCTTATGGGATCTTTTGTCGAAATTGGTCAGCCACCACCAAAAAGACTGGGATCAACAAATTCCAACGGCCTTATTGGCCTACAGGGCGACCCAGCATTCGTCCACGAAGTTTTCACCAGCCCTCATGGTCTATGGTCGGGAACTCACTCTGCCGTTGACTCTCCTCCGTGGCCGAGTGCCAGAGGAAACTATTCCAATCACCGATTTTGCCAAAATTCTTCAGGAACGGCTGCAGCGCATCCATGAGCTTGCACGCGACAGGCTGGGCTTGGCAGTTGAGAAAATGCAGCGAGACTACGATCTGCGGGCCCATCCGACAATTCTGGAAGAGGGAAGTAACGTGTGGCTGCACAGTCCAAAGAGAATGGTGGGGCGTTGCCCGAAGTTAGATTCCCAATGGGTGGGACCGTGCCGGATCCTGAAGGCCATCACAGACGTCCTCTATCGCATACGGTTACCATCAGGGCGCCGAAGAGTGGTCCACGTTGATCGGCTGGGACCTTACAAAGGGGAGGAAGGGAGAAGTGTTGGGAGTAGCCTCCAGCATAGTGATGCGAGTTGCTAGGAGCGGGACACTGACTGGCTGGATGATTTACTTGAATTTATGGTTTCTATGTTTTTGATTCTGTGAATAAAACTCATTCCGTTCTCTGTTCCATAAAATCGCATCAATATATATACAGGCTGTCCCCAAAAAGTCCCCCCCCCCCCCCCCCTGCTAAAATCGTTGATAATAGGTCAAAAAAGTACTTTTTTCTTTTAAATCTTGTTTCGTAAGGATCTCAAAAATGACAAAATAGCGCATTGCGCATGTGCGCAAACGTGCGCAATTGACATCAACTTCGTAATTTTAAAAGGAAACCCGCATTTTTTATTAATTGCAGATTTGCATTCTACGTGAAATTTTGTGAAGAAATGACACATCACTCGATCTTTTAGGTGCGCGCAAACGAGCGCGATTCCGCTCAAAAAGTACGGAATTCCAGCTGTAAAAGTGCAATAAATGAGTTTTTGAAAATACTCAATTGCCACATGTAATTCGCGATTTTGGAGTATTTTCGTGCTGAAAATTCTACGTAGATTTCTATTCTGCAATAAAAAATGAGAGTTCCTATTTATAATAATGAAGTTAACAGTTTGCGCACGTGTGCGGTGCGCTTTTTTTTTTTTTTTCAAACCCTTACAAAAACAAAACTACATCAAGATTGAAAAAATATATATATATTTTTTTTGCACCCAATATTAACGATTTAAGGGGGGGGGGGGGGGGGACCATGTATATAAACTTCGCTCGTGATATTCATGATCATGCATGACTAAAACTTTTTTATATTACAAATTTGAAAAATAAACTAATTTATATTCCCTTTAAAATTCAGTATCTTCACTTTCATGGAGAAAACTGGACTAGAAAACATGGAAAAAAATTGTTCTCAATCAACATGCATTGTATTTGAAACTAGGACATTAATTTTTTACTAATTGAAATTAGAACAGAGTACCTAAGTAGGTAATTTTGTGTTATGGTGCGCGTCTACAATTACTATAACCAAGATTAACTTCTCAATCAAGTGACAACAAAACAAGCGGCATTGTTTACTATATCCATTTATAACATAAATAAATATAAAACTACGACATGAACAAGTACGAAAAAAATCCGTGATAAATCGAGAGCTTTCCATCGAGTGGAGAACGATTTCTGTCCGGTGAAAACTACAGAAGTTTCATTTCCCCAGCAACGGTTTGGTTGTGTGAAAAAAAAATCGATGTTGGTTTTTACCGCGAATGTTGTTTACAGTTCTTTTAAATCAGGGGTATATCTCAGCTTCGTCCATATTTATAGCAGTTTTGGCAGTATATAATTTAAGCATAAATTGAGGGCTTTCCAGCGAGTGGCGAACGATTTTCGTGGGATGAAAACTAACGGCGATACATTTCTCTAGAAACGGGTCGGTTGTAAGTGAAAATCATTACAAAATCCCGCGCTACATTCGTTCCACGGTCCCGCGCTACTTTCGTTCCACGGTCTCGCCACGTTTTTGCCCAGTTAGGTGATGGCTAAAGCATGTTCCATGCTAAAATAGTACAACCTAAAAGACGTACATACTTGTATTATTTATTGACGTCTACTACACAGAAAAAGCTTGTATGAAATAGACTCGCACGTTAGGAAAACTGATCACAAACAAAAACGGACTGGGAAGCTATGAGTGAAGTCAGTGAGGGATTGCCTGTTGTGTGGATTCTCCTACTGGAGACGGTGGCCTACTCTAGTCCCTTTTTTATTTCGAGAAAAACCACGGCAGAGGTGATTACCCGCACAGACCGGACTTTTGCAGTTGTTTCAAGGTCATTTCACGACCACGCGATCGGCAGTGCGCATGTGGTCTTGGCGTGCGTAGTATTGACAATAGTGCTGAGAATTTGCGCTTGTGCATACTGTACCATCAATTCAACTGCATTCACTATGTTAAGAAAAACCACGACAGAGGCGATTACCCGCACAGACCGGACTTTGGCAGTTATTTCAAGGTCATTTCGCGACCACACAATCGGCAGTGCGCATGTGGTCTTGGCGTGCGTAGTATTGGCAATAGTGCATTTGCGCTTGTGCATACTGTACCATCAATTCAACTGCATTCACTATGTCAAGTGCAATATATAAGGCGTGTATGTTGTCTTGAGGGTTTTCAACATGAATTTAAGAAAATTTCATCAGAATCGATCTCAGAGTACTATCAACCGAAGTTGGTATTGCGCATGCGCAATAGTTATACACCACTTGTGATAAATACATAGGACATCATTGTGGACATATACACAACAACCCCCTAGAGTTACAACAAAATCGGACTGATTGTAAGAAATCGACGCTATAAGACAATAGCGTTTTCGCATGCACGCAGACTACTAATAATTCAACTCTAAAACATTCAACATAAATACCATTCGACATCATTTAGGAGCTAACCCGCACAATTCCTGAAAATTTCAATAAAATCGGATTTATGTTCCCACCAACCTCAAGGTTGTTGTCAACTAAGTCACATCCTCAAATTCCATTTGCATTCCATTGAGTAAGCACTCAGAGATCACAAGGAGAGTAGGTGTGATTTGGTTGGGAGTTCATAATAAATATCTATAAATTATGTGGCGAGATCAAAGTTGCAGTCAATGCTTTTTTCTGGGATTGCTATCAACGGGAATAGAACATAATAGAGCGGCCCTTCCCGTGCAAGCCGCCGAGCCGAAAGTGTGCTCTGCCCCCCCAACCCCTTGGTTCCCCAACCCCGCCATGCGGAGCGTTACCACCTTACAACCGACCCGTTTCTAGGGAAATGTATCGCCGTTAGTTTTCATCTCACGAAAATCGTTCTCCACTCGTTGGAAAGCTCTCGATTTATCACACATTTCTTTCATACTTGTTCTTCTATTCATGTCGTAGTTTTATTTTTATCTATGTTATTAATTGATATAGTAAACAATGCCGCTTGCTTTGTCACTTGGTTGAGAAGTTAATCTTGGTTATAGTAATTGTAGACGCACACCATAACAGAAAATTACCTACTTAGGTACTCTGTTCTAATTTCGATTAGTAAAACATTTATGTCGTAGTTTTAAATTTATTTACATTTACGAATTAGCGGGAAGAAAGCTTGTTCCATGTTTTAGCATTTTAGCTGCAGGCTCGAGGTGGAAAGTTAGCCCCCCTGCGAGGCCCGAAGGGCCGAGTTTTGGCTGATTCGTGTTGAAGTCAAAAAAATATCTGTATAGTTTATAGTAAAAAAAAGTCTGTCAAGTTAGATGTGACACTTGGCTTCCTCGTTTTCGCGAATGAATGCAGGTTAGAACATTGCATTGTTTCAAATAATCTTTACAGATTCCATGGAGGGTCAGTTTAAGCAAAATCTTCAATCAGGCAAATTAGAAAAAAGTTTCCGCATGATCGTAGGAGCGAATGTTTGTACATTATCGAATTATAAAAAAAATAAAAAAATAAAAAACGAATGAATGAATGAATATGAAATTAATTTCAATGTTGATTAGAATGATTTTTAATTGAAAATGTGTGCACTTTGAGTGCGTAGAAATTGTTAACTGGGTCATTATCATATAAATGTATTTTTCGTGGTCTAAAAGAATAAAACATGGAAAACTCAAGTTCATGGAATCTATATGTATGCGTAATATAAATATCATAGAGTGATAATCTGACGGTTTGTGAGTTAGACCATTTTTCAACTTTACATAAATTTTCAAAAACTCGAAACACGTTTTCCAATATCAAGCAAATGAAGCCCTAAACCATAGTTTTTTCTTGATTTTTGTCCCAATTTTATGGTACTAATACAAAACGTGATTATTCGCTTTTGTGCTCTGTGCACCCCTTCACAAGTTCTCAATTTTCTATGAATTTTCACAAATTTGAAAAAAAAAAAAAAAAAAATGATTATCACACAAGTGACACCTTTATTTAATTTTTTTCATTTATTTAATGTTTTGCAATACATTTTGAGTGTTAGTATACTATACAGTTTAGGTACTATACAGTGATAGTATACTGTATGACCTTTTGTATAAAGCGATCCTCATGTGCGTCAGTTTAGATTTTCCCAATTTCCCATTAATTTCCAAAAATTAACAATCTAGTAATGGGGACGAGCTAAAACCCTCCTCATCCCTATGTGACATCAGTGAAAAAATCCTTCACCAACGACCAACTCCTCATTCCTCTATCGCAGCAAACTCAGGAATGATCGACATAAATATCCATTGTACAAATTAGATAGAAAGGTAAGGAATGTAGTTCTTCACTAACGCCTGATGCTTTCTTCTTAGGCTCCTTATTGGTACATCCATATGCAACTCAAACACCCATTCTCGCGGAGAAAAAGAAAAAGTCCAGTCATGCAGCATGACCCCATGAGCGAATTTTTGAAGAAATCTTCGACATTTCAGTCGCCATTGATCGTGTTGAGAAATTTTAGTTTATGATTTTGATAGACAAACATGGAATCAAATTATTAACACATGCACAGAGTAAACTCATCAGTTGTGATTACATTTTTTTTTTTTTTAAAGCACCTACTACCTACGTTTTAAACAGCATGATTCTAAAATTGGTTATACAGGGATACTTCCATAAGAGTAGTTCAATCTGAATTTGGACAATGTTTCATGCAAATATTACCGCTTTTTACGATTTTTGACTGATTTTTCAACTTTAAAGTTTTTGAAAACTTGATACAGATTCTTACAGGAAATTTTACGCTGATTCCGAATATACCACATGTTAGTATGCTGAAAAAATTATTTCGCACAACAAATCGCAAAAAACAGGCTATTTTGAAATTTTTTACTACATTTTTGAAAATTTCAACCCGAAGATGTAATCCGATCATGCTGGCCAACGAACTTGAACTTTCGTTTTGTGTCCTTAACATTTTAAAATTTGTTTGAAGTTTCTAGCACGATTCTACGGACAGTTATCGTCTGGAATGACACATACATACATACATATATACATACATATATACATACATATATACATACATATATACATACATACATAAAAAAATGCGTTAAACTTCAGAATATGATTCAGAATAGCCTAAAACGGATTTCTGCATAAAATGTTTTCAAAAATTCACATTCTACAAATTTTGAGGCGAGAGCAATAGCTTAATTTTCTTCAAAAATTCGCTAAAAGAAACAACACTAACGAGAACCAAAGAAAACGAGGGGAAAAACAGCACGAAAACAGTGGCAAAGTGGCGGATACTGCGTAGTAGGCAGGGAGGCCCAAGAAAGTTGGGGAACCAGAGGGTGGGGGAAGCGTGACACATCGTGCGGGCGCACCGGGCCACTCTAGTATCTTCTATTCTCGTTGATTGCTATAGCCTTAAATTTGGGCGTTCTAGCAGCAGATGTAACGCTGGACATGAAATGTGTGACTGTGGTCTTTCACGACCCAATAAAGCTGAAATTCGTGCCCAAAGCCGCCAAAATGTCCCAATTGCAATGGTCAACATGGAGCTCTCTCTAAAGAGTGCCCAATCTCCAAAAAGGAAGTTTTCATCCAATTCATTATGGCGACCGAAAAATTCCCTTATCTTGTGGCCGGTAGAGTCCACAAGTTGCCTCCAAGGTAAAACGTAAACGTTGAACGGACACCGGCCCAAGACCAGCCACCCAATTTTTTCCCAATCATCAGGGCTGGGGAAACCCCTCTTCACCGCCACCATTATTATAAGTCTCCCCCACCAAACCATATCTCCTCCCCCACACCTTTACTGAGGCCATCCTCCAAACCAATGCAATCCCAATTCCTCCAAATCAGCAATGGGCGATGGTTCGTGAAAAAAATGTTGCCCATTGGCAAAATGAGCAATAAATATGTAACATTTACCACATAAAATTTAACTATTTACCCCTACCTTGCCAATTGCTAGCCTTCCCCCCCTCCCTAACACACCTAACTTTTAGAAAGCCCTGAGAGTGTGATGGATACTCCCTTTTCTTGTATTTGCCGCCTCTTTGGTCCTCCCCTTTTTTTCAATAAAAAATCTATATTACAAAAAAAAAAAGAAAAAAAAAAGGCATCGATACCCATCCCTGCTTTTGTTGCTCCAAAACACTTTTGTAAGAAACAGGAGGTGGTTTCACTTTATTTTTCCTCAACGACCGCCGCACAGTGAGCCAGAAACCGATTCAAGGTGGACAATATCATTTTATGAGCTATACTTATAGGAAATTTTGCGCTGAATCCGAATATATCCCATTTTCTAATCCTTATAAAGCTTCTTCGACCCAAGAAATTGCTTTTTTTTAACCTTTGGAACTGACCTAAATGTTATGTGTACGAAAGAAAAATCATAGAGGAAGAATTTATGCGTCAAATGAGACCACCGCCAGCGGTCTAACTCTTTTCTTCGATTTTTGGCGATTATTCCAAGTTCTCGTGACCTACCATCACTACCCATTTCCATGGGAATCCTCAAAAATTGAATGGTAGATCACGAAAATTTTGAAAACTCGCCAAAAATCGAAGAAACGAGTTGGAGAGCTGACGGTGATTCTCGTTCGGTGCAAACAATTTTGCTCTACAACTTTTCTTTCGTAAGGGGGATCAAAATGTTGGGACTGTTCCAAAGGTCAAAAGGTGGAAAAATGTCAAAAATCGATTTCCTGGGCCGAAAAAGCTATTTTAGGTATAGGGATAAGGGGTATATTTGGAATAAGCGCAATATTTTCTTTAAGAATTGCTCATAAAATAATTATGTCCGCCTAGAATTGGTTTCTCTCTCACAGTTCGTCGGTAGAGGACTTCTACCAAATTACCAAAGAATGTACTTGAATATGTGCCAAACTTTGTGCATTAGACCTTGGGCTACCTGGGATGATCTAAGCTTTTGGCAGTCTACCAAATATGAACGATCTCTGTTAAGATGCTCATTATTGTCGAGTTATCGAGCCCCTTGTACTGTGCGTAAAAAAAAAACCGGCTCTCGGGCACGCTAATTAGGAAACACGTGTGCTAGATGTTATTATTTTTCATTGTATTAGTATTATTACTCATTTTTTTATTTCATCATTATTTATTTATCTTTTGACTTTATTCACTTTGAGCCTTTTGCAATTGCTTTAGAAGCTTTTCTCCCAAATTACTTACTGAACCAAAGCTTATGAAATTTGGATTGAATATAGGATATTTCTGAAATGTGAACATCATATCGACATTTAATTTGTTACGGGGATCACAAGTTAAATTTTGAGAAGATAAAATATTGAAAACGGACTATCTCAAGCGAAAACCCCCTGCAGATTATCATTACACAAAGGGTTGTTATTTCTGTATTAACATAGCTCTTCTATGCCGAACACTATCTTGTCGAAATTCAATATCTATAATCTATAGTAACTTCATTGGCGTAGACGCCTACTGATGAAACATTAATTAAAAACAGCGACACTACTACTCCTTCTGTAAATTAGCAACAACCGACCTACCATCTGAAAATTGATGAGGCAAGATCTGAGGTGATAGAAGCAAGGTAATAAACTCGAATTCGTGAAGTAAGAATCCCATTGGAATTATAATCAGCTGATACATTAGTCGTAGATTTCAAGGCGATTTTTACTATGCGTCTTCCACCAGTTGCGATTCACTCCCGTGTTGATGACTTTTCCTTCCAATGTTCTAGCTCTAAGGAAGAGCGAACGAATGCCATACAGCGGCCAGGGTGGTTTCATTTGATTCATTGGGATGAAGTCTATGAATCACACCCAAAAAAATATTACTGGTACCTTGAAAGTTTTCGAGATATCGATTTTTTACCATTATTCTAGATCATTTTATCATTATCAGAATTCTACCCTTTAGGGTTCATTGAACGCGATGCCAATGTTACTGCCACATCTCCCGCCGAAGGATGATTTTTGAACTAAATTGACGTGCAGTTTGGTCCAGTAGTATCGGAGAAAAGCTTCGGACATCGGACGGCGAATGGACGGATTTTTTGGACGTCCCTCTAAAGCTAGGCTTTGTTAATAGAGGGACGACCTATTGGAATTGATACAGGGGGTGGAGGACAACCCAAGCACAAAAAATAAAATAAAAAATAAAAAAATAAAAATAAAACAACAAAAAATAAAAAAAACACAAATCCGTTTCAGACCGTTCTACGGCCGAATCCATAGTAGGTACTCGTAAAAACCGTATGTGTGTGTGTGTGTGTGTCTGTGTGTAAATGAGTGACAAATGTTTTGTCGACGCTGCCTAGGCCATAATTCTCAACCGATTCTCGGGATTATTTCTTTGTTCGATCCCAATTTTAGCCTAGTTATGCAGCAAACCTCGGAGATTTTGAATTTCAAGATGCAAGAGTAGGAACGGAGGGAGTAAAGCCGAAAAAACGTGTTTTTTCGACAAATTTGGTCGACGCTACCCGGGCTACAATACTTGACCGATTTTCGTTATTCATTTTCGTGATTCTCTTCTTTTTCAACTATGAATTTGGTCTACTTTTGGATAATGTATCAAAAGTATCAAATTTCATTATGGAAGGGGGTGAATGAAGGGGATAATAGCGATAAATCGTGATATTTTTACTATATTCATCTGATTTACCTGACAGTTTTTATTGTTTGTTCGATCCAGATTTTATTCCAGTTATACAACCTTGGAAGTTTAAAATTTACTGTCGGTGAAGGGGTTATATATATATATATATATATATATATATATATATATATATATATATATATATATTCTTGATAAACTAAATAAACTGTTCTACTGAACTATATAATTTGTTTTGAATTATTAATAGATAAACGAAGAAAGGAAAAAGTTGTTTTTGATATTTCGAATGAATCTTGTTCACAAGTTAGAAGTTGAAAATGAAAATGAAAAAATAATTTATAGATTGTTCAGGTGATGGGATGGCTTGTTGATGAGGTGTTGGATCAGGTGATGATTTATTTAACGATTGAAATTATCTTCACCTTGCGATTAAAATTATCTACATACATCTCCCTGTCAACAAGCCATCCCATCACCTGAACAATCTATAAATTATTTTTTCATTTTCATTTTCAACTTCTAACTTGTGAACAAGATTCATTCGAAATATCAAAAACAACTTTTTCCTTTCTTCGTTTATCTATTAATAATTCAAAACAAATTATATATATATATATATATATATATATATATATATATATATATATATATACCTATAAATTTCATTTCATTTTTTTTCTGACTGAAATTATTTACAGTCCATTATTTTCATTAAATAAATTATTTAATGTAAATAATGTAAAAATTATTTACATTTCGCCCCCCTGGACCCCCCGGATGTTTTCTCTTTTGTTCTGCGTAGAAAACGAGGATAATTTTGCTATGCAATTCTTAGCCTGAAAACGCTCAAAAAATAAAATCGTTTTTTTCTCTTTTGTACATTTTATTCGTTCATTTTACATTTATTTTACTTTCTTGCGTGGGGTAACCAGGTGATATAATGAGTCGTTTGTTATGGTTGGACGATTGGAAGCCATGTGATCTATAGCAACTAGGTACTCAACATCATCACGCTGTACGAAAATCATCGTACAGCCAATCAACTCGTCAACAGTCAATTTTGAACAACTCGCATCTTGAAACGTAAACCAACAAATATTGAACGGTGGGGGGTTTAAAGTTGTTTTCTTGGATTTCAAAGGTTCGTTATTGAAAATAATATTAAAAAAGGCATCAAAATCTGTGCATAGCCCTACAATCATTATTGGGTCTCAAGCAAACAAATTTGCAAATGAACTTACACCTGACAATTATATGCTGAGATATAGTCAACTACACACTTTGAAGAGAGTGGGAGCATTTGATTTCCCATGTGGAAACTACGCGTTGGTGAGGACCTTGATACATTCAAATGAGGAGCAGCGTCAACTATGCGAGGAAGGCGTTGTTGAAGCTAATATAGGGTCAAACCGCTGGCGCTTAACGAGAACCGCACTCTCTAGATTAATGTCCGTCCACAATACTTTTCGTGGCTCCTTTGGGTGTTATGTTATCCGTCTGAGCGAAAATAAATTATGGAATCCCAATTTAAGATCATACCATCACAAATTGAATAAAGTTATGTATATGGGCATACTGCATACCTGTAAGTGTGCTCCTTTGGCAGTAGTTAATGATCATCATTCCGACACCCGGAGGCGATGACGACGTTAAAATCTCATCTCCGGGGTTGAATTACAGCCGAAAAGAATCCATTGTGAGTGTCGTTCTCTTGTAATTATATTAAATTGTACAATGACATCCGCGCTACATGCATCATACAAATGCAGAGCTAAAGTGGCTTGTGAAGAGCGCTGTACTAATCCACAGTCACATTACTGGTTTCACATCCCTATATAATTTATAAATGAAATATATTATTATTACTGATATTAGGAATATATTTCCAGTGTTCGTGAAATGTGCGAATCCATCACCAAACTTACCAGTAGGTTGTGCGATAGATGAATATTGGCCAAGCCATTGAAGATGCGCCTTACTCCCAAACGCTGTCAAAAAGAGTGAGAGAATGAATGCACTGTACTAGGAGACGGGGGTCCCTCTATTGGCTTGGCCAAAGTGGGATGATATCATGCATTTTGTGGCTTGGTCCAAATGGGATGATATGCATTCTGGCTTGGCATCTTTTATACGCAAAGCATGTTTTTAGGGCTCACACATTAACACAAATCATTTTCACTACCATGACCACGTGTTTCAACGCATAGAAAATGTTGATAATTAATTTCAACAAAGATATCTTCTTTGTTTCCTTTGTCCTTATGGGTAAATATGTGTTTTGATGTTCTGGTGGTTGGTTTACTCGGAGAGTATTCTAGCATGGAAACAAAGTGTACACACCTCTTTACTTCCCTGCGGTATTTCTTCCAACTCTATCGAAGTGTATTCAAGAATAATATATCAAGACTACAGGCTAGTCAGGTAACCTCCCTTTATGTAATAGCTTTCTTTTGGAGAACCATAAATGAATAGGTAATACAATTATTCAAGTGATTAATTTCTATGTCAAACTTATTCACCTTTACTTAGAAATAATAATTAAATGTATAGAAATATGGTAGAAACAATAGAAAAATTAATCATGGCAATCAGTAGATTGTCACAAATATTGAGGGGGCAGGGGGATGTGATCTATTCGCTTTTCTCACCCAAACATCGTATCATTCACTTTACTTAGCCTGAATCTGCTAAGCGGAGATAATTTAGATTTACTATTATTATTTCCTATTTAGTATTATCTAGTATAAGTATAATTTGTTGTACTTCTATAATATTATGATTTAATATACCTACTGTAATTTAGTGCTATTTATATGTATCTACATAGTATCATTAACTGCTAGATTACTACAAACCAGATAAGGACGTACCTGTAATGCATACGTTACTTACCAATAGAACCCATATACTAAGGACTGGGGATCATGTGTTGTGGATGTTCGCTGTGACACCCTGTATTACAAACGGAATAATTCGGCGCTATCAATGTTCTCTTCCAATCTACAAAACATTTTGTATAAGAGAGAAATTAAGAAGTGTTTTAGCTAAATAGGTGAAGTTTTATAGAGGAATAGCTTGTTTCGATGGGTCTCCCAGTAATACTTGAAAATTCGATCCATTTTATGTCTATTTAGAATGGAAATATGTGTTTTCGCACATGATAAGTTACTGTTGATTTGAAGGCTATTGTACAAAGTTCACTCATTAATTATTCTTAAAATTATACGCTCAAAGAAGAACAACCGCATTCCACTGCATGATGGCGACTAAACCCTTCAAAGACTAGCTGATACTCCCATTTTCCTAACTGCTTATCCACTCTGCGACCTCCATGAGTCTCTGAGGAGATTTTACTTTGTAACAAAATCATTACTCATGATTTTAGATATATAGCATGTAAAAAGGAGAATTAACAGGGGAGACAAGCCTAGAATCTAGGAGAGTGGCTGGGGAGTTCCTGGGAGCAAGGAAGGGGGTGACGAGCAGCCCTTATATACTCAACCACGACCATTCATCCTCCCTTCTCGTCCTGACCTCATCTACCTCATCAGCCTCTCTGTTCATTATTTACCTAAACTCCCTATGAGCGGACTGTTTTCCTTCGGGAAGTACTTGCTCTCAATATTCGCAGTGTACCTGTTTTCCTTAGGGAAGTACTTGCTCCTTGGTTTAGGCTGACCTTTCTTCTTTTTCTAATTTACATTTTTTAAACAAAAAATCAGCAACATCTTTGCTGTTTTGTAATATTTTGTTTCTAGCAGGTCAACTCGGATGGTGCTATGAGGACCAGGGAAATAAATCTCTACAATACCTAACTTTATGATGTCCTGACGAGACCTATTTGGCCAAACTGTTTGACAATCGAGCACTAATAAAACATACACTTATCTATTCAACAATTCAGAAACCCGTCAGCTGGTTGAGGGTGAGAGGTTGTTTTGAAAAACGGAAGTTAGTAAAAAACGTTGTCTATTTCCACGAAAAATTTTTCGTGGAAATAGACAAAGTTTTTCACTAACTTCCGTTTTATAATGGGTTTCCACAACTTTGTCGCGAGTGATTTAGTTCGCGTAGTTTTGAAAATTTGGCTTTAATTAATAATTAAGCTAAACTTAGAAAAGCTCCGTGATTACTTCAACCCAGAGCCCATTATTCCATATTGGATTTTGAAATGGTACGCAACAATTTGGTGGAGTTGTTTTCTTCCTTCAGAAGGAGTACTTGCTCTACCATGGCTTGAAATACTACTACTGCTGTGAAAGAAAATGTAATTGTTCATCTATTTATGAATAACAAAGAAACTAATATTTAATATTTTTGGGGAATTTTTATCGAAAAAAGATGGAAACTAGGATATATAAACAAATCTGTGATTTTGTATCGTTCTTCTTAGACAGTATTATGTTGGGTGCTAATTATGAACAATTTTTTTAGTAATATTTTTTGTGTTTATGTTCTTATTACCTAATATCATTATTATTTTACTTTATTTATTTTGCTTAAATACCAACTTTTTTGAAAAAAAAAAAAAACCAAGTAATTTTTTCACAAGTATAACAATTTTAATATAAGTAATTAAATATAATCCACCAAACAACTTTATTAGAGCTGATCGACCATAGTGAAATGAAAACAAACTAAGCCCTCAGGTAAATACTTCTTGAATGTTGTACCAATCCAAAGTTCCTCGGTGGACACAACGTTCCTGTGTAGTGTGTGGTATTCATTATGTTTCATAACGTGGGGGAACATTATCGTATAGTTTCTGGAAGACGTTTGTAGAGTGAAAATATGTAGAATTCAGTACCGCCCCTTGCCAAAGCGATATTTAGTGATGAAACGTTGTCCATTTCTACGAAAATAAAGAGTTACAATGTTAAATCGATTTCGGTGGTTAGGCCATCATCAGTAACACACAATAATTGATGATGGCCTAACCGTAGAAATCAATTTTACGTTGTAACTCTTTATTTTCGTGGAAATATACAACTTTTTTTTTTTTTCACAAAATTCCGTTTTGAAGTTGGTTTCCCCAACTTCGTCACGAGTGATTTAGTTCGTTCTTGCCAAAGACTGACCCTTGCTGGTAACAAAACTTACGCCATCCACCACCACCAGCGCTATCGTCGATATGCACGATGTTCGAGAGTGATCGAAAGTGATGACTACGATTCATGATTAACTACTAGACCCCAACGTTGATTTTAATTCTCCGCTATCGAAGGTAGGGAAGCTTTGTGTGAAAGACCTCGAGAAAAAAAATCAATTTTAGTTCCGTGTTTGACTGGCTGTGGTAAATCCATGTCACGCCCAAAGCTATACCAAGTATTTGCCCGATTTTGAAGAAACTTTCTGCGATTGTTTCGATTACTCCTACACGGTCCCCTATAACTTGTACCGGGCACTAGTAGTAATTGCAATATCTTATTCCGTTCTCAGATTGATCCTGGAGAATCCTATAGAGGCGCGATTTTTTCTGGAAATTCCTATTCTTAAGATAGGTAGTTTTAGAATAAATCACGCTTTTTCAAAGCTAATCAGTTTCAATCCGAGAACGGAATAAGATATCGCAAATCTGGTTTCGCCAACGTGTTCAGCACTGAAAAATACTTACAATAATGAGTCACCCGGCAAAAAATTGAAAGAATTTCCCTTACACCCGATTTACTTTGGGAAAATTTAAAACTTTTGGATTTTTCCTTGATCAGATCTTTTGTCCTCATTTGCTTAATGCCTAGCACCAGGCACCCCGAAAAATTGTATAAAAATTCTTAAAAATTGTGGGAAAAAGTAGGGGAGGGGGGGGGTTCTGGAAAAGTATATATATATATATATATATATATATATATATATATATATATATATATATACTCGGCCCTTCGGGCCTCGCAAGGGGCTCCGCCCCTAGACCCCGCCAGGGGGGCTTCGCCCCCCTGGACCCCCCTAATCTATACTCGGCGCTTCGCGCCTCGCCGGATCTTTTCTCTTTTCTACTGTGTAGAAAACGAGGATAATTTGCTATGCAATTCGTCTCACGAGGAAAAAAAAAAAAAATATTTTTTCAGGCCTGGCCGGGATTCGAACCCACAACCTTCGTCTCACGAGAAAAAAGAAAAAAATCTTTTTTCAGGCCTGGCCGGGATTCAAACCCACAACCTTCGTCTCACGAGGAAAAAAAAAAAAAAAAAAAATTTTCAGGCCTGGCCGGGATTCGAACCCACGACCTCTCGCTTCCCATCTCGGGACAAAAAACGTTACACAAAAAAAGTGGACATTTTAAAAAAATTATTGGGGGTCGGCCTAAGAATTGCATAGCAATTAATATATAAATGTTAACTTGGTTTGTTTATGCTTCAAAAACAAAACGTTTTCACCGATTCCATTCGGGTGAGTAGAAATCGATGAGAAAGTTTCAGGGATAGTTTTAGACTATAATTATCACAATCCTCTAGATTTACTGCTTCGTTTTGAACTTGGACTTCCCTACTGACGTCGTCATGGTAAACAACTTCGTAATTAAGGAAGAACCGAACAAGCGTTGACTTTTTCACGTCAAATTTTGATGTTATGGGTTCAGGCGTGAAGAACTTAAGATAACAAATTCAACGATACCACCACGATTTTGGTGGGTTGAGCCGAGCAGTTTCTATTCGTAAAGATATATCATGAAAAATTGATATTAAAATTGCCTTATTAACTGTAGCAGTGCTGTTCGGGAGAGTTTTATCGTAGCTAGGGTTATATTGGGGTTGAAGAAACCGGGACGGTAAATATTTTCAGACAAAAAGCTAAATATTTTCTCTTATTCACCTAAGGGAGCTGAAATTTGACAAATGATGGGATCTTTCCTAATCAGCTGAGTGAGCCAAATTCTCTCCTCTTCACCACGAGAATGTGAAATTTAACAGAGATCCTTTCTTTGACATTAAGAGACTACATTAGAGACGGGTTCCAACCAGATCAGCTGACTTAGCTAAATGCTCTCCTATCCACCCTGGTAATTTAAATATTGATCGCTAACCTCTCTGGGACATCGAGAAACGAATAAAATGATGGGCTCTTTCCTCATCAGCTGACTGAGCCAAAATACCTCCTTTTCACCATAGCAAATTTGAGATTTCGTAAAGATAGATCATAAAAATTAATATTAAAGTCGCTTATTAACCGTAGCAATGCTGGTCGGGAGAGTTTTTAACGTAGCTGAGGTTATATTGGGGTTGAAGAAACCGGGACGCTTTTACCAGTACCTATTGTTCGAAACCAATACCAATTTCTAAAGAAAAAAATTGAAAAAAGTGAGAGCTAAAAATGTTCTGTTCACCCAAGGGAGCTGAAATTTCATAGGATGACCCTCTGGGACATCAAGGGACGTATAAAATTATGGGGTCCTTCCTGATTAGCTGGGTGAGCCAAACTATCTCCTTTCCACCCTTGGTATATGAACTTTGACAGGGAGCCTCTCCAGGATATTATGAAACCAATGTGATGACGGTTTCCAACCAGATCAGCTGACTTAGCTAAATTCTCTCCTATTCATCCTGAGAGTTTGAAATTTGAGAGGGAGCCTCTCTGGGGCATCGAGAACGAACAAATGATGGGCACTTTCCTAATCAGCTGAGTTAGCCCAATTCTATCCTTTTCACCCCAGGAATGTGGAATTCGGCAGAGAGCTTCTCTAAGAAATTAGGACGTGATTGCAATGACGGGTTTCCAACCAAACCTCTTCTATTCACCTCAGGAATTTCTAATTTGACTGGGAGTCTCTCCAGGACATTATGAGACGCAATGATAGGTTTCCCAGATCAGCTGACTTAGCTAAATGCTCCTATTCACCCTAGGGTTTTGAAATTTGATAGGGAGCCTCTTTACGACATTGAGAGACGAATACAATGACGGGTTTCAACCAGATCAGCTGAATTAGGTATATTCTCTCCTATTCTCCCTAGGAATTCGCAATTTGACATGGAACCTCTGTGACATCGCGAAATGAATAAAATGATGAGCTCTTTCCTGATCAGCTGAGTGAGATTTTAAATGCTTTCCTGTTCACCCTACGACATTCCAATTTGTTAAGTAGCCTCTCTGAAACAAAAAGAGTCGAATGAAATGACACAATTCCTCCTGAACACCTGAGTAAGCTCAATTCAGTAACGTACCCGCAACCGCGAGAAAACTGTTTTTTTCCATTTGTTATTTTATGTATAACTAATTTTTTCTTACTCAACTTGAGATGGAGTTTGGAATGGGACTCCGTTGGGGCTTAGTATAGAGTTACCAGATGGAACACCCGTGGGCCTTTCCCGCATCTCCTACAGGCGTGGGGCAACAGCCTGCCATTCAGCGATTCTCCCCCGGGACCTCCGGTCTTCTTGAAGACCTGAAGACTGAAGTATTGAGGTTCGGGGAGCAGGTAGGCCGTATTGATGGTTATGATAGTGCCTACCTGCACGACCTGGCGAGGCGGGCTATTGAGAGGCCAGAAGAGGTTGCAGCCTATATACACAGGATTTTCCCACGGGTTGAGGAAGCGACCATGATGAGGCATCGCGGAGTGGTTCCCTCTACTTTGGTGCCTCGTGGAGGTTGCAGAGCAGCAAAACAAGCAAGAAGGTGGGAATATCAGCGGTTCCAGAAGTTATAGAGGAAGCATCCGGCTCACGTGGCTGCGGAGTTACTGGAAGGAGCTGGGGACTCCGCTTTTTAACCCAGGAGAGAAAACCGGATAACATAGTAAGACCTCGTGGGTCGAGTGCAAATTTTCGTAGAGGTTTCAGTTTAAGTTAGACAACGAGGCCGTTCCTTACATTCTAACGCAGGTCGATGATGACATTGAGTCCACAACTGATCGCTATAATTCATAATTCATTCATAACAATCCATCATACGTAATAATTCAAGTTGTAATATCGCAATCACAATTCGTAAATTGTATTTCTGACTAATAGCGTCAGACCCGGTTTTTTTAATAGTAGATCCACGAAGAAAATTTAGCCCCATGTAGATCCATGCGTAAATCGCCCTTATTCGTATGCCTACGGACACCGATGAGGATGCCGACGGCGCTATCTGAGATATAGTATTTATCTGAGAGATAATTTTATCTGTTTTGTAATTCGGCATTGATAAACGACTCGTGTTAATTATCTAGATTATAGCGCTTTATTCGGTATAGCTATCCCACAGTTAATGCATATAATTTATGGTAATTTATATTCCGGCCGTTAGTCAACAAAACGAATGATAAAGAATAGCCGAAAAACGAATAAACGGATAAAATCTTTTCACTTCAATCATATTTACCTTTTTCAAGATACGAACATTAAACGACTAAGATACAAATATGTATTATTTTGCTGAGTCTCTCCGCAAAATGCCTAAAATCTGTATACTTATACCAACCTCAATATCTACATACACTAGTATTAGTGCTGTCAAAGTTTAGTATGTACTTACTTGAACGATTTCCAGTGTTCCTGAAGGATTTGTTTTCAAGATAAACCTGGAACACATCGTCGAGCTCGTCTTGGCCCAATAAACTGGCTTGGCAAGTCTAATACTTTTCGCTGTATTTCTTTGCACAGATGAACGGCGGACGGACGGAGGCGAACTGATTCGATTTTTGAAATCTACGTATCTTGAAACGTAACCAACAAATTTTGAGAGGGGGAATAAAACAATTTCTTGGCCGATTACGATGGTTCACTTTGCAAATATCACTACGAATTGAAAACAACAATAAAACAAGAAATGATAGATTATGGAAAGCGGGAAATCAGGATGAAGAAAAACAGAGTCGGAGAAGTACATGATGTCGAATGTCGGAATTAGCGTCAGGTTACAAAATATTAGAGAGTTCCTGGTTACCACGGTGTCTTAATACGGTGTAAGTAAATCTAGGGAGAACCAAAATTTTGCTAACAACGCTGGCTGTTACTACGGTGTTTCGTGTGTCTTCACACGTCGTCTCTTATCAATTTTGTAACCTGAAGCTGATTCCGAGATTCCGACATCTTGAATTCCTCCGACTCTGTTTTCCATCATCCAGATCTCACATTCCATAATTTATTATCATGTGGTTTATTGTTCTGTTTTCGATTCGTAGTGTTCTTTGCAAAGTGAACCTTTGTTATCGGGTAAGCAATTTTTTTTAATCTCTCTCCCAAATTTTTTTGGTTGCGTTTTAAGATACATGGATTTCAAAAATCGAATCAGTCCGTTGTCCGTCCTTCCGCCGTTTTATTTGTGCAATGAAAATCAGCGTGAAGTATTAGACTTCGTAAGCTTATATATCACGCTAGTAGATTGAGCAAAGACGAGCTCGACGTGTTCCAGGTTTACCTTGAAGACACATCAGTCCGACTTGTCTTGGCGATCGTTCGAGTGAGTTCTAGCTCATCTATGTTAGTGTAGATATTGGTGTATGTAGATATAAAGGTCGGTATCAATATACAGATTATATGCATTTTGTGTAGAAACTCACTAAAATAATACATGTTCGTATCTTAAAAGTTTAATGTTTGTATCATGAAAAAGGTAGATATGATTAGAATGAAATTATTTTATCCGTTTTTCGGCAAACCTTTATCCTCCGATTTGTTGACTAGTTGTTTTTTGGCACTCGATAAATGGACTGCTTCGAGTGAAAATAGGATGTATATAAATAAATTTAGTATATTTTAATATAATTATATATTTAATTTATATTTTAAATAATATATTTAATATATTAATTCAGTATAAATTTTAATATGAAAAATATGAACTGAATACGATTATCACTGAAACCTTCCTCGGGTTTATACATTACGGGCGAAGTGTCGAAGACGTGGTAACGAGGACGTACTAAGACTCGATCTTGCGTCCAATCAAGCGGTCTCCTACTCACGTCGTCAAGTTCTACTAATTCGTCAGCTGTCAGTTTTTCCAGATCAGCTGATCATGGCTCACGGGCACCGTGTAAACTAAAAATGTGGTAACCAGGAACTCTCTATTTTGATAATATACGACGTGTGAAGACACATGAAACACCGAGACCGTAGTAACAACCAGCGTGTTAGCAAAATTTCGCGTTTCCCCAGATTCACGTTCACCGTATTAGAACACCGAGGTAACCAGGAACTTTCAATTATTTAGATAAAGTATATTATATTGTAAGCGAGAACATAAAAAGAATAATTTTTACTCAAAATTGTGCTGGAAGCTGTACTTAGATTTCGTTAAAATGTGCTAACGAATCGGTAATAGTGCAAAATTTATTTGAAAATCTAAAATTGGTACGTGTAGCCGAATAATATGATGTATGAACATATTTTTCGTCATCATGTGATAGTTTAATTTCTGGGCACACAAAGTACTCGAATTTCAAAACAATTTGACAAATATGACGAGGAAAATTACTAATATTTGCTAATTAGGACTTGGGTTTTCATTTTCCATTTTTTCGGAAAAGATTGGGTAGGTATACAACTGTACGAGAATATTAATGCCAATATATTAATACTATTAATTTGATTTTTTAGAGCATATCCAGGGTTAGGTACCTATAATATAATCAGAAGTGGCATACCCATACATATAATATATGGAAAAATGGTAAATTACTGAGATTTTTTCGTTTAACGTGTTTTTAGTATTCTTAATTTTGTCCCTCTTTTGTCATTAAGCGTTTCTACCACAATAGGCATTGCCTGGTTTCTAGAAGATGCCTTATTTGTCTTTGTTTAAGGATTATCACAAAATATACTCGAAATCTGTTTAAACTTCCACTTAGTGATCAAACGACGAAGCGATGAAAATGTTGTGTTTGGAACTTGGGTTAATTGAATTCACATTTGTTCAATTGTTTTTCTGAACTCATTATGTATGATGTCTCTCGACTCAATTGGGTGAATTTTGAGGCTTCGTCCAAGTTTGGAGGGCTTATTCTTCACTAAGCCTGAGTTCAGAAGTGTTTTGTCTTGTGTTTTGTAACCATCCTACCTCCATAATTTCAAATTTGGATGTTATCTATAGGTTTCCTTTCGGTGGCCAACTTCCTGTTATATTCAACTGAACCACAATATAGCAGATACGCCTAGGGATAACATGAGATTTTAATGTTTCATATACATTTCCCATTCGGAAAATCATTTAATATTTCAGAAATTGATAGGAAATATATTTCTAGATTAGTGGCTACCTTTTCTGTAATATGTAGCTTATTGAGATTCTGTTATAGCGAGAAACGGGTGGAAGGGCGAGGAATTTGGCTCTGAGGTGAAACACCCACCTTGAAACGCTCCACTAATCTTTCATGCGCCCACGCTCCTGTTATGTATGATTAATTCAGGACGGTAATCAGAATTGTTCATCCGGGGAGGATAGAATTGGTTGTGAGGTTGACTATCTAAATTTTAATTTCATGTGTTCCCGTGAGTAGACACGTATGTGGAAAGGCTTGATTACATGTTGAACCTTGATTTACACCTTGTGGTAAGATGTACCTCCAAATATTAACTTTCGAACATGAACCGATCATCTCACTACATCTTTATTTAGGTACTTCTCTTTTCCGCTTTGAACATTTTCAAGACCATTTACATTAAACTTTTCAATGATCTATACATTCATGATACGGAAACGAGGAGGCTATGTGCCACACCCAAGTGGCAGACTTTTTAGCATGGAACATGCAAAACTGGGCGAAAACGTGACGAAACCGTGGAACGCAAGTAGCGCGGGGTTTTTTACTTTCTCAACATCCCAACAGAGTGGAAAGTAATGTCCATTTTTACTTTACCAACATCCCAACATAGTGGAAATTAATGTACATTTTTACTTTCCCAACTGGAAAGTAATGTACATTTTTACTTTCCCAACTGGAAAGTAATGTCCTCTTTTACTTTCCCGCCTGGAAAGTAATGTCCTCTTTTACTTTCCC